>PVKU01000063.1:373444-827110 GCA_004027475.1 Anoura caudifer | reverse complement strand
GGGTCAATTTCCTACTCCTGACCTGAAGAACTGTTACATAATAAATCTGTGTCATTTTAAACTGCTAAATTTGTGGTTATTTTTATAACATCGATAAAAAACTAATACATAAACCTTCCTATTTAAGACTATTAAGTCAAGAGATAAATACATGTAATTACTTACTAGATGGTAGAAATACAACTCTGTAAAAGACAAAGTTCCTACCCTTTTGTTCTTATAGCATAGTGAGAGAAATGTACGTACAAAAAGAATAGATGGCAGATCTACAGATAAGTTTCCTGATAAAGAAAAATGCAGGGTATTTCCTCATCAGCATACAGGAAGGGAACTAACTTGGAAAATCCAGTGCTTCGCTTGATGAAGTGACAACTCATCTGCGTTCTGAAAATTAATTAAGAGTATAGAGGCAGACAAGGTGGAAGAGAATGCCAGGCAGAAAGAGCAGGTGAAACTATCAGGATGAGGGAAAAAGTGCATGGTCTTCTGAAGGTGCTAGAGAAGGAGGAAGAGGACTAAAGTGGCAGAAATGACTCTAGAAAACAGAGAAATCCTCATTAGCCAAATTATGAAGAACCTTAAGCTTTGGCCAGAAAGCAGGTAGAAACCAAAGCAAAATTTTAAGCAGGGCAATGGCAATAGAGGTATCTATTTTAGAAATGACTTCCACAGTATGGAGAACATATGGAGAGTTAAGACTGGAAAGAGGAAGACCAATTAGCTGGTTGTAATCTCTAATCCATGTATTGGTGAATCACAGTGGAACTGGAGAGAGGTATATACAAGCAAGATATATTCAGTAGCTATTGCTGGTAAGAATGAGTTTTTCATTAAATGTGGAGGTAGAGGATTGGGAGGAGGTAAAGCCAATGATCCTACTCAAACTGGAGTCTAGAGATCCCAGGAAGAAGAATGTCTGAGTCTATATATGTAAGGGCAGTATGGGAAGAATTAGGAAATACTGAGTTTGGAGTGTTTTGAGACAAGAAGAAGGATATGTGTAGTAGGGAGTTGGATATAGGCACCCAAAAAACAAGAGACAGACCTTAGTTGAAAATAAAGATTTAAGGGATACAGGCCAACTGGCATTTAGTAACAGAAACCCCCATAGTAAATGATATTACTAGAAAGTGTGCACCAGCTTTCTGACCTGAAATATCACTGCTTCCTGGGTATCCTTCAGACACAAAGGCTGTTCCTGATCTGTATCACTGACTTACCTGCCATTCACCCTGGAAATATTGGCATTTTCCCAGGGTCCTATCTATTCTTCATCTCTTCTTGTCTTGGTCTACAAAATTTACTCTTCCTAAGCAAAGTGACTCCCTCCTCCACTCTAACCACCACTATACACTGATACTGATGATACCCGAATCTATATTTTTCATCTTGATCAATGTCCTGAGTTTCACAGTGACACAGCTGACTCTGGTTAATACCTCCACCTAGATGTCCTCCAGGTACCTTAACAATATCATTCATCTTCCCAAATAAATCCAGGTATTCTACTCCTCCTGTCAATTAATGGCATCATCATTCATCCTGTAAGTAAATAAGTAACTCTGGAGTCATTATTCAAGTTTGAGAAATGCTTGTCCTGAGGTTAAAGCCAGATTATTTAGAATGGCATATGAGGAACTGCACAATTTGACCTCAAACGCTTTTGTGAATGGAATATCCATCACGACTGTTGGCACTCACACATATCCCCTGACCCCTCTGCACACAGACCTACCCGGTCTACCCTAGACACCCAAGTCAAATGTCGTCCTGAATAAGCCACACCCTTTCTTTAGTCCTTTGTTCCTGCAGTCCCTGAAATGTGATTTAACTTTCAGTTTCAAGATCAGGTTCAAATACCAGATTTGCGCAATCACCCTTCCGTCCTTGGGAGAACTCAGCAATTCTTCTGATATATCCATCCATTTTAGCATTTTGCAAACCGGATCGTTATTATATGAGGGTGTGTACACACACATGCACATAAATACATCACTCTTTTATATAATGCAGTCCGCATACCACCATCACCCCTATATGGGACCACACTTAGATGGGAAGACTACTAGGACTTTGAAACTTCTGTACACCCAGTATAGTATAGTCAAGCAGAAAGAGGTACTTAATAAGAGTTGGTTGAGTAAATCAAATGATTAATCAATACCACAATTAAATCTGAGACCTAATGAGTCCCAGGCCATTGTCTTTTCTCTCCACTTCACCATACAGCTCAAACTGCTCTGTTCATTATAAATCTTCTGTCTTTATCATCAATTCATTTCTTGAAAAATTCATTAAGCACCCGCCAGGTATTAAATCACTTTTTAATATTTTCTCTCATAATTTGGCCTTTGGATGGAGGTATTTATTTTCATCACTACATGGACCAAAAAAATAGAGATAATTTGTTGCAAAAAAATCTGCCTTGATTTTTCTGAGTAAATTACATTCTGGAATGTGATGAAATTGCCCTTCATCTTTCATGACTGCCATAGCTCCTAACACAATGTACAATAAAATGTTACAATGACCCATCTGACTCTTTACCTCCCCTGTAAATGTTGCTTCTTTCTCATGTGAGTTGACTGCTTATTATTGTAGGAAGTCGATGGACCCAGAAAATAATTTGAACAGCCATGTCAGCTCATATTGGATAAAAGTTCTCTCCCATCCCCTGCCACTTAATCATAGAATCTATGATATATTAGCACATTGAAGTTGTGGCTGGAAGCTTACATTATCACATGATTGCATATTCATAAAATAAAACCATATATTGAAAATACAATGCAAGAGTTATAGAAATATGTTTATGTATGTTATAGAAGTTAGCATGAAATGAAGCATCACAATAATGAGGTAGAAGTATCATGTCAAACTAGAAGAGAAATCAGAACTGACAGAGTGCATCGAAAAAGCCCTTGGTGGCCGGTTGGAAAGCAGCGTGCCATGTGGTAGATGGCACAAATGGTTCATTTTTGTTCCCTGTGGATTCCGTTCAGACATCGAGAATATGTATCAGATACAGTATGGGTCTATGGCTAGGCACATTCCCTCCAGCATCAAACAGCTTGGGTTCAAACCCCAGCTCTACTTCTCACTAGCTCTATGACTATAGGCAAGTGCCTTAACCTCTCTGTATCTCATTGTGTCCATCTGTATCATGGGACTAAAGAGAACAGTACAGAACCGTGAATACTAATAGTGATAGACTTCTGATACATGTTAATACTGAAAAACTTAAGGAAAAAAGTAGAGAGAGAAAAGCTGTAAACATTTATTCCTGGATATACTGCTACTTCCAATGAGCCATCTATATCAATTGAATTATCTTGTAAAATAGACACAGTTTCTAGGTGGCAGTCATATTAACAATTAGTAAGATTTTTAAATAGTTTTTATAAATGTGCAGCAATTAGACTTTTCTTGATTTGAAAGAAAAAGGAAAAATATGGAATGGTGTTAGAATAAACTGTACCTCCTCATGCCAAGAAGAATAAAATCTGTGCATAGCAGTGATGGGAATAATGAATATTTCTGTGGTGCATTATGATTTACAAAGTGACTTCAAATATATCATTTTGTTTAAACATGAATATGTGGGTGTATACTTGTTGTGGGTAAAAATAAGTTACTATTAATTAGCATGCAGACTTGAAATATACTTCAGTAGTGCATCATGAAAAAGATTACTTATTTTAGTTAAAAATAACAGACATGGACTGATTATGGCAGAATAAATCAAAATAAGATCAAGGCGTCTGGTGTAATTTGGAGGTGAAATTAAATACTGTATACTGTGGCAGAACTGCTAACTAGATATGTTTCCATACCTTAACCTAGTCAATTTTATTTTTGAGATATTCAATTTCTCTACTAAAAAATAAAAAAAGGATTATTCTGTAGCATATATTTGTCTACTTTAATGGATTATAAAATAGTTCTTTTCAAATAAAAAGGAAAGCAATCAGCCAAAGTGCACAACAGCCACTTCCAAATGTTTGTGTCAATGAGATCCTTCATAAACAGACAACAGCTAAAACACAGAGTCCCTTTTGGGTGCATTTTAAAGGGATATTTAAATCATGAGATATATTTGTTAAAGTTGCACTATGGAGTAAATGTTGAAAAAGAAATGGTACAGAAGATATAGCTGATGCCTCATGCCTTATTTCCTTGACCTGCCTGAGTTTACCTGTAACTGTGAACAAATTCTGTGGTTGCTGAAGATTTCCAACCTCAAGCATGTGCAACTCTCTGCTTCTTCACATTAGAGCTTTTTCCAGTTCCAGGAGAATTTAGTAAGCCCATCTGCATGGGCAGCCCAAAAGTGACAGATTTAGTTCTCCCAAGGTGCAATCCTCAGTTAAAGAGACACAGGCTCCCCGAGGGTCACAGAAGATATGGATCTCAGAATGACCCACAACAGCACCTCTATTGCTTGCTCTCCCTTCCCTGCTAATTTCCCCTGTCCCCCACCCCATGCCTCTGGGAGTCACTTCCCAAAAGAACTACCTGCACCAGTGCTTCTTTGAGTCAGCTTTTTGAATAATTCTAACTAACCCATATGGGTACCAGGCCCAAGTTACTGGACTTGATCTTACATTAGTTAGCCTTAGGTAGCTCTTAAGTAACATCAAGCCTCAATTGTCTAGTCATGTAAAATGCAAATAATCACAGGAACAAACTCCTGGTTTTGTTTTGGTGAAGCATCCTGTGAAGCATCAGATGTAGTCTTAAGCAATGACTCAATGACTTAGACAAAATAAAAAGAGTCAATATATATTGAATTGCATTAAAACTTCTGAGCAGGTTGGTAAATTGCATTATTTGCTCATGATTCATTCATCTCTTTCCCTGTTTGCCCTGGATCACCCTAAGTGGATTTAACTTCCCACCTCATTGATGTGGGTTTCATCATGTGATTTGCCTTGATCAATGAAATACGAGCAGTCATCACTGTCTCACTTCTGAGCTAGGGACTTAAAAATTGTGATGTGTTTTCACTCCTCTTAGTTCTTCTTCCCTTTGAAAGTGGAAGATCATGCCTCAAGTAGAGTAGGTTCCCCCAAAAGGAGATGCATGTCTTCTTTACAATACATAGATTGAAGCAGACACAGGAATAAGAAATAAATATTGTTGTAAGTCATGGAGATTTAGATTTTTTTACAGAGCATTAGCCTAGAATAAAGCTAATATAGCAGGTAAATAATAAATGTGTCCTATAGAATACAATACAATGAGAGTTGACTTTATGTAATTGTTTGAACTTAAATTTAATATAAATTGATATATATCTTTAAACCAAGGAATTAAAAATGCTCTGAAATCCTCCATTTAGAATATATTATTTTTTCTATATTGGCATTTCTCCTTGCCATGCCATTCACAATTTTAACATTAAAGCAAGCATGTTCTTTCTTATAAACAGCCAAATCATTAGCCAAGACTGAAATCAATCTAGAAGGTGCTTTCAGGGGAGAGTATGTTCTAAGGAAATGCAGTGAATTATTGTAACAGCAATAGTCAGTACTGAGACTGCTCATTCATACCTTGTGCTAAATACAGAAAGCACTTAAAACAGAAATAAAGTTTGAGAGCGACCATTCAGTCCCTCTTCACCCAATAAGGAAGTCTTAAGCCAGTGTTTGTGCAAGATCAGGCCAAAAAGTATAAATAGAATAAAGGCAAACATCTTCCAGCATAAGCAGGAGAAATTTTGCAGTCAGAAAAAAAAGAGAGAGAGAGAGAGAGAGAGAGAGAAAGAGAGAGAGAGAGAGAGAGAGAGAGAGAGAGAGAGAGAGAGAGAGAGCGCATTAGAATCTGTCTTTTAGGACAGATTTCAGAAAATTATTGCTAATAATCCAAAAGAAGTCCCAGGAGCTAATCAAAGGAGCAGACAGTTTGGAGAGTTAATCAAGTGCCAATGCTAATAGAGATCCAAGTGGCAGAGCAGAGTACAGAGTCTCACAATCTTTATTCAGCTCGAGGTTGCTAATACTGATGATAAGTGGTTACTGACAGCTTCTTCCAAGATTCCTAATGAAAGATTTCTCTCTTTTTCAAGTTTATTGTGCCATTGGATGAAAAATGTGTTTATTTCTTTTCTAAGATCTCTGACGGGACTACACTAAGAATACTTTCTTAGGTGCACAAGGGCAATAAAGAAGTTGACCTGCATTGTGACTAATAACTTAAATTGATATGAATTTAGGTTAGCATGTAAATCAAGTAATTGTGAAAAGTTCCCAAACTGACGTCTTTGTTTGCACTTGAGTACAAATTGTGTTGAACTTGTAAAGGGAAATATGAGTTAGAATTATAAAAGATTGAAAAGCTGGATTCTTACAAATGACAACATATTTAGCAAACTGTACACGAATTTGAGGTTTTAAAGGAATTTGCTGTGTCAAAAAAAGAGCTTTTCTTAACTAGAGTTTTCTTCATCTTATGTCTACAAATACTGAATTGTAGTCATTATAAAAGAAATGAAATTGGTAAATAGCTTTCCCCTAGGACCAATGCATGAACTTTGAACAGTTTTATATCTATGTGTGTGTGGTTTTTGTACTTCCCTATTTCAATTTGCACTAATGGTAGCATGCTGCAAATATTGCTTCCTGATTACAGAACATTAAATGATTGTAAAGTAGAACCTCCAAATGTTCCAAAGTTTGGAAATTGAGGACATTAGCATTCCCCAACTTTAAGGTTACTTTTATTATGCAGTTACTACTAAACAGATTGTAAAGGAATGGCTCTTCTGAGTTACAGTCATCTACTGGTTTTAGCTGTGAATCAGACTATCTCAATGTGAGTGGTGGCACTGCTAGTCATTAGGAGTGTGCCTCAGTTTTCTTGCCTTAAATAACAGTAGTGCCAATGCTGCACCAGTGTGAGCCTTGAGTGAATGTTGTCACTTGAACCCCACCACTACTAGCTCTGTGGACTTCAGTAAAAATCATTTCATTATGTGGAACTCAATTTCCTCAAGTTTAAAACAAATAAGAGTTTGAAATAGATAATTTCTATGTGTTTCTCCAGACCTAAAATTCTATCATCTGATTCTTTTAGCTGGTGTTTTTCTCAGGAGGCACATAGCTCCGGAGCCATATGACGTGGACTTGAAGGGCAGCCCGGCTACTTCCCAGCTGGGTTTCCTTGAGTTAGTTATATAACTTCTCCCTTCAGTTTCCTCATCTGTAAAAGAGCTATAAAAATGATAGATATCTCACAGCATTGTTGTGAGGAATAAATGAGTCATTAGCTTTAAGGAGCATAAAAATTCTCTGGCCCAAAATAAATAAACATTGTTATTCTTATCCTGAGATCCAAGGACTTAGAATATGACTAACGGGTGAATTCTTAACATTGTGAGCAAAATTTTATGAGCATATACAAAGGAGAGTTGCAGTCTTCAGTAGATTCCCAAAGGGATTCATGATTTGAAAAATCTCCTCTGGCTCTTATTCCCATTAATAATCCATGTCTGATTCTTTTTCATGAACACAGGCATTAATAGCAATAGGCCGACTTGTATTATTCTTCCTCAGTTTGGCTTTGTCAATGCTTATTTAAGGGATGTTCTGCTCTTTTTTCCCCTTCCTAATATGTCATTCTTTTCATGGATCTACACATAGTCCCTGGATTGAAATGAAGTGTAGTTATACAGGCTTCTGCTATACTCCTTAACCAGCCTGAGAAAGAGTAGGCTTTCCTCATATTCCCTTAGATAATTAGTCTTCAGTCATCTAGGTTTAGGCACTTATTATTTTTGTGACTTTTTTACACCTAAGTACACATAAATGCGATTTTTCGTACAACTCATTTTGTTGCAAAGTCCTTTCTGAGAGGAGCACAGCTTCTTTTGTAATATTTCATGATGCTAAGTATTGACATAATGTAGTACAGCAATTGAGACAGCAAGATGTGCCTGTTAACTGTTTCAGACATTTATGCTTAATTTGCCACATATCTTTATTGCACACTTCTCTTTAGTTAAAACAGCCCATGTCAATGAAGGAATCGTTTAACTGATCATTTTCACAGCACATAAAAAGGCACCATGACATACAAAGAACAAAGCACTCCTCACTGCACAGATAGATACCATGCATTCACAGCTTGTAAACCAGTACTTGCAAAGTACAGTATGAAACTGCAAATGAACTCCCAGCAGAAATTGGTAGGGAAAAAAAAAAAACTGATAATGGCTAAAACAAAAGCATTACTGACTGGTAAATAAATAATAAAAAGAGAAAAGGTGTATGCTAATTTAAACATGACATTTGGACAGATATTCATAGACTGGGAATTAAAATTTCCAGACCAAGAAATGTCTTTGAAGCCTAAAAGCAGTCTGAACAAAGTGCTTTTAATTTTCTGGATAAATTACCTGAGGAGTCAAAGTTTAAAAAAAGATTAAAGTTAACATGATATTTTAGGATAAAGTTGACTAAAAAGGGAGAGAGGAGTGGGAGAGGGAGAGGGAGGGATGGGCATTATTGACCCTGATGTTTAATGCAATACCAAGGTCAATTAATTTATAAACTAAGTTTGTTTGATTATTCAAATTTTAGAAACTAGAGGGAAAAAAGGTATTAAAAGTTCTATGATTGCTCAGTGAAATAAGCCAGGCAGTGAGAGACAAATACCATATGATCTCACCTATAAGTGGAACCTAATCAATAAAACAAACAAATGAGAAAAATAGAACCAAAAAATTGGAAATAAAGAACAAACTGACTGATCAGAGGGGAGGGGGATATTGGGGGAAAGAAAGGGAAGGGTCAAGTCAAGGACTATGTATAAAGGTGTATGAAGGACACATGGACAAAGACAAGGGGGGGGAGGACCGAATGTAGGAGGTGGGGTGGGTAGAGCAGGGGATAGTAATCGGGGGGTAATGGGGACAACTGTAATTGAACAACAATAAAAAATTTTAAAAAGAAAGAACATTCCTGCTATAATTTTCATAAATAGTTTTCAATCTGGTTTTAGGCCTTGGTGCAATCCTAATAAAGGAGATAATAATTTCATTACTGAATGAGACTAAATTTCTTTTATTCTGCACAGTTATTTTGAGATTCATCCCATGTTGTAGCTGACATAACCAGATCTTTTAGTCAGTAAGTCTTTTAGTCATGGCTTTATTTTTTCACAGATAATTGATATAAGAGTGTACTATTCACAATGTTATACAAATATACAATATTTGTAATATATAATATATAATGATGTATTAGTATACATATTTAATAAAAAAGTTAGACAACTTTATGAGTTTAGAGATAAGTATACACCTGTGAAATTATCACCACAATCTATGTCATAAACAGGATATCCTGCAATCCTCATTTAGAATCATAACCAGGGTTTTCCACTGCTATTAAAACAATTCAGCTATGGCTGGTGTGGCTCAGTAGACAGAGTGCCAGCCTGCAAACCAAAGGGTCACTGGTTCAATTCCCAGTCAGGGCACACACCTGGGTTGTGGACCAGGTCCCCAATAGAGTGCATGAGAGGCAATCGCATATTGATGTTTCTCTCCCTCTCTTTCTTCCTCCCTTCCCCTCTCTCTAAAAATAAATAAGTAAAAAAATCTTAAAAAACAACAATTTAAATAGCTAAATGTCTCATATGGGCCCATGAAAACTACCATTTTGCTTTTTTGGGGGGGGGAAATGGAAAGATGATTTATCAAATCTTGCTATTAAAATAATGCTCTAATTAACATCTACATAGACAAATCCTTTACCCAAATTTGGGGTTATTACCTTAAGCAAAGATTTTCAAACATTAGGTTGATGGATCTAGGTGACTAGTCATGTCCATAATTCTCAGTATATATTTTCAAATTACTTCTCCAAAACATTGTATAAAATCACACACACACACACACACACACACACACACACACACACACACACAACCTCACAAGAATTCAGACTTGGTACTTAGACTTGAGTTAGGCTCTTCCTGAATGCTTCAACTGTGATGTAAACATAAGGAGCCATTAGCAGTGGTACGCTGCCATTTCAGGGAAGCCAGTGTGCAATAAAGGAGATGCTGCAGAGGGAAGGAGAGGTGGCAGAACCCTGAGAGCTTTCTGTTTCCTGCTTCCAGCATTGCCTTGGGGCACCACTGCAGGCTCTCCTTACCTCCCTTGATAAACCTTCCCATTCTTCAATTAAATTTCCCCTTTAGATTCACCTCCACATTTGATAAAGCTAATTCAAATTTGGAATGTTACTTGTATTCAAGCATCCTAATGAATAGAACACTCAAGTAATAGAGTCAGCCACCAAACAGCAAAATATGTTCTGTTTCGTATACTTTTCACATCTCACAGTCACATGGGAAGTTGATCTGCTTCCTCTTGTAAGGTTGTGCTGCTCTATCCTCAAACTCAAAGGGAAAATACTCAACTGGAAATTACACAGGAAAAGAACAAAGCTGAAGCCATTTCTAGCACTTAATTGGAATTTACCATTAACACGTGAGGCTATTTGATTTCTTTAGATATCCTTGTCTGCACAGGGTTATTTAAACCCAAGTTGGAATTGGCTCTGGGTTACTATCAGCAATAATAAGAACTTGCAGTCCATGCCAATTATAAGAATTCACAAACACAGATAGGGGTGACCAAGGAATCCAACCACAACTTTGTTTAGTTTCATTAGACCCAGACCTAATGAGAACAAAAATCATTAGCAATGAAAAACTTGTAAGTTTGTTGAGTTTTTTGAATACTGATTATCTCTGTAATGGAAATTGTGGTAAAAAATAAGATGAATATTAAACTCAGTAAGGAATATATGAAAATAAAATAGAAATATATGTATGTATGTATGTGTGTGTGTGTGTATATATATATATATATATATATATATATATATATATATAACAAAATAGAAAAGTAAGTTGGTATACTATCACCAGAAGTATGATTTCCTTTTAAATGTGCTTGTTTTATAGAAGCTACTACTTGCAGAAACCATTTTGATTTAGTATCATCAATAAAATGAACACATTAATAACATCGCTACTTTTGCAAAGTGACATACTTGATGAAATGACACTCTCACAACATATGTATTTAAAGAAGGTCTCCCTTCAACTTTGGTAGATGACAAAATTTTAAATGCAAAATGCCAAGCACAGTTAAATTTCAAAATATCAATCAATATATCTTATTATCTTAAGTTTTCTATTGTTAAAAACCACACATCCTACGTTTGACTTTACTCTCTAATATAATAAGAAGGATCTTCAAAATTTTACATTTTTCAGCAGTCTAGTAGTTTACCCCAGAGGGCAAATATAAACATAAGCATAAAATTTTAACTTTATTTTCTTGGTTAATTTTAGGATACAGCTCATCACTTTGCATTAAGGGCAGATCTCATCATGAAGGAATGAAAAGGATTAAGACATAAATGTGTGCCGGGGCAGAGAATGTCCAAAGTTTTCCTGCAACTGATAGAAATGGAAATAATCACCCTTATTTTAAACTCAGTAAGAAAGGAAACCAATGAATGTCTACTTGTATTTCTCTCCTATTCTATTTAAGATTCTTGGTCCATTGAGCTATTTGTTTGTTTGGTTTGGACCTCACCCTGAGGAGACTTGTCACACTGTCTGCTTGTCTGCTGGGCTTTCCACCTTGGCTCCCTTTAGATGTGAGACAGATGTTTCAAGCTACCTGCCTTGAGGTGTTCAAACTTTGGCATGAACATCCTTGAAGGGATATGATGGCATATAAATTATATTACTGTGGATAGGTGAATTTGGATCAAATTTTGAGGAACGGACATTTTCCCTTAATGTTATGTTAAAGTATTAAACTAAGAAAACATGTCAGCCTTCCTAAGGCTATTTTGACTTATATCCCCAGCCCACAGGGAAACTGCATTCTCTCTTCTGTGTTGTTGCAGGCATTTCGGTGAAGAAAAAAAAAAAAAGCAAAAGGACTTCCATCAATCACAAAAATGTAATTTAACTTACTTCAAGCAGATAGGAAATTACAGGGCCCTTCCTCCATGTTTCAACTTCAAACTTGGAATTCATTTGGGGATTCCCTGGTGACTCTACTCTTGAGAAAAAGCGATAAGTCAACTCCACATGCCTCTAGTCATCCTTGTCATCCTTTTGTCCCTCCTACTGCCTCCGACTCTGCCACTCTGCATCACACACACACACACACACACACACACACACACACACACACACACACACTTCACAAGGCCAGAAGACCAGGTTCTAACCTCCATCTTTGAATACAACTTTGAAAATATGCAAAATCTTAGTTCCAACATCACCAATGAGGCTTCACAAATGGATTCCGGATATCCCAAATGCATTTGAAACTGCCTTTGTGACATGTACTGAATTAGCAAACAGTTCACAATTAGTTTCTAATTATTTATTAGTTCATTTATGTAATATTTGTCACCAATGAAAACAGAAAGATAGAGATAAATAAAACATTGAATACACGTGTATCTATGCTTTCATATGTCTTCTCTCAGTTAAAAAGTTTCAAAAGACAAGGGGCAGTGTTATTTCAACTTTTTATCCCAATGTTTTCCAGTGCGACCCAATAAATGTTTGTTTAAATTCAGTTGCTGAAGTATCACTTTTCCAAACCAGCCTTTCTCACATAGAAATAAGTGCATTCAGTGTTTCCATCTAAAATAAGGGTGGCACCCTGGCTGGTGTGGCTTAGTGGACTGAGTACTGGCCTGTGAATCAAAGGGTCACCAGTTCGATTCCCAGTCAGGGCACATGCCTGGGTTGTGGGCCAGGTCCCCAGGCCATGCGAGAAACAACCACACATTGATGTTTCCTTCTCTCCTTCTCTTTCTCCTTCCCTTCCCCTCTGTCTAAAAATAAATAATAAAATAAAATAAAATCTAAAAAGAACCTTGAAACAATAAAATAAAATAAAATAAAATAAAATAAAATAAAATAAAATAAAATAAAATAATAAAATAAAATGGGTAGCAATAGTCATGAACATATTGAATGAAGATGTTTCCAAGAGCTTTTGCATCATAATGAAGTCCCATCTCTGGTTAACATGTATAATGGTATATAAAAATGGTGTTCCACCAAATGAGAAAAAGCTGGATAATGTAGAAAACCATGCTTTTTGGAGCCAATCAGAGAGCTGTTGCCACAAGGCAACACGGTGAGCTGAACCACCAAGGATGACAATCCTCTGCCAGAAAGAGTGTAGACACGTGGACCGTTTTTACTTTGACAGAGGACCAGAGGAAGAGGAAGCCTAGCTAAGCAGGTGAAAGAAAATAGCTAAAATTATTTCAAAGTTGGGTGTGGGCTGGCCTGCTCCTTCAAGCATCTTTGGAGGTGCAGACTGAAGCAGCTTGCACTCACTCTGTGGAATTCTTTGCACATGGCCTCCACTGGTCTTGGGTACTTGCAAGACAAATTAGGGGTAGGCCAGGAGATGAGAGGAACCCTCCCCTCACCCCCTACTTTTTAGATCCTTCTTTCCTAGGAAGCAAAAGATTTAAGCCATGAATAAAAATGTTAGAAACTCTGATATCACTGGATCTAGGCAAAGATGTGCTTTTTGGGGTGAGGAGGATGGTAGCAAAAATTATCTACCCCTGGGAGAGGGAGTGAACATCCTCTTAGGCCCAGAATCCTGCACTGAAACTAATCAGTGGTCTGTTACCCCTGGGGGAGGGGCAGTATACCAGGTCTGCTGAGAGACAACAATGGGACAGAAACGCTGAGAAATAGCCTAGGCATTCCAGGCACCACATTAAGCACAGGGTAGTGACAGCCCATCACCGGGTTCTCTGCAGGTTGCTGTAGCAACAATAAAACCTACAAGCAGCCTATGATTAACTGCATTGATTAAACAACCCTATTCACAGTGTGGCAGAAAAAGAACTGTGTCCATTTCCTGGATTAAATATGTTTTCTTCATCCTCTATTGTTCTTCCATATGCAAAGTCCAACATTCACACACACACACACCAAGAGAGATGGGCAAAACAGCAAGCAAAAATATATCCAGTGTCATGAAATAAAGCCATGGATATATCACAGTGTCAGAGGTGAACTCCACATTGCAACTATCAGATGAGGACTTCAAAATAACTCTGACTGATACACAGAAAAACTCTGCTTGGTAGATTCATCTGCATTTTCAAGGTAAATGTGGATAGCTTGCACAAACATGAGGACTGTCAGCTGTCACAGAAACTTTAAGAGTCAAAAAGAAATACTGGAAATCAGTTATAATCAATGAAAACTGTGAATGTAGCAATTGCAAAATTATTCTATTAGAAATTAAAATAACATGAAATTACAAAGCTAATAGCACAACTTTTTTTTTAAATCCTCACCTGAGGACATATTTTTATTGCTTTCAGAGAGAAAAGAAGGTGGAGAGAGAAATATTGATGTCAGAGAGAGACATTGATTGGCTGCCTCCTGTATGCTCCCAGAGTGGGGATTGGGCATGCCACCCAGGTATGTGCCTGATTGGGAATTGAACACACAACCCTTTAGCTACAGGACAATGCTCCAACCAACTAGGCCACATCAGCCAGGGCTAATAACACTACTTTAATATGAAACATAATTTAAATTACTATGCATGTTAATCTTGGGAAATCTTTTTTGAACATTCACACATAAGTATTCAACCTTTGATGGAACATGTGACATCAAACTCCATATATGACAAGTGCTTTACATTTGCAGCTGCCTGCGTGATAGGTGTTCTGTCCATATGCCACCCCATCCCATCATACAGACAGAAAATTGAGACTAAAAGAAAAATGCCAGTTATTACTACAAGGTTACACCATGTCTAAGTGTACATTTCTCTGACTCCGAAGTCTTTGTGCTTTTTGTTATATCTCTATTCCTCTCATACTACAAAGTAAAATAAATGCATCTACTACTGCAAATGGTCCATTTTCATGGAGAAAGACAGCCATTCCAATCGTCACATTCTCTGCTATATGACTAGAAAATGAAACATGAAGTGGGCTTCCCAGTGGATTGTCTAAAAAAAAAAGCAAACTTATGAGGCATATTTCTTTTTCTGCATCCTAAACCGATTGGGTCTACCTCTTTTGTCACATTTTCAATATATAATTCCTGTTCAAACTTCCCTGCCATTTGACTAAATCACTTCAAATTTCATTGATATTCTTAAAAGGGAACAAAAGAGAAGTAGATAATTTCAGACATTCTAAGTCAGACCCTTTTGTAGAGCAGTGTGAATAGATTTCACTACAATGTATGAGGCCCCGCTTGTTCTTTCCTCGTTTCATCATTTCTGGAATAGTGGGTGGGTCAGAATTATCAGGAAGGGGAAACAGAACCCTCAGCATAAAAATGCAAGTCATAAAAAACAAAAGAAATAACCAAAGCTAATGGTCCCCTCTGTAACTATTACTGATTTCTCATTCAGAAACAGAGGAGAAAGTTAGTGGGTTCCGGAACACAAATGATGGTTAAACGCTTGCTAAACAGATTCAACTTGCTCTAATTATTCAAGTTTTTAATGTGTTATTATTTTTGCTGTTGTTTGTGTTTTGGGTTCTTTCTTCAGTACCGGTGTTACTCAGACTATGAGTGATCTAAAGCTTCTATTAACAATCAAATGACTTGGTCTATGCTAACTCTGAACCACACAATTCGTGTGCAGCTCAAGACTCACTCAGGACCTAGGCAAACATTCTTAGTACCCAGCACCACTCATGTGTGATTCTGTCATGGTTTTATTGAGCATCTACAAATTTAATATGTGCCAGACCAGGGGAAGTCAATCTATGGTGGTCAACAAAAATTGTTCAACTGTATTAATCATTAGAAATCCTAAATACTTTTATAGATTCTTCTTTCATTTGAAGCTTAGTATTCTTCTGCACAACCCACAGGTCCCATTAGAATCATAAAGCATGTGCAGGAGTAATTGCCAATGAACAGGGAAAATGAGATCGTGACAAAAGGCCACCAGAATCACAAGGGTGACAAAAGTGGGGACAGATTAGAATTGCAAAATCCCCATTGTAATAAAATAAGGTAAACAAAAAGCCTTATTTAGCTTCAACTGTATGCATTATCTGATATATTTTTTAAAATCTTCAAGAAAGTTCCACTCTGTCATTGCAAGTTTGTGCAATCCAACAAATGAAACAGGAACTATGACCAGTCCTTCCAGAATGAACGCAGTAGGGCTCAGTATTGTCAGTATTGTAGCTACCTTGGGGAAAGAAATCAGCAGGTAGTTTTCAGGATTATTAGGGAATAATCTGCTCTCTGCTTTTTTTCCCTACTCTTTTAAACACATGCATGATCAGAAAACAAACACAGAAGCAATGAGGAAAGTGAATAGAAAACAGAGAAGTTTTGATAAACACCAGAAAGTCTTTAATTTTAGCCTACAAAAAAATACAATCAACTCTTTCCTTTTTTTAACCCTCACCTGAGAATACGTTTATTGATTTTAGAGAGACAGGAAGGGAGGGGGAAGAGAGAGAGAGAGAGAGTCAGAGAGACAGAGACAGAGAGAGAAGCATTGTTCAGTTGCCTCTGTTACGTGCCCTGACCAGGGATCTAACGCACAACCTAGGTATCGGTCCTGATTGGGAATCAAACACTCAACCTTTTGGTATACAGAACAAAGGTCCAACCAACTAAGCCACCCAGCCCAGGCCCAATCAATTCTTTAAACACGTAGATGGGATTAAGAGGAATCAGAATTTTGTAATTCAGTGGGGTGGAGGAGCCAATGAAGTAGATTAGGCTTAATTCCTCCAGCTGGTGATAGTGGACAGTGGTTGGTCTTTCTCTCTCCTCTCTCTCTCTCTCTGTTAGCTAATTTAAATCTACAAGAGGAGAGTTCCTGGAAAGGCAGGTTTGGGGGAGGGTGGCGAGGAAGGAAAATAACAAGAGTGGAACATCTTTGGAAGATTTCCTGCAGACCAATCTACTTCCAAACATCCCATTTAACTTTAGATTTATTATTTTAAAAAAAATTGTGGGGAGCAGGGGCAATTTATAAAAACAAGCCCCAGTTGCTCTCGTTGACTGTGAACTGAACAGATAAGATGCCCATTGACTTTGTTTGGGGAATAATTGTACGTGGATCTAAGAAATGACTGCTACAAATTGTTGTTTCATCTGACAGTGAATGCAGAAGATGGGGATAAAAATAAGAGCTATTCCAAAGAAATGTTTTATGCCAAAATGCTAATGCAGAAGGTTTCTGAAACTGGAGAGGTAAGAGAATACGAAACATGGATTCTAGGCCATCTTTAAACAATCTGGAGCTGAAGAGCTGTGTTCAGAGATAAATTTATTGTGTGTTCAATGTTTCTTGACCTACTTCTCATAAGGAAAACTCTGCCTGAAAACTAAAAGGCACTCATTTTTCACTTTCACTTGAAATTTACCTTAAGAAAACCATGTGAGTTGGTACAAAAAATATGCCTTCTTAGGTCTGTATAAAAGAGATTCAAGCGAGTTTGGGGTAAAATATTTTAGAAGGTATACAGTACATGAATATAAAAGCAAATAAGACACTAAAGGATAGTTCATGAAATGCAGTAAAGTCCCAAATGAGGCAGTAATTGGAGCTATACTAAAGAATACGGGCAGAGGGTGAGAAAGCAGGGATCCTTCTATTAGAGGAATATGAGGATGGGAATTTAGGTTTGTTGAGGATGTACTAGATGCACAATGCTGCATTCTGCATCTAAGCCTAACAAATAGCCTGTGGATTAATAATTTTTTCCTCTTTTATAAATGGGAAACCTGAAGCAAAATGGTTTTATTAGTTGCCTGGGATCACAGTGCAGATGTGAAGGGATCCATAGAATTAATTAAGGATTTCTACCTCCCTAAGAGTCCAATCATCAGAAACACACACACACACACACACACACACACACACACACACACACACACAGAGCGCATTTCCTGAGACTATACTCATGGTCTTAAATTCCATCCTAGGCAGGTACGGTTCCCCATTGCCTTAGGGTGGTTCAGAAATGCAGAGCTTTTGGTTAAACCTAACTCTTGATGCCACTAACAGAGGTAAATATTTTTTGAGTACAAGTAGACCATGACTCTGGCTTAAACAGGCCTAAAAGAACACTGGCTAGAAGATGTCACCAGCTCTCACTGCCTGCCAAAATGCAGAGGGGGATTTTGACAGCCATGCAGACAAGTGAGGGCTAGAAGCTCCATGGAGAGGGCTCTGAACATCCTCTCCATACTCTTTCAAACTCATTTAAAGAGAAGAGGAAGATGGCAATGTGCCCTTCAAGAGTGGGAGTCTGAGAGCACAGAAGGGTATCTGAGCTGTTTTGCAAAAGCACCCCAGCAAACAGGCTGCGTATGTGGGGAGCCTCACAGAGGTTGGAACACCTCAACGGTATATGATGAGCAGCTAACAGACAGGGTCCCACAGAAGTAAGGCCTGCTTGAGTGAGGTTGGCAGGATAATAATATGGGTGTCATAACATATAGTTTTAATTTGAACATCTCACCTAAAACGTCCTATGGTGTGCTTGAGTGTGATAGAGTTATGTTACAGAATGACATGCTCATGCCTTTGTAATACAAGATTTTAAAAATTAAGTGGGGGCATTATTTGTGCTGGAACCCTGCATATTGAGGCTTGAAGAGATCATGGACATTAGGAGAAATAGGTGGAAGTCATTTCAGGGTGTAGCAATCAGGACAGAGGAATCCCAGAGCCAGGAAGGCAGATGGACTTTTTAGCTAGGGAGGGATACAGATGCTGGCTGAACTCAGCAGATGCCCCCAAAGGACCAAGTTAGGACCCAGGACTAGAAGCAGAAGCCTGCCCTTATATGAAGCCAAGTGATACCCTTGGAGTAGTGCCATCCTGCAGAGAGGGGACGGTCCCAACAAATCCCGCATGTGACTAGAAAATCTGAGGAGTCACTGAATTTTATTAACATTTCTTCAGAAAGGCATACAGTGTCCCTTCTTATTCATGAGGGCTATGATTCATGACTCCCCAGTAGATGCTTAAAACTGTGGATAGTACCAAACCCTATATATACTGTTTATTTCCTGCACATACATAACTAATACAATTTAACTCATAAATTAGGCACAGAAAGAGATGAGCAATAATAGCTCATAATAAAATAGGACAATTATAACAATATACCACAACAAAAATTATGTGACTATGGCATTTTTAAGTAAAACAAGGTTTACTTGAACATAAGCACAATGTAATGTGACAGTCAATCTGATAACAGATGGCCTTGGAAACACTGGAAAAGGGATGATTCATGTCCCAAGCAGGCGGGAGCCAGAGGGCGTGAGATTTCATCACACTACTGAGAACAGTGTGCAATTTTAAACTTATGAATTGCTTATTTCTGGAATTTTCCATTTAATATTTTCAGAAACCATGGAAAGTGAAACTGAGGATAACGGGACTTCTGTATTAAGGAACCTACAAAATTAAGATAAATGAGGGTACAAGGTATAGATTTAATTCAGTTAGAGAAAAATTAATACAGTGGTGCTTTGGGCCCCCTTAAATCTGTGGGATGGTGAAAATTTTACCCAGTACAGACATATCACTCAGTGAGAAAGCATTGTTCCCAAACCTTCGCTGTGACAAATAAAAATGTGTGCCCCCCTCCAGACTCATGATTTTGACTAATAGCTGCACAAAACACTATAATTCAGAATAGGTTTTGAATCTTGTAATGACTACTAGTACTATCAACATTTAGAAATAATAAACCCTGACTAGTATGGCTCAGTGGGTTAGGAGTGAACTGAGAAGTCACCGGTTCAATTCCCAGTCAGGGCACATGCCTGCCTGGATTGCGGGCCAGGTCCCCAGTTGGTTGAGTGTGAGAGGCAACCACGCATTGATGTTTCTCTCCCTTTCCTCCCACCTTCCTCTCTCTCTGAAAAATAACTAAATAAAATCTTTTACAAAAGGAAATAATAAAACTGAGGCTCAGAGTGGTTTGATCCACCCATGCATTGGCCAGGGTAACAACATTAAGTAGCTGACTGAGGGCTCAAAAATTTTCTCCTGATTATAAATTTCTATGCTCTATCTTCTCTTGGCTCATACACTTCCTGACACGTAGTTGGTGCTCAATAAATTTTAGACTGGATACAATAATGAACAAAAAGTTGTATTCCTTTAGTGCCCAGCAAATGGCTGAGCAACTAGTAGTTATCCTTATATATCATATAGCATTCAGCCCAACTGTGCAAAGTAAAATAAAGGAGAGGATGTTTAATTGTATTGGATATCCACACATTTCTAGACTGAGCTAAGTTTTTCATATGCTTTACATTTTTATTGTTTTTGAATTTTTTATTATTGTTTAACTATAGTTGTCCTCATTCATCCTCGTGTTTATCCGCATTACATATGAAGAAATGGAGAGAGAAGATAAATGGTTTGGGAAGGTAATGGTAATACTGTGTATAATTTATGTACTTAGTATGTGCCCTTTATAAACACTTTAAATAGATGGACACATTGGATTCTCACAACACCCCTATGACGTACATATTTCCATGGACTCCACTTTACAGATGGGAAACCAAAGCTTAGTGAGGCTAAGCAACTGCCCAAGGTCACACAGCCACTTGGCAATGGATAGGCACAAATTGAAACTCATGCTCCTGCAACTCCATGATGAAACTGAGAACTCGTGCTGACTAGTCGCTGGTCTGCAATTTGATGGTGAGAGACTAAACAATGATTGGATAATAATACATACTGTCTGGGTGGAATGTGATTGAGGTACCCGGGTTTTAAAAACATTTCCTGCATTTTCAGCTGTATTCAATCCCACTTATACTCTTCTGTCTGTTTGTGCCACTTTAAACTTTGGTGCCTCCCTTCTCTCTGACCCAAATACTTAAAATAGGTCACACGTTTAAATATGGCAACGCCTCCAGTCCTGCAAATGATGGGCAGTAAAACCTGTTTGTACTACTTGTGATTTTGTAAAAAGTTTATCCACACCTAGTTTTATATTTCTAGGCTTGACAGTATAGCACAAATCTAAAAATCATATTTTATTAGTATAGATTTTTATCTTTCGAAATAACTGTTTTCTGAAAAGGGAATGAGTATCTTCTTATTTAAAAATCAATGACTGGGAAGTAATAATTATTAAAATCTTTAAAACAAGATATTCAAATATACATGTAAAAAAATCAAGCCAGTATAAACACTGCTTTCCTACAAAATGCCCTCAGAATTACCTGCTTCCCCTACACTCCCAGCATCCCTACATTATTGGCAATGAATGAAAGTGAAAAGGAAATGAAATATGCAATTCTCTATGTATTCCATTCCAAAGAAAATCAGAAATATTTTTATGAAGCACTATGGGGATTGAGTTTGAAGAAGGTTCTTAGTTTATCATTTTCATAATTTATCATTTACTTCCTTCCAAAAGTGATTTCAGATTACTATTCTGTGTCACCTAAGGGTCTATAGAATTTTATAAAATTAGAAATGCTCATATATATTCATTAACTTAAATTTGCATATCCATACAATATTTTTGTCATGAAACATAATGCTTCAGAGCATTAACTCAATTTTATATAGGTATGACTGTATACACAAACAGATTATACACACACACATGCACACATACATTAACATTTTTGTGTTTATTCTTTTGAGGGTGCAGGCAATAAAAGCCTCATTTGGTAGCATCAGTTTCATGCCTTTATATTTACATTTAGCAGCAGTGTTGGCAAAACTGAAGGAAAACTTTTCTTCCTAGAGCCTTTACGTCATAGTGACTGATACGATCATGTTTTACAAATATCCAGCATTACAGCACAACAGAACCCAACAGTGAATATTGTTTACAAAAGGAAAGCTTGAAAAATGAGTGGGAGTTGGCAAACAACTCCAAGCAATACAGTTACCAGGTCTTAGGATTGCAAATAGGAGGGTAGGAGGGGCTGGACAAAAAGTATTGACAGAATGGGAAAGGCAGAATGCACAACCAACCAGGTTGTTGCAGTGATCCCAATGGCTGGAAATTGAATCTCTATCTCAGCTTGAGCTCTGCCTTCTGGTGCTCCAGGGGTAGCTTATTCACCCAATCTGCTGTGATATGTCTATGGATTCCTTGAACACCAGGTCTACAGTTCACTGGGGTAGACCCGACTTCAGTGTCAAACCACAGAAGACTTGAATTATGTTCCATTGAGCTTATTGCATCAAGTCTGCCAACTGAAACTTCAGAAACATAGGTGTTCTCTGCTCAGTCTGAACATTAAAAAGGTTTCTACCACCATTTCTCAGGATTTGTTTCTGTTGTGCAACTTCTAAGACTGGTACAGAGATTTCACTAAAAATGCAGCCCCTAACTTATTGCTGTTATCATTCTGTGTTTACTTGGAACTGTGTTTGCCCCACCCCACCCACCACCACCATAAGCACTCAATTACCCCCATGCACTTCTCCCCTAAAATCTACTTGGGTTTTTCAGGAGACTCTACTTTTGCTCAGATATGGAGTCTACTGAGGGGTGTGCCACTTCTTCAGACAACGGCGCTAATGGTGGGAATCTTGCAATTTATAAAAGTCAAAAATGGGGAAAGAGAGCTGATATTAAGTTCAAGACTCTGGGAATGAAAAAGGAAAAGATAACAAAAGTGAAAACAAGAGATAGGTAGGGCAGGTTTAAGGTGCCTGTCAGTCTCCTGGTAGACAGCCTCCTTTTGCTCTAAATACTAGACATGCCTAAATAGGCTATCTCCCTCCAGGGAACAAGCAGGAACTGGCCACTATGAAGTATTAGGAAAGTGGAATTTTAGAAGGCTATTATTCCCTGTTCAGTATATAGAAAGCTCAAAAAATATATTTTTATAATTCTCAATAGTAATACAAAGCAGCAAGATCTATGAACTTGGAAACTTCTATTAAGTTCACATATACTTGAACTGAACCAATCCTTTCTTTCATTTTTTTTCTGTAACCAAATATGCTAATTTCATTCAATAGGCTCAGTTCTCAAATTGGTCCAATGAAGTAATTCCAAAATATTTACAAAATACACTTATCTTTAAAATGTCACCTTCACCTTTTAAAGTAGAAACTAAGAAATAGTGAAGTATGTATTTAAAGGTAGCTTTCAAGAATGAAACAGGGGGCATCATACTTCCTGATTTCAAACTATGCTGTGAAGCTATAGTCATCCAAAAACCATGATACTGGCATGAAGAGATAAATGGACCAATGGTCCAAAATTGAGAGCTTAAAAATAAACCGAGCATATATGGTTAACTAATATTTGACAAGGAAGCTAAGAATTTTCAGTGAAGAAAACATAGTCTCTTTAAGAAATGGTGCTCTGACAATTGGATATGCACATGTAAGAGAATGAAACTGGACCTGTATCTTACAGTATTCACAAAAATTACCTCAAAATGGATTAAAAACTTAAATGGAAAACCTGAAACCATGCAACTTTGAGAAGAAAACATAGAAATAATGCTCTTTGACATGAGTTTTCGTAATGATTTTTTTTTTGATATGACACTTAAAGCACAAGTAACAAAATAAAAAAAATAAACATTTAGGACTGCATCATACTAAAAACCTATTCCACAGCAAAAGGAACCCTCGATGAAATGAAAATGGGAATGGGAAAAATGTTTGCAAACCATATATCTGCTATGGGGCTTATGTCCAAAAAAGAACTCATACAATTTAATAGCAAAAAAAAAAAAATTAAAAATTGGCAAAGGACCTGAGGAGACATTTTTCCAAAGAAGTCCAAAAGGTACATGAAAACATGTGCAACATCAGTTGTTATTAGGAAGATAGAAATTAAAACAATGAGATATCACCGCACACCTGTCAGAATGGTTATCATCAAAAGAGTGTGAGATAAATGCTGACGTGGATGTGGAGAAAGGGAACCCTTGTGCACTGTTCGTGGGATTGCAAGTTGCTACAGCTGCTATGGAGGGTTCTCAAAAATTAAAAATAGAACTACAATATAATCCAGCAATTCCACTTCTGTGTATTTATCTGAAGTAAACAAACAAATGAAAAAAACTAACTTGAAAAGATATCTGCACCTCCACAGGCATAGCAGCACAATTTACAATAGCCAAGATATGGAAACAACCTAAGTGCTCATCAATGAATGATTGGATAAAGAAGACGTGGTATATATAAAATGTAATATTATTCAGCCATTAAAAAATGAGGAAATCTTTCCATTTGCTACAACCTAAATGAGTCTTAAAAGCATTATACTAGGTGAAATAAGTCACAGAAAGACAAATACTGTATGATCCCAATTATATGTGAAATCTAAAAAAACAAAAACAAAAAAGCAAACTCCTAAAAAAGAGATTGGGTTTCTGGTTACCAGAGGCAGGGATAGGGGATGCGTGGGAAGGGGGAAAGAGAGGAAGGTAATGAACAGATGCAAACCTGCAGTTAACACAGTGAGTATGTACTAGGTGTGTAATGGACAATGTGATGACTGTAACTTACACTGCTGCAAGATATATAGGAAAATTGTTAAGAAAGTAAATCCTGAGAGTTCTCATCACAAGAATTGTTTCCCTTTTTCTTTCCTTTTTTTATTCCTTTTTATTATGTCTACATGAGAAGATGGATGTTAGCTGAAACTCTCGTGGTAATCATCCCATTGTGCATAGAAATTAAACCACCATGCTGTACACCTTAAATTATACAGTAATGTTTGACATTTTTTTAAATAAAACTGGAAAAAATAAATAAGTATTAAATTGTTACAACAGATATTAAGCTCAAGAAACCAGAACTGCATAGCACCAGAATCTGACTGATAAATACCAATAAACAGAATACCAATATCTAAAAGAAGCTTAGATTTTTTAAACATTTTTTAATAGATTGAAGGTGGCATTTAAAACAAAAGTAGCTTTCTCTGTTGACTTTCCTTTCTTATATGAATCAGTTTAGATTTTACACTTTTTAAAAAGAATTTATTTATTTATTTTTAGAGAGAGGGAAAGGGAAGGAGAAAGAGGGGGAGAAACATCAGTGTGTTGCCCTTCATATGCCCCCTACTGGGGACCTAACCCACAACCCAGGCATGTGTCCTGACTGGGAATTGAACTAGCAACTCTCTGGTTCGCAGCCTGCACTCAATTCACTGAGGTACACCAGCCAGGGCTTAGATTTTACTTTTTTTTAAGCACTGATATCATTCCTAAACTTAAAGCTATACAAGAAAGTGAACACTCATTCTATCAAATCTGTTGTGTCTGCCCAATAATTCTTCAGTGACTTGAGACCAACATTTTGTAAAATGAAAATTTAAATAGATATTTGTTAATAATAACAATCTTCTCATGTGACATGTATTCAACAAGTCCTCTATGCTACCTTGCCTTTTCAGAATTGTCTAGACAACATTTATGATATGAAGTCAGGAAATCAAAAAGGTCTTAAGTGCCCTAGGAGGTAGGAAAGGGGTAAGCATGGGGTAGGGATAGAGGTAGAGCTGGGGCTGGGGCAACATCTCTACCAAAAAAGGAACGAGAAAATAAGGCTGAAAAAATGCACCCAGAATAAATGACATTATCAAATATTCTGAGAAGTATGCACTTGATTTTGCTTCATCACCATTTCATTTTAAGCCATCCTGTTCAACGACTGTCAACTAAACAATCTCTATCCTCTTTGAGCAGAAATCAAGGGCAACAGCAATGCCCAAATGATTTCAATCTCCGGGCTTCAAGGGGACAGATTATAGGGACTGGAAGCAAATCAGTCTTTCACAGGGCAATTCAGCCTACACAGCCCAGAACAAAGGTTGATTAGAATGGCAAACAGTTAAAAGCCACCAAAAGGAAGACATAGTTATGAGGGAGGAAGTATCAGACTCATGAATTTTAGCATTCATAACAAGATAAATTGAATATGTTTTATCAGTTCCTGCAGAGCCAAGCATGTAGTCACGTTGAAGTCTAAAAGCAGCAAGAAGAAAGGCATAGAACATTTTTTAGGAACTGTTCAAGATACATTCAGATGTCAAGTTTATTCCTATTTCTAGGCTCTCCTCAGGGCCGTTTTCAAAGATTAATTCAAAAGCAAAACTGTGTTGGAATACTGAAGTCTTCACCACCCTAAATCTTCCAGAAATCCTTTTATGCCTTCTAATGTAAGCAATGCATTCTTTAAAGTATTTAATTACTCACTAACATTTTTCATTTGCATATGACTCCTTTTAAAAACTAGATAACATGCCCCCTATTATGCAAGTATCTTTAGATCCTTTGCCATCTCAATTGACTTATTTAGAACACAACTGAATGATAGTTTCACTTAATGATTGTAATTACTTTGATATACTCTATATGGAAAATAAAGTGTTTTCCATTTTAAATACCCTTTAAAGCTCTTCTACCTATGTGACTATACTGCCAAGAAGTCAGATCATCTTTCCTGCAGTGATAGGAGGGCTTTTCTGAAATGTATACTTGGAGGTCCAGAATTTCACCTTGTTTTAATGCCAAAAATTTAGGAGAAATAAATCTTAATTCAAACTAGAAATCGTCTTAACCACATTTGAAATATGAACATTGTAGTGTAAAACACTGTGCTCCAAAGTTACAGGTACACCAATGTTTCCGAACTGTTTTTCCCTAAAACATGATTAATAAAAATAATCATGAAGTTCTAGATTAAACCAAGTGAAATAGGTTACTGCATTTCATCTCCAAATTTCTCAGAAACCTCAGCATGTGGATGGCTATTGCTAAAATCTCAAAGGGGGCTATAACCTTCAATTTTTTCGCAAACATACAGGGTGGGGCAAAAGTAGGTTTACAGTTGTTTGTATGGAAAATAATGCAATAATAAATAATAATACAAGAATGAACTCTGTGTTTTGCATACTCACAACTGTAAACCTACTTTTGGCCCACCCTGTATTTGACTAGGGATTTTTTTTTTCTCCCTAGAAATAACTTTAAATGCTAGGCTCAGTTATTCTTAAATAGTTTAAATTACACTGAAGTAAATTTATTCTTCTCATAAATACAAACTGAGAATATGAAAACATTTATTTAACTAATTAATGATGAAACTGTCAGAGAATGAAAACTATTTGGAAAGAAAATTCAGAGGACTAAACATATATAATCATGAAAAGAAAGTAGAGATGCTCCTTTGCTTACAATGGGGTTACATTCAATTAACCATCGTAAAGCAAAAACAACGTAAGGTGGAAATGCATTTAATAAACTTAACTTACCAAACATTATAGCTTAGCGTAGCCTAGCTTAAACATGCTCAGAACTGTTCCATCTGCTTACAGTTGGGCAAAATCATCTAACAGAATGTATACACTGTAGAATATTATTTTCGAAACCCTAGGAATCACGTGACTGACTGGGAGCTGAAACTCATTGTTACTGCCCAGCATCACTAGACTATCATACTGCATATTACCAGCCTGGGAAAAGATCATAATTCAAAAATCGAAGTACAGTTTCCATTTAATGCATACTGCTTTCATATGATCGTAAAGTCAAACACTGTAAGCTGAACCATCATTAAGTCGGGTTGTCTGTATATCAAAATAAGGTTGCTAAATTACATGCAAAACTGGTTATTATTTTAAAGAGTAATAAAATAATATCCTTCAATAATGTTTGTTGTACTAGAATAATAATTAACTATCTGTCTCTTTGCTGGCCAAAAATCTATGTTTACATAAAACTCTACAGAATCTGAGCCCTAATAAATAGTAAATATGAAGTTCAACAAAGATGCATTCCCAAAGAAAATTAAATAATCTTTGAGCAGGCCTTTTAGAAAATGCTTCAGTATGACATTAACTACATGATATTAAATATATGTATATAAAATATAAATATTTATAGTCTTTAAGGAAAAGTGTTGGTCTAATGATTAAAAAAAATCAGTCGATGTCATAGCCACTGGTCACAATAGACTCTGCTCCTCTGGTTGTTTTGAAAACCACTTAAACAGTGATTATCCACTGAAGGAAATTCCTAAGTTAAAATACACATAGGCCAATTTACTCCTGAACTTTAAGCCCTCACAGTATCAAGGAACATGAAAATACTGGTAAGTCAGTTTGATGAAGAAAAATATTGAATTAAGTCAACTAGTTATTAAATGAAATGAAATTTATCTTGAGGACAACTGCAGAAGGTAATCCAGTGGATAGATGGCATAATCAGATAATGTATTTTAGAAGGTACTCTAGCTAAAGTATGAAAAACTGAATCATAAGGGCGGGGGGGGGCAACTGATAATCAGTTTTAAAGCAATTGCATTAATCCACCGCAACAACTGATTGTGGGTTTAAACCATGTCATGTCAGAGCAGTGAAGTAGAGGGAAGACTCAAGGATGACACCAAAAATGAAAAATTGGCCCTAGCTGATGTGGCTCAGCGGGCTGAGTGCCAGCCTGAGAAGCAAGGGGTCGCTAGTTCAATTGACAGTTAGGGCACATGCCTGGGTTGTGGGCGGGGTCCCCAGTAAGGGATGCCTCAGAGGCAACCACACATTGATGTTTCTCTTCCTCTTTCTCCCTCCCTTCCCCTCAAAAAATGAACAAATAAAATCTTTTAAAAAAAGAAAAACTTGTGAAATTGAATAGGTAATGTTGCCTTTCAGTGACCAAGAGATGGTGGAAGAAACATTTGGATGGCAATTGTTGCATTTGAGTCTATTGATATTGGAATAACTATGTGACATTAGTGGGTATAATTGATAGGAAGGTGCATTTGGGTCTGTTGTTCAAGAGAAAGATTTTAGTTGGTGATAAAGATTTGGGTGTCCTCATTAGAAGTTGTTCTTGCTATAGGTTTGGATGTAATCAAGAAAAGTATGTTGATTGAGAGTTAAGGTTGACACTCAACAAGAAAAGCGATTCACAAAGTGAAAGAAGCACTGCAGGAAATTAATGAAGGCAATGGAGAGACCTAGGAGGGAAACTAGAATGGTAGAACATTCCAGAAGCCAAGGAAGAAAAGTTTTCTATTAGAAGGGAATGATGAACAGTCAAAGCTAGCAAGTGGTGAGATGAGGCAGGATGTGACATGGACCTGGGCAAAATCCATTTCAGTTGTAAGATGTGGCAGGAGCCAGATTATCTGAGGCTGACACAGCCATGTGAGGTGAGGAAGTAGATATGGTGTGAATAAGGAGTCTTTAGAGAAGATAGCTTAACGGGTGGAAAATAAGTTTAGTAAGGGATAAGAGCCAGTAATCTAGTGTCCTATTTATTACTACAGGGAACACTGTACTTTAGAGAATTCATTAATCTCACCCAAACCAAATTCCTGATTTTAAGTAACAAGTTAAAGGGTTCCCTTGACCAGGTTTTGCATTTTAAGACTTATTTTTCAATCACTAAGGAGGGTGGGGTATTTTCTCCTTTTAAAAGTAATGCTTTATTGATGAGAATTATGCTTTAGGACTTGCAGGCTGGCTACTCTGGAGGAGTGGCTAAAACACAGGGTTTTTATTCTGACAAATCTGGGTTCTATTCCCTGCTCCTCTGCATACCAGCTGTGTCACCTTGAACAAAATACTGAGCCTCTTAAAGCTTCAGTTTCCTCATTCGTAAGGCAGGGCATTGTTCTTTTATAGACTAGTTCTTTTATAGGATCCTCAAGAAGAACAAGAGGTTCTTTTATAGAATCATTGAGAAGAACAAGAGGTAATGGATATATATTGCTTAGTATAATGTCTCTCAACCTTTAGACTACAGCAAAATCACCTAGAAAACTCCTTACAGTGATAGGGGAACTCAAGAGTTAAATATTTTAGCCTTGGTTGATAGGCTTAAGTGATTAATGCAGGTGGAAAGCAGGAACTGGAATGGATGACCATGTGACCCCAGGAGTCTGTTGATTGTGACTCTGGATTGAGTGCCAGGCTGTGAACCAAAGGGTTACTGGTTCGTATCTCAGTCAGGGCACATGCTTGGGTTGCAGGCCAGGTCCCTGGTTGGTAGCACATGGGAGGTAGCTAATCAATGTTTCTCTCTCACATTGATGTTTCTCTCCCTCTCTTTCTTCCTCCCTTTCCCTCTCTCTAAAAATAAATAAACTATTTTATAAACCTAAGTAATGGAATATATCAATATTGATAAAAACTTGTCATTCATTTGAAATTGGTGGGGAGAAAAAGCCCCCCATTGTTTGTCATTTAGTTTGTGTAGTGGAGACTGAGTTTCCAGGTGATGGTGGTTTTAGTCATACTTTCAGACCCACAGCTTTAGCACATTTACAATGACATAATAAACAATTTAAATAATTGAAAATATCAGAGTTTCTTTGATTGGGACAGCTCCAGGCTATTCACAGCAAGATGGCCCCCTAGGTTCCTGAGGATAGAAAATCCATCACTCTATTCATCAGATCAGCTGAATTTTTTCCTCAAAACCCCTTGCTCCATAAGCACAATATCCCCACTTATCCAACCCCCTGCTCTTTTTCTGTCTTCTGCTCCCTGTCTTCTGTTCTTTTCCTTCCCTTCCCTTCCCTCCCCTCCCCTCCACTTCCCCTTTCTTTTCCTTTCCTTCCCTTCTTTCCCTTTACTTTCCTCTCTCCCTTCCTTCCTTTCCTTTCTCTCTTCCTTCCTCCCTCCCTTCCTTCCTCTCTTGCTTCCTTTCTCTGGCTTCCTGCCTCCCTCCCTCCTTTCCTTCTTCCTTCCTTCCTTCCTTCCTTCCTTCCTTCCTTCCTTCCTTCCTTCCTTCCTTCCTTCCTTCCTTCCTTCCTTCCTTCCTCATGCATGCATCTATCCATCCCTTAAACTCTGCCACAGCACTTATCACACACTAAAACTTCTTTTCTGGCGTATTTGCTTTGAATTTAATTAATACTTAAGGAGATTTTCTACCCAAAATATTCACTTTACAGCATCCTGGAATGGATTTCTTTATCATTTCTAGAACCTATTATGGAGTTTCTCACAATGAGTGCTTCTGAACTATGGCACCCATTGTTGTGGACATCACCGTAATGATGAGATTTCTGTTTTCTTTGTTTCTGTTATAATAGAGTAAGCTCATGGCCCCTGTGGCTCATAAAATATCCAGGGAAGGCCGAGAGCAAAGACAATTAATGGCATTTTTGCAACCACATACTGATCAAATTAGAGAGATTGTTTTGCACAACTCAGTGACATTTCTAACAAGAGCATTCTGAGAAATTTCATATATACACACACTATAAGGCTTAAGAGAATTTGTTCAGATTGAACAGATGCTGGATTATATTATGTAGAAATTGCAAAATTCAAAATCACGCCATCATTCAAAATACATAAAAGAACCTCCCCTCCCCGCTCTTTTCTTTGGTGCTGGCCAGTCTTGTTTAGAAAAGACCTGGTCAAAGTCCCATCCACAAATAGGTAAAATATCAAGTTCAATACCTGTGCATTGAACCAGAGTTTTAACCAGTACCTGGTTAAAAGCCTGGTTCTCTTTTTAAAGCTCAGGTTAAATAACAAATATTAATTTCTTTAGAGGCTTGAGTTAGGCAAAGGAAGGGACAGAACAACAAGTTATATTTCTTACCATTGGAAGTATTTTAGCAGGGGCTGAATGTCTACTTAGTAGGAATAGTGGATGGAGATTGAATGCATGCTTAGAAAAGTAGGTGAAATTAAGTTCTGAAGTAAGAAAAGAGCTGTGCTTGTTCCAGTTAATTCTAGGGTCCCACCGCTCCCTGTGGAAGAAGCATCTCTTCTAACCTCTCTTTACAGATAACTTGTCCAGTTCTTCAAATTCCTTTCAACCAAATGATTAAGTAAATATTCTTTACCTCCTATTCAACATTAATATCTTTGAAATTCATTCATATTCTTGCAAGTAGTAGTACTTTTTTGTTTATTATGGTATATAATCCCACTGTATTGACATAGTACATTTTAAGTATCTATTGTAATTTGGAAAGACAAATTACAACGGATGCATACTGCAATTAGACAAAAGTTTGCTGTTAACAGTCTTATACATGTTATTTTGGTGGACAAGTGTGCTACTTTCTCTCAGGTATATACATATAAGAGGAAAAACTAGATCATAGGGGATGCATAAGTTCAGCTTTGCTAGATACTACCAAACATATTACTTTACCCTTGATCCAGTAATATTTGGGAATTCCAGATAATCTCCACATTCTCCCCAACATGTGGTATTATCATCTTGTTATATTTTATTCATTCTGATGGATTTATAGTGGTATTTCAGTGAGTTTTTTAAAATTGTATATACTGAGTTACTAATAACCTTACGTACCTACCTACTCATATGCTTTTCAGCCATTTGAATGCCCTCTTTCATGAAGTGCCTGTTTCTATGTTCTGCCCATTAAAAAAAATGGGTTGTCTGCCTTTTTTATTAATATGTAGGAGTTTATCATGTTTTAAAGAAAGAAGTTCTTTTTCAGATATAAGCATTGTGATTATTTCTTCTAGTCTATGCCTTTCTTTTTCACTATTATTGGTGTATTTTAATGGATACAGTGCTTAATTTTAATGAAGTTTAATTTATCAGTGCTTTCTTTTGTAATGAATGATTATTGGGTCTTATTTATGAAATCTTTGCTTTGCTTGGATCTTGCCCATGGATGAGTTTATTTACGTGTGAAGACTGCCCAGCAGATGTAACCACTTAGACACCGGTGGCTGTAGCCATATCCTAGTTGATTCTGATCATTTAATCAGCATTGGCAGAGACTACTGATTGCATGCCATTCCTTCATGCCTTGTTCAGAGACTCTCATACAATTGAGACTGTAAACTCTCTCAGCTAAAATAATCATTCATATATATATGGAATATATATATGATCATATATAATCATTATATATGAATATATAATCATTCTTATATATATGAGAATATGCGTGCGTGTATGTGTATATATATATTCATTCCTATACCCCCAACCCCAATGAAATATAAGCAAGATTTACTGAGTGCAGCTACCAGGAAAACCTGTTAACTTATTAAAGAGGTTTTCCTCAGCTGATGAATCATACTCTTTTGCTAGTTCTGAAGAGTCCATCTTGTGACCATGATATGATGTTTGCGAACTGAAGCTTACCATTGAAGCTGTCAGGAGCCCTTGGGTTGCTGATGGTACTAAAATGGGCTACTTGTAAATTCCTTTAGAAAGAGCTACTAAATCACCATTCCAGTCAATGGACTATTACCCAGGTTTTTCTGGCCAGTACTCAGACTGGAGTTCAATCATGTAACCTGGTAGGGATAGAAGCTCAAGTACAAGCTGACTTCTCTCATTGTCAACACATGGATAAGGGTAAAGAATTTCCCTCAGCCAACCCATTGGGTACTGTTATGCATATTTTTTCTTGATTTTAAAAGTATGTCATAAAATAGGAAGTCTTATAAAGGTATATATTTACATGATGGCAGGAGACAAGTGATAGGAATGTTTAAAAATCATGTGTGTCCTTCATTCTGTATTCCCATAACAAAATAATGATTCCATCAATGCATACATTTTCAGAAGAAAGTGGAGACATCTATTCTACATGAAGACCAAGCCAAGATTAATTTATAGTAGGTCTCTTATATTATTTTTCAAAAACAAAGAGTATTGTACAATCCTAGTACTAACATAGTTAACAAAGGAACAGAACATTCTAGTCATGTGCTTATAAAACTGGGTTTCATAAAATTCTAGTCTTTTCAGAAAGTTGTTATGTATTACTTGACAAAACTACAACCTTGGTGACTTAAGTTCCGGAAAAATTGGGTTAAATCAAGTAAAACAGATTCTTTTGGACTAAAGAAAATTTTAAGGTTTTAGTTATGGCTTTCCAAAGAAGGAGACAAAACTGCCATGGCCTAACACTCTGTTCTCATTCAGCATTGAATGGGATCAATGTACTTTGAGACGTGCTTTTGGAAATCCTGGCGAGCCAGTTCCATTATATAACTTACACAGTTAAAATGATAGTGGTTTTAAATATTGAAACTTTCTATCAAGGCAGAAATTTAAAAACAAATTTGCTCTTATTATGTTATTTTCGTTTAAATTCAAGAAAAAACTAGGCAGAAAAGCCAATTAAGTTGAAAGTCATTTTGCTTGGGATACTTACAAAGATATATACCCCCTCTCTAGAAACTTGCATGGCATTACATCTAAAGTGGATTTTTTTTTTTTTTTTTGCTTTTTATACACAGATCATAGTATGACAATTTGGAGATGGTATAAAATAAACCTTAACATTTAAAGTGATGAGCTTTGGGAAAGGCTGGCTCAATCTGCTGTATTGCATGAAGAACCTTCTAGCCCACACTTCTAGATTCATAGAGGATGGGATGCATATGGTAGGTGTATTTGGCTGATGAACATATGTTGAGTACTTGATATTCTGCTATTCTTCCAGGTGCCTTAATCCAGGTGTTGTCATTGCCTTGGTTTGGGGGGGGGGAGAGAGAGGTTCCAAGGGTCAGGGACTGCAGTGAGGGACTATACAGACAAGAAATTTTCCCATGATGCAGTTGTGAACCTGCTTATGACAGATCAAAGGTGGCTGGCCTCACTTTGCCCCAGGAATCTTTCCATGGTGCAATGAGAGCTGTAAATCCATTGCTGTGTTATTTCCAGAGGGCTTTCATGGAAATCCTTAACGCAGAGTATACATGTGCCCATAGCTAAGAGTCAAATTACTTGTAGTTTTAGAGCTGTAGACTCTTTGAGTCCCAGGTGTCTCTTATTCAAAACTCTTTCCCCACTCCCCCACACATCTTTATCCAACTTTCCCTATTCATTTGGCAAACTTAGCCAATACTAATATATAATAATAGTTATTCACTGAATTCAAGTATGTCTCTTCTCCATATAAAGATTCAGCTTTAGATAGTATAGTAACACCACACATGGGTCTCTGAACACTTAGAGAAGACGCTATATATTATTAAGGGTTTCATTATTGGCAGTGGAAATTAATGGTGACACAAAATGCATTTTCAGTATTCACTAAAGACTTTTTCTCAGCTGAGGTTGGTTCTATTCCAGAAGTGGGGGAGGAAAATCCTTCCTGTAATAAGATCAAATTAAAATGTGGGGTCTCTAGTTTGGGGGGTCTGTTTTTCCTGATAAATAATTAGCTTTTGTAATAGGACTTAAATGACAAAATGGAAGGAATTGACTTGATATTGAATAATCTTTGAACCCTTCATCCAACCTCTATTCTTGAATGCATGTATTTAAGATCACTTTGTGCATTTAACTCTCATCTAAGCACATGACTGCAAGCAACTGCATAGGTGGCCAATTTTTTCTTTCTTACTAGAAGCTGAGGAGTGTATTCCACAATTTTCATAAAAGTAGCAACTTTACCAAATTTACATTAGATTGATAATAGTAAATATGAAGATTTAATGTGCCAATACTCTTCCAATCATCAATAAACATATGACATCCCCACTAAAGAGCAAATTGAAAACCATGGCATCATTCTGCGTCACTGCAGACTATAGTTTTGGAACTCTTATTTGAAACAGAAAGTTTACAGATGAACATAAGGGGAAATGACACATCAAGTTCTTCTAATCTTGTATGTATGAGGGGGAACAAAGACTGCAACCCTAAAATATGCCTTATGGGGGTTATTGATTATCTTAAGCTGGTTATTTTGAAGAAATAGAAGACTCAGAAAGAAACTTTGACCCTCCCTCTTACTTGCCTAAATAAATTCAGATAGAAAAGCCTGCTCCTGGAAGGGAGATATGTTAGCATAGTTAAGAACTGAGTCTGACAGACAGGGAGGAATCTAGCAAAGCCTGTTTGCTGGACTCCCCTCTTTGTAACCATTGTTTCTGGGTGGCCTGGCAAGAATTTGTTTACCACCTGTTTGCTCTTTCTCATCTGTGATTTGCCTGCTTTTCCTCTGAAGTCCCAGATCCCTGCTTCCCTCTCCTTAGTCTAAAGTGGCACATTAAATCTCAACTGCCCAGTTCATCCTCGGGTTTCATATTTTTATGGAACACCTAATGTACATGTGGTCATTTTTTTCTGTTAATCTGCCTCATGTCAATTTGATTATTAGTCCAGGCAGGAGAATTTAGAAGAGTAGAAGAAAGTTACTTCTTTTGTCCCCACACTAGGTTCCTATTTATTAGTATAAATATATTTCAGTGCTTTCACTTATTGTTAAGTATATATGCAGATGCAATTGTGAAAATGTAATCGATAATGCTCTTCAAATAATTTGAGGTTTTAAAGAAATTATTAGTACTTTATTTTTGGAAAAGGAATTGATTGATAATAAAGCTAACAGTAAAGGAAAAAAAAACCCCACAAAGTCTGCTTTGCTTACTAGAGAGTCTGTCAAATCTTTGTATCTATGATACTCTCCAATGTTCAATGACATTTAAAAAATTTAGAAAGGAGAAAATGAGAAAGTACTGAATGTCACCATGGCAATAAAACATGTATACATTTTAGAATGATTTTTAAGAGGACCTGAAACAAACCTAAAGAGGTAAGTAGAAAAATCTACTAAATCACTGAAAATATTAACTATTTGGGACAGAAAGCTATATAAGAAATATTTACAACTCTTCCTAGCATGGGGGCCGCCAGGGTCATTTATAGGGGACCTAACAGTAGTGGAGCAGGTTTTAGGGGAGGACCACAACCAGGAGTCTCTGGTTTTCTCTCCACCTGATAGGAGGAGCATATTTCCACAGAGGAATACCCAAAGGCATTACCAAGATCTCTCTTATAAACTGCTGATGATTACAACAGACTCCCAGGCCTCTCACAGTCAGTTTTTGCCCCTAATACACATGAAAATCACCTTAGGACTTTTAAAATATTGCCCATGACTATGTCACACTATAGTCCAATTGAATCAGAATCTCCATACTGGGGCTTGGGCATACAGTTGGAAATTAAAGTCCTTGATGACTCATTACAGTAAGCCATTCCCTGCCACACACACATACTCTCCACTGTGTATCTGAGAATGAAGTTTCCACTTTATGCTCTACCAATTGTTTCCTCTATCTCTTTAAACCCATGCGGAAACACAGGTTCTATATTTTTTATTTCTTTTCTTTTTTTATATTTTATATTTCTTTTCTATATGGACATTTTAATAGAAGAACATCACCAAGCTATAAAGTGTGATAGTAGGTAAGCAATTCCTTTCTTCACAGGAAGTATTGATCATATGCAGAATTAATTTACACACACACCTATATATAGGTACATATGTATATATACATATATACACACACACACATGTACACACACAGGGTCTGGTACAAATAACTCCCCTTTTAATTACAAAATCTTGTATTACAAAATCCTAAGAATGTCATTCTGTAACATAACAATATCATACCCAAGCACACCATAGGACATTTTAGGTGAAATGTCAAATTAAAACTATAAATTATTATACCCAAATTATTACCCTACCAACAACACTCAAGCAGGTGTTATTTCTGCCAGGCCCTGTATATCAAACTCATCTTGATAGGATGTTTAGTGAATATGAGCTTATTGAGGAAAAAAAACCCTGCCAATTGTGAGAAAACAGTGGTGATTTCCTGATGGAACAATCTATTCATTCTTCATAGAACATTATGTGTATAATGATTCTATTACAATTTTTATGCAGAGCACATCATATTTGGTAATGATGTACAAACTAAGGGCACTCACCCTGTAGCAAAATGCCAGTCTTTCTAATTGTAAAAAAGAGATATATTTTCATTTCTCACTGCGACTTTCTAAAAGGAAGAAAATACATGAAGAGCAAAGGACAGAATGAACCCCTTTCCTTATCACTTCTCTTTCTCTCTTTTCTTTTCTCCAAGAAGCTCTAAACATTCACGGCAACATATGGTCATGCACTGCTCTTTGTTGTGCAAACATCATAGAGTGCACTTACACAAACTTAGAGGGGATAGCATACTGCATACCTAGGCTCTATGATATTGCCTATTGCTCCTAGGCTACCAGCCTGTACAGCATGTTAGTGAACGAAAGAACACTAGATCAAACCAAGCACAAGAGGAAAGGATGCCATCCAGAGATGCAGGAAACATGAGATGGATGAGGCTGCTGACTGCATAACACAGTTTTAGAGCAAGCATTTTTTTATAAGTAGAAAGAGTACACTAAACAATAAAATGTATAGCATAGTAAATACATGAGCCAGGAATATAGTCATTAATCATCATGATCAAATATTATGTACTGTACATAATTATGTGTGCTATATGAGGGGGACTGCAAAACCCCAGAATTTATTTATAAATTGCATATTTATTCTTACATGTGTAAACTTCAGTCTCCTTCAAAGTACTCTCCATATGATGCAATATACATATTGACATTTTTTCCACTGCTCAAAAGTTTTTGAACTCATGGATTTTGATGCCTTTTGGTGATTCTGATGTTTTTTGTTTCAATTCTTCCATATCAGCAAAATGTTTCCCTTGAAGGACTTTTTTCATCCAGGGAAATGAAAAAAGTCACTCGGTGAGATCAGGTGAATAGGGAGGGTGAGCAATGAGGTAGTGCCATTTTTGGTCAAAAACTGCTGAGCACTCAGCGCAGTGTGGGCAGGTGTGCTTGTAAATCACCATCATGAAATGGACAAACACGTTGAAACAGTCTTCAAAAAAAATTCACTGAGGCCACATGCAGCCTCTCACCACAACGCCAAGTGGTATACTGATACAGATGGGTTCCTAGAATACTCATCTAGTAGGGGAAGCCTGTACTACAAGGGCCCACCCTCCTGGAGATCATTTCAGTTTTCATGGGCCCCCCCTTGTACTTTTATACAACTGGCAGTTCAGTAGGTTTGTTTACACCAGTAATTATTACTACAGACACTTGAGTAACGTGTTGCACTATGATGTTATAACAGCTACAATGTTGCTAGGCACTAGGAATTTTTCAGCTGCATAATATCTTTTGGGGCCACCATTATACATGTGGTCCAACATTGACCAAAACGCCATTATAGGCCTGTAATTAGACTCTTTCTAGTAAAATTTGTTAAACTACAGATTGTTACCTACTTACTCATTTCATATAATCATCTGATATATGTGACTGAAGTACATGAAGATATAAACAGATGTAAACAGAACTGCAGTAAACAATGTTCATTATTTAGTTCATTTATTTAAAATGCATTGAATTACCAACAACTATGCTAAGCAGTAGGAATTGAAGGTCTAATAAGTAAAGGCCTCCTCTCCCTGGGACCTCATGGTTTGTTGGGAATATACAAATTTTGTGATGGACTAAAAATTGGTATCTTCCTAAAATCCATATGTTGAAGTTCTCACCCTCAGTATGATGGTATTAGGAGATGGGGAATTTGGGATGTAACTAGGCCATGAGGGCAGCCACAGTGATGGGATTAGTGTCCCCCAAAGATGAGGAAGAGACACCAAAGCACTATCATCAGCATTCTCTCTCTCTCTCTCTCTCTCTCTCTCTCTCTCTCTCTCTCTCTCTCAGACAGAGAGGAGGCAGCCATCTGCTAATCAGGGAGAGAGTTCTCTCCAGGAGCTAAATCTGATCAGGACTGTGAGAAATGAACATGTTATTTAACTCATTTCAGCATTTTGTTATAGCAGCCAGAGATGACTAACACAGGCTAGTAGACAAAATAATTGAATTACAAAGGGGAAAGTGCCAAAATGCAAGAGAGGATGATTATAACTATTTCTCTTGCTGGATTAGGGTTGGTGGTCAGAGAATGTTTGTCAAATAAGGTGACAGGGCAAGTTGGAGTTCACCTACATTTGTACCAAAAGATAATTGTTATTTTGTGCACACTCATATATCACTTAGAAATTATTATAGCTGATCATGACAGAGCAGCGATTTTCCATTTTTCATCTAGTGGCACACATAAACAAATTACAAAAATTCTACGGTACAACAAAAATATTATATTTTTGCTGAACTGGCAAAAAATGTTATAATTTTGATTCATTCACACCAGATAGCTATTGTTGTGTTGGCTGTTGTCATTTTTTTAATCTGACAACCTAAGGGAAAAGAGGTCACTGCCCCCTACAACTAAACAGTCAGATATTGCATGTTTTTGAAAATTCTTGCAGCACACTGGTTGAAATATCACTTCAACAGAGCATAATTCTATAAAAATTTCAAATCAATTTAGAGTCATACCTTATGTCCAAACATGATCAAAAATATTTCTTCTTATAGTACCCAGAACTTTCAAATGTTAATGTGGAAAGAACATAATTATAGTATCCGCCCCCCCCATTCATAATTTCACTTTCTGTGGTTTCAGTTACTTTTGGTCAATGGGGGTCTGAAAAGATTAAGCAGAAAATTCCAGAAAGAAACAATTCCATACATTTTAAATTGCAAGACATTCTGAGTAGTGTGACGAAATCTTATGCCATTTTGCTCTGTCCCACCCAGGATATAAATCATCCCTTTGAGCTGTATACACTACCCTCCTTTTAGTTACTGAAGTTGCCATCTTGGTTATCGGATCAGTTACCAGATAGTGAGAGAGAGAGAGAGACCACGTTCACATAACTTATTACAGTATATTATTATAATTGTTCTACTTCATAATTATTTATTGTTAATCTCTTACTATGTCTAATTTATAAATTAAACTTTATAGGTATGCAGGGTATGTATAGGGAAAAGACAGTATATGTACCATTTTGTACTATCTGAAGTTGAATCCATTGGGGGTCCCGGAAGGCATCTTCAGTGGATAAGGAGGGGGGTACTGTATCTCATAAAATAGGAATGAACAATTTCTCTTGGTATAGTTTTACTTTCAAATATAGATTTATTTGAATGAGCTAGGAAAGACTATTGATTCAATTCATGAAGAGAAAATTAAATGTAATTTACAGCAATTTACATATACTTATTAACATATGAAGCACTTTAGGAGATAGAAAGCACTTTTCTGCACCATTTAGGGCATTAGGATGGAAATATGTTTCTGCTGCTCACTGGCCACAGAGATTATGAGCTGCACTCACCATCGGCCTTTCACTGCAGAAAGAAAGCCCATTATATGCTCAGGATGTCCCTGCCAGCAGGCTGACAACAAATGCTGTAAGCCCATCGTCTGTCACTGTATGTCTTGGCAAGCATTTCTTGTTTCTTTCAGATTTTAGGACTTTTAGTTTGTCCCAAAGTTGCTAAAGCAAAATCATAATAAAACATTCTGCTTTCCTTTATACCTCCCAACACACACACACACACACACACACACACACACACACACACACACTATTGGTAGGAAGAAACAATAAAAATTTTAAACTTACAGATAAGAGTTAGCTCTACCATTCATCACTTTATAAAGTTTCTATGATTATCCAGTCAAAGTCAGCAGGGTATCTCCCATGCAATGTTATCTACACATATTTCTGAGTAGACCACAGGACTATATACTGTCTTGGAATGTCCTTAGAAGGCTCTGTCATTTCAGGTATCTGTTTTCTGTGGTTATGTATATAGTCAGGGCTGTTTGAGGTAGAAGAAACAGCCACCCTCATCATGCCATCTGATGGATATTATATAACAATGCCAAAAACTAGTGTGCAGTGGGAAAAGTGAACTCATCCCTTCTACCTGCCCTGAAATTCTGTAGAGTTACAACCCTGGATTAGACAATGTAATAAATGTCTGCCTCAAATGTCAAAAGAGCCAGCAAAAGGTACAAACTTCCTTTATAAAATAAAGTAAGAAACTAAGTTATAAAATAAATAAGTCATAGGGAAGTTAAGGTCCAGCATGGTGACTAGAGTTACTAATACTGCATCCCATGTTTCAAAGTTATGAATACAGTAGATCTGAAAATTATCATCATAAGAAAAATGTTGCCAACCACATATGGTGGTGGAGGATAGCTAAGCTGACTGCGGTGATCATTCTGCAATATATACAAATATTGAATCATTATGTTGCACACCAGAAACCAACATAATGTTATATGTCAATTATATCTCAATTAAAAAAAAAAGCTAAGTGCAAATGGACAATACTATATGGGCGAGAAGGGGTATTTCTTATTGATATCTAAGAGAATGTTAATATGGTTTCCTGAATTGAAGCAAGCACACTTAATTTATATGGGCTTGTGTAGCTGAAGGAAGTTTTAAAAAACAACTGAAAACAAGTTTCACAATGTTGGATGCAGGCAGGGGCAGAGAGCCTGATTTTAGGAAGCTGGAGTAGAATGCCACAGAGACACCAAAGATACCAACCAGCTAGTACAGACATCAGCTCCTGGGTCTCCCCATGGTCTCCAGGAAATAAGAAGAGCACTAAAAGAGCTGGAGGGGTGGGGGTGTGATGCTATTTAAACCATCACTGTACCTAGGGTTGTTCCAGGTTGTGTGTATGGCATTTTGTATGCAAAGCATGCATGAGGATATATCTATATTTGGCTTTACCGTTAGCAGTTAGGTTTAGTGAAATTAATGCCAATGATTTTGCTGGATGTCTTCTTGGTTTTCTCCTGGTAGGAGCAAGTCATGTATGGGTACTCTAGAGAGAGAACTGTAAAAGAGAATCCTGCCTGCTACAACCAGAAGGAAGCTTGCTAACAGAACACATAAAAAAATCAGAGGAAAATGTTTATGCATGGAAATTATTTTCAGGGAGTCCTCAGACAAACAGCTATTCATGGGCCAACAAAAACCCGTAAGGTATAAGGACCTTTGTCATCCTTAAACCTCTTCAGTAGAGAGAGAAAGAGAACATTTGTGGAGCAGAGACACGAAATACAGGGAAAGAAGCAATTCCTGGTAAATATGCGCCTGCAGGGAGAGTCTTTCAGAGTGTTCATGGATAACGAGCATATCTGCTTGGTCCTATAAATGCATGATTCTGAACACTAGCTAATTCAGAATATTGTTAACAAGAAACAAGGAAATGGGGGTGATGAGAATTCTGTACCACTTAATATGTGAACTCTGTGATTTTGACACAAAGACTTTGGATTCTCTGTACACTTATAAAAATCTTGATACAAATAAATGACTGTCCCGATATTCAGCAGACTGGGACATGAGCGAGGAGAAACTGGTAACAAAGGTTCAAAACAAAGGAAGAGAGGGGGTTCCAAGTACGGAAGTGACTTCCTGAGAATATGGCTAAGAAAACACTGTTTGTTTATTCACTTTTACTTTTTGTAGGAGCCATGGAGATCAAACCTCAGTACTAATAGAGATAAGAGGTTAATTCCTTCATGAGCTGAACTATTATTAATGGTCTGTTCCATAAAGTTGCTTAAATCATTTTAAACTACTCTAATTTGAGTTTTTGCCAGGTTAAATATTGAATAAATAAAAACAGTATCACCAGTAAAAATAGCCACTGACTGAAATCACTTCTGATATTTTAGATATTCAGAATGAGAGAATAACAAGGAATTTTTACAGTACTGTTTCTCAAAGAAAGAGACCAGGTGACTTTGTATGTAAGGACCTACCAACAAAGAGTCCTTCAGGATGGGGCCCTGGAATCTGAATTTTACTCTAGGTATCCTAGGGGGTCCTTTTATATTCTAGAGTTTGAGAAGGACTGCCTCATAGATGGCAAGGCCAAGGCATGGATGACTGGGCCAGGGGAAGAGTGAAGCCATGAATGGCCATAGTGTGTTTAGTAGGTTTCTCCAGTGATTCTAACAACCAGCCAGGACCTGTGCATCACCAATGACCACTGAGGAGATATTGGGCTTTGCCCTGGAATTATATCCAAAATATTTTTGTACAAATAAGAACTGTAGATCTAACAAATTCCTATTGTATTTCACTTATAAACTCAGGAACAAACATGGTATCACTGAAAATGATCTTTGCCCAAGAATGACATGGCGACATAACCATGTGTGTTTCCATGCTACATTTAGATCAGGAGCCAGGTCCTGATCTTGGTGACCAGCACGGCTGAGAGGACTTCAAACATGTAGGCTGGAAATCAGACTGTGTGATACAAGCCTGTCCATTGTATAGGAAGGAGCAGAGAAAATAAACAAATATGCTACACTTAGATATGGGAGGGGAATGATTGTTCTTTGCATGTTTAAAGGTTTTTGAAACAGTGAGAAAGGTTATGCTAAGTATCATCTTTTTCACTGAAGCTTTTTTCTTTAAGAATGGATTATAAGTGCATAATTGACCCTTGCCTTAATATCCATTGTTTCCTTTTGAATTATAAGGATGTACATCACATACACAAAATTTTCTATTACTTTAAATCATTAACATTGTACTTGACTCAACAGTAGCCCTCTTAGAGTTGAGGTTATCTGGGCAATCTCTGTTTATAGGTATTTTACAAAGTAATATTATTTTATGAAACTAATGAAAAAGTCAGTTTCTTCATATATGGCTTGAAAAAGTAAGGCATGTGCAATTGATTAGTTACTCAATGTTATTAACCAATCTGTTTCTGGAGCTTCTGGTATCTTATCAACCCTTCAAGGAGGTGATCTGTCTATATTTTCTCCCAATCCTGCTCTTCTATTCTCAATTTCTACCTTAAAAAAGGTAAGATGGACAATTTTCAAGTTAGGCCCAAGATGAGTGGTTTCCCAGGGGTGTTCATGCTGATTTTATTGTCTTTTAAACATATTGATCACTAAATAAAATGATAAATTCTGCTCATTGATATCACCTCTCCTGTTATTCTTTTGTTTTTTTTTTTTCAACCAGAGTCCATGTATACTATAAGAACATACTTTTCTTGTTTCCTGAATTCCTTCAAGCAAAACATAATTCTGTAATGGCCAATTATAGCCTAACACCTGCTCTTATGATGGGGACCTTGTCAACATCAATTTAAAGTGAATAACAACAGTTTTCCTTGATTGGGGGAAAATGAACAATAAATGAACAGTCCATGTCATAGCAGAAAAACACATAGGAAGTTTATTACAAGGGAGCCCACAGAATAATTAGGATTTCCTAGAATTAGATATTTCACCATCAGTTTAGAAAAGTTTAGCCATGGGCTAAGTATTTTGTTTAAAGCTTCCAAGAAAACTGCTAAAAGTCCTGGGTCCCCTGAAGCCAATATTTACTTAAAATAAACCCATCCAGAAAAGTCCCTCTCTACTATAATATTATCTCTTGCTATTTTTCTTTGACACAAAAACTCCATTCAAGCTGAAAGGTAAGCAAATTGAATAGAAGCATCATTTGAGCTGAAAATCATATAAACAATTTTGTGGATTTCCATTGCCAGGAAATCTTGCTCAAAATTATGCACAGATGATTACATCAGCAGAGTATGGGGGGGGGAACCTTGGTGTAAGATCAAAAAGGTTGGGGGAGTGATAGCTTGCTAGAAAATCATGGCTAGCAGATTGTCTGGAAAGGACGATGAAGCCATTTTATCATGTTAAAATGCCATTGAAATAATGAAATAAATGACCATTTCTTTACCGAGTAAACAGATAAATTTAAGTATATTTTAATATGGAGGTACAGGTGGATATGAATTTTGTGTGTGTTTATACACAAACACACACATATTTACATGTACCTGCGCCCAGACCTCAACTTGTACATATTAGAAGTGTAACACATTATTTCCTGGGGAGACTTCCACCTTGGCATCCCCAATGCTATGCATGCCAGCATCAACAGATGTGTTTTATTTAAACAAAAGCTATAATACAAAAATTAAAAAAAAAAAAGCTATGGCCCTGGCTGGTGTGGCTCAGTGGATTGAGCACAGGCCTGTGAACTGAGGCACTGCCAGTTTGTTTCCTGGTTGGGGCACATGCCTGGGTTGCAGGCCAGGTCCCCAGCTGGGGGTGTGTGAAAAGCAACCAATCGATGTTTCTCTCCCTCTCTTTCTCCCTCCCTTCCCTCTCTCTCAGAAAAAAAGCAAAAAAAGCTATGGATGTAATTCCAAGGTTGATGCTTAGTAGAGAGAAAATATTACAATAAAATTACCAATTACTGGATTATTATACAATAAACATATATTAAATGAATATGCTTATTCATTTAATTTTATTTAAAGAATATAGAAAATAAAAAAAAGTATTAAGAGAATACTTTACTTTTGTATAATTGAAAAATCCAGTTCCTGCTTTTTGGTTTTTAGCTATATTATTACCTACACTCGCAATTTTTTCTTCATTTCCTTAAGAGAACTATCCAAGCTTCTTTTGTTAACTAAGGAGGAAACAATAATAAATATTTATTTCTAAAGCCGTAAGCACAGACAGGGGACTGAAAAAGCCAAAGCCATTCAGATGGAAGGGCCCTTATCCTGAAAGAACAGACGAATGAGAAATACAATGGCTACACCAGATCTATTGGAAGCAGAGCATTCTTCTGAAACATTGCAAAGATCTGCTTGGCTATTCAGCCCTCCCCACAGACTCACTGCTCTCCATTACACAAATAAGGAGCACAGGGAAAAGAACACTAGGCTTGAAGTTAGAATAACTGGGTGTGAGTGTGAGTTTATCACTTACTAATTATATCATCTTGCACACATTACTTGAACTTTTCGAGGGTCGGTTTCCTTGTCTAGAAAATGGACAAATGTATATCCAGGGCTAAATGCAGATTCAAAAGTAGTCATGTATAGGAAAGAGCCTGGTACACTGTAGGAAACTTTCCCTTTGTGAGGTACTATACTTATCACACACATATTATTCTTATTACATCATGGTCAATACATTCAAGACTTATGTGACTTCAGTTGCATTTAAGGAAGAATGTATTCATTGGAAGCTCAATCATTATTGTGTGAGTCTCTATACATTATTTTACTTGGATTATGATATTTTCATTTTAGACTCTAATTACATATCTTGTACTTACTCTATTAAGTGAATTTAAAAAGGAGTCACATTAAATAAAAGCCCTTTAAATTTTTTATGACATAAAGAGTTGCCACAGACACACTCTTTTTGCATCTTACCCTGGTGCAGTCAAACGCAATGAACTATTCAGACTGGTGGAGCATCTTTTACATTTTTCATAAAGATTCTAAGCAAAAAGGTTGTACTTAGCTGTCCATTAAGTTATGCAACTTTCAAAAATAGCTAATAGCATGAAGCAAAGGCAAAATTGCAATCACAGATTGTATTCAGTGGAATTCAGCAGACAAAAATGAAGCCAGCTAGGTCATTTGAAAATATGCTCATAGTAATTTTTCAATGCAGCAAAATCCAGCACATAGAACACTGAAGAGAAAGTCCAGAGGCATGTGTCGGTTAGAAAACTATCGGTGCGAATTATTGCATGGGGATTTCATCTAATCTCCCTCTTATTCATTTAGAGATGTCCAAAAGTAATTCCCGTGAGACTTGACATGTTTATCGGACATTTCAGAGTGTCAGGATCTTCTTTAAATAACTTCTGAATCACCTGGAAACGCACCATGGACTTGGCTAATGGTGGATGGAATACAGCTAGGGAACAAGTTGAAAAGGTCATATGCACACCAAGGGCAAAGTTTCAATTAGACAGTGAGGAGCAGCTCTCTGAGCATTTTGTGAGTCTGGATTGAGATATGTGGAGATGCTATCTTCCTTCAGTTCAGATACAAATGATTTGACCAGGTCAACATGCAAGCGTATGTGGTACATAGCTATTTATTTTTGTAGTGGTTTTTAAAATTTGAGCAGCATAATTTCTATCATGACATGATGTTTTCAGCCCTGGATTCTACTTATTATTTGGCTCTCAGTACGTACTGAGGTAAACTATGTTTTAATTGTCTGTATGCTAATGAGTTTGCCACTTTACATTTAGGAATCTCAACATAGCCAGAAAAACTTAGAGCAAAGGGTGTTAATTCAATTTTTTTTTAAATATAATCTCTCAGTTTGAACTGATATACATAACCCTTCTCTTTCACTGGCTAAGACATTACAAAATCCTCTAACCATGTATCCTGAATCAAGGATAATAATAATGCTTACTCTCATACACCAATTGTTCATTTTTGATTTAAAGTGATTTAATGGCACAGATCTAAATAAGGATATGGTAAGATATGCTAAAAGAAACACATTTAATTGAAAAACCATTAGATATGTAACAAACACTATTATTAATAATAATGGTTACCATTTACAGAGTGCCTATTCTACGTATATCACAACGCATTAAATTAGAAATTTCACTTGTATTTTCTCCAACCCTTACAACTGTATTAAAAAGGCATCAGTTCTCCACTTTACACATAAGAAAAGTGAGTCACAAAAATGTTAGGTAACTTGATCAAGCTCAACTGCTCAGTTTGGAGACAGGATTGAAACCTCAAGTTGTGTCTCCAAACCTCAGACACTATTCCAAGGCATGAGGTACCTATTTAGAGCAAAGACTAACCATCACTATGAAAAAGTATAATTACTCATAGGTTTCTTGTATTATTTAGTATTTAACAAATACATTATTTTTCAAAATATTCTATTATTTTAATGTTTTACTTTTTGTCATCAGTTTTCCAAATGGTCTTTATTTCCTTTGGTGTAGTGATCCTCATCACGTAGGGGATCTTAGATGCCTTGGCACTGATGGAAAGTGTAAAGCCTCATTGTAGGGAAGTGCATATATATCATATATGCACATACTCAGATCTCCAAAAACATGTGTGCAATTTCAAGAATCCCAAGCTACACTGGAATGTTAGGGTGAACAACCATTCTGATTTATGTGGGATTAAGCAATTCTCAGGATGTGGGACTTTCAATTTTGAAATGGAGAAATTCCCGGACAAACCAGGACAATTTGGTCATCCTAAAATGTAATATTTACATAACACTGTAATAAATACTTTTGACTAGAAGCTAAGGCTTTTGGATTCACATAAACTATAATGAAGATATGAGGCTGAACAAAAAATGAAGACTTTACTAATGCAAAACCTTTAGTTTTTATTTAGTATAAACAAGAGCTTTTGATGTATACTAATGGAATACATGACAAGGACTGGGGTGAGTTAATTTTTATCAGTTGCACCGGCTTATTTTATTGTAGCTCCAACATTTCAGGAAAGGAAAGATTTATTGTTTTATGTTTCATTAAGCTAAGATTGACTTTTCATAAGTATCTAAAAATGTTTTAAGCATATATATGCTATTTGATATTTTTCAGTGAATAAATATATCAATGAAATAACTCATTTGGTAAAAAGTATAATATGGCCTAAAAAAAGACAATAAGAACAAAACATGGGGAACTGTGGAAAGTACCCTCACAGGGTAATCTTGTTATAATTTCCTAACCCGGCAGGTCATGGTGGGTAGTCAGGCCCCAGGTACATAACTTCTTTAGTGAAGGCTTATTTTTGCCTTAAGCAAGTCCTATCCATGGTTTCTGTGCATGTAGGTTAACATACCCTTAAAATCTTTCTCAACTACAATTGACAGTCTGTACAGTATTTTTTATGGGTTTCAGGCATGCATCATGTGGGTTAGACAATGTGCCTTTGAAATACCAATCCCCACCTCACTTTCTCCCACCTCCACTTAATCTTCCTTACTTGTTCCCTCCTTAATTTCAAAGGCATCAAAGAAACTGCAAACTTTTATTCTCTGGAACATTTGAGGTCTTGCTTCCTGGCGTATGTTGTCATTTTGGCTCAAAGAAACTCATAAGAATTCTATATAGGTTTAGAAGTTTCTTATGTTGACAACTTCATAAATTGACCACTTTCTCCCCAAAAATTCTTACTTTGTCACTTATATATTATTACATTAGTGATTTAATTTCTAAATCTTACAAAGGTATAATTCAGTATTTTTTCATAAATACAGTTTAATTACAATTTTACCATTACTATAGCACTAAGTATCATGAATATTTTCATTCAATCCTCACAATTATTTTTCTAAAAAGACAAGCTTCAGCAGCTGTTCTTTGTAAACTGTGGTGTCTTCTAGATAAGAAACAGAATATTTTTATAACTCACAACAACCTTTAGGATTGTGACAAAATGTATTTTTATTTCAATTAGCATTTTATACTAAAACCACCTAGTTTATGTGCTATTAATGAAGAATTCAGCCCTAACCAGGTGGCTCAGTTGGTTGAAGCATCATCCATACACCAAAGGGTTGCCAGTTCACTTCCTGGTCAGGGCACATACCCAGGTTTCATTCAGGTTTGATTCCTGGTCAGGACACATACAGGAGGTGACCGATAAATGTTTCTCTCTCACATTGATGTTTCTCTCTCTCTCTCTCTCTCTCTCTCTCTCTCTCTATCTATCTATCTCTATCTCTATCTCTATCTCTATCTCTCTCTCTCCTTTCTTCCCTCCCTCCTTCCCTTCCTCTCTCAAATCAATGAACATATCCTTGGGTGGGGTTTAAAAAAAAGAATTCTGGAGACCATTTAATCAGATTTTCAGATTTCACTATTCTACCAAACCAGATTTTCCTTATTTTCTGTCCTTGCTCAGATGGTAAGCTCAAAGACAAAACATAGCTATTTTACCAAGAGGTTGTCAGCTGCTATTATTTTCAGAGATTTTCAAGATCTCTTATCACTCTCCACTCAAATAATTCAAAGATGTGATCCTTTAGAGGCATGCAGTTTGCATAGGACAACAACCATAAAACCTAGTGATGGTTTCGCAACTGTTAAACTAGAAAATAATGGGTGTAGCCAATCTATAGCAACATCTACTGGCACTCCTAAAATTTAGTGATAAGTTTATGCTATGATGTGAGAACAGGAAAAGAAACTTTCAAACCACCATTAGGTATCTCCTTATGCTTGTAAGAATGGCCATCAACAAACAAGCATTGGAAAGGATGTGGAGAACAGGAAACCCTCATGCACTATTGGTGGGAATGCAGACTGGTGCAGCCACTGCAGAAAGCAGTATGGAGATACCTCAGAAAATTAAGAGTGGATCTGCCTTTAGGCCCAGCAATCCCACCTCTGGGAATATACCCAAAGGAACCCAAAATTCAAATTCAAAAGAACATAAGCACCCGTATGTTTGCTGTAGCATTATTTGCAATCACCAAGATATGGAAGCAGCCCAAGTGTCCATCAGTAGATGAGTGGATAAACAACTATGGGGCATTTACACAATGGACTACTACTCAGCTATAAAAAAAAAAAGAAAATTTTACCCTTTGCTACAATATGGCTGCAGCTGGAGAACCTTATGCTAAGTGAAATAAGCCAGTCAGAGAAAGAAAAATACCCTATGATCTCATCTATAAGAGAAACCTAAATAATAAATAATAAACTCAGCTAACAAGCAAAACAGAGACAGACTTATAGACAGAGAGCAGGCTGACACCTCTGGAGGGGGGTGGTTGAGATTGAAGGGCTCAAGCAGAAAGGAAAAAGAACTCAGTGACATGGGCAATAGTGTAGCAATTGTGGGAGGAAGGGGGATATAATGGGGTTAAATGGTAATGGAAAAAATACAATACAAAATCCCATTAAAAAAAAAGAATTGCTTTTTGACCCAGCTATTCCACTTCTGGGAATTTTTTTGAAGAAACCCAAAGCACTAATTCAAAAGAATATATGCACCCCTATGTTCATTGGAATGCTATTTACGATAGCCAAGATTTGCAAGCAGCCCAAGTGCCCATCGGTAGATGAGTGGATAAAAACCTGTGGCACATTTACACAATGGAATGCTACACAGCAGTAAAAAGAGAAGGAAACTCTACCTTTGCCATAACATTATGTTAAGTAAAATCAACCAGTCAGAGAAAAACAAGTATCATGTGATTTCACTTATATGTGGAATCTCATGTCAAAAATGAAGCAAAAGAATGACAGACTCATAGGTAGAGAGCAGGTTGACAGCTGACGGGGTGGGGGCTGGGTAGGGGGTGAAGGGGGTTGAGCAAAAAAGAGACACAGACAACAGGATGGTGACTGCTGGAGGGAGGGGTAGGGGAGGAGGAGGAGGGTAAAGATGGAGAAATGGTGATGGAAGGAGACTTGACTTTGGGTGGTGAAGCCACAATACAGTGTATAGAGCATGTATTAAACAATTGTACACCCCAAACCTCCATAATGTTATTAACCAATGTCACCCTAATAAATTCAATAAAAAAGAAAATAAATTCAAAAAGATGTGCAATAGATAGAAAAAGAAAAGCACCAAAATTCTAAAGCCTAGATAGCAAATGTCTCTATCCTGCAGCCCAGATAACTGAGACTTTTAAGGTAACCATGAACACGTGAATATCAAGTATTTTCTAAAGAATTCAAAACACTTTCTATTAAGTCCAAAACTAATGATAAGGTAGGACACTTACTAATATAGCTTTCAAAACAACATGTGCTATTAACATCTGTTCCTACTTCCTTGGTATCAGTAATAAAAATGGACAACTCAAATTTACAAAATGTGGAACAAACATGTTAGACTATGAAATGCTATGGAGCATTTGCCATTTAGTGCAGGATGTGAAAGCCCCCAGAAAGTTTGAAATTTATGTTTACCGCATTTTTGGGACTACAAGATGCACCCCCCAAATTTGAAAGGAATAATAGTTGTTAATGCTACTGTTGAGTTCTGTTCATATTTATATTGGTGAAATATTATTTTATGTTATTAAATATTTGACCACATTTTGTGCTTCAAAATTTTTTTTCCTGTTTTCCTCCTCTGAATCCTAGGTGCATCTTATGGTCCAAAAACACAGTGTATGTGTACATTTTAAGATTGTAGGAGACAATTTTACTTGTCCAGTTTATTTTACCAGGGCACATCACTTTATATCTGTCTACTCAAAGGGTCAAGAATAAAAAAAATACAAAAGTGGAACGCATTATTTGGTTCAGTCAGGAAATGTAGAGGAATTTAAATGATTGGACTCCTCCACAAATGTTATATTTGTTGCCAAGAAACACAGGTGCTTCTCAGTACACTGCTTTTCGGCAACGCAAGAATCAGGAGAGATGGCCAATTCTACTCTTTGAAGGAGGAATCTTCTCAGTGAGAAAGTCTCAGGAGATTAGCAACCACAACCAGGGTCTGGAGATATGGGGCTTCAAGAGCGTTCCTGGGTGACTGCTAAATAATGTTGGCTAAATGAAACTTATTGTTTGAAATTTAAACATAGGTAGGAACTAAGCTTTGATTCCTGGTCTTAGTGTAGAAATTAATACACTTGCCAACACCTCGAAAAGATTTGAAAATTCACGGATATCATTAAGCAAGTAAATATTTAGCATTTAAATTACATGTCAAGTCTAATTGTGAGAACTCAAGAAATAATTTGCAGTGATAGTTATGGTTGAAATTAGATTCCCCTCATTCCCCAGGTAATTTTTGAGTCATATTTACTTACTTGGTGTGAGACATTGCCAGCCTTGTTCTAGGAAATGGCCTTTCTACTCTCTTTCATTCATTCTGTGCAGTATAACACATGTATATTATGCACTTGCTTTAAAATGATAAAATATGGGGTTTTGCATCCTGATTACCCTGTTTATATCATGTGAAAATTGCATGATATTAAGTATATTCTCAACCTCTCTGTCAAAGAAGGGTAACCCAGAGCTTACCTCCTAGGGGTTATCTTAAGCATACAATAAGGAGATTAAAATAGAGTTTACCACATGGTAGCATAAAAGCATTCAGAAAAGTTGTCTCACAATTATGCCCTAACTAAAACATTGATATTCTTTTTTATCATTGACCTCTCTATATATCTTTATGACTTCTTTTCAGAATGCACTTTTCCCCTCTCTCTTCAAATTCTAGATTCCCTCAAGGTGTCAACTCCCCTGTGATACTAATGTTAGTCTCCTCCAACTGAATGAACCATTCTATACTCAGTGTCCTATACCTTATCAAAGGTACCTCTATTTTAATGTATTTTAACTTAGAGTTTATGGGGGATCTATTCAACTGTGAATACCATGAAGGTCGAGAAACTGTTTTATTCTTATCTGGTCAAAACCCTACCATAGCACCTTTCAAATAGCAGGATTCCACACTGGAAATTAAGGGCAGGGATAAATGAATAAATGAATACACCATAATCTTACCTGCATGAGAAAGCAATGGGTTTTCTTATTAAGAAGCTGCTGAGATATTATAAAGATGAGAAAAAGTTAGTATGGTGATAGCTTGTAACATTAATATCTAACAGATTAAATGTTAATCACCAAACTACATACTAAATATTGTAGCCCTGGATGGTGTGGCTCAGTGCATTGAGCACTGGCCTGTGAACGCAAGGGCCACAGGTTCGATTCCCAGTCAGGGCACATGCTTGGGTTGGGCCAGGTCCCCAGTAGAGGGCATGTGAAAGGCAATCATACATTGATGTTTCTCTCCCTCTTGTTGTCCCTCTCTTCCCCTCTCTAAAAATAGATAAATAAAATCTTTAAAAAATATTGTTGTAAATCTGTATTTCAAATACCTCAAAATAGAATAACTTTTATTAAAGAAACCCTTGAAAATCAATCATTTAATTTTCACAGTAATATTTCATGTATTAACCAAGGCATTTTTTTTTTTTGCTTATTTATCATCATTGGCTCAGATAAAAGTGACACAAAATGACAGGGTAACTGCATTGTGGAAATTCTAAATTAGGATAGTGAAATAACAGAGATAAGCAAATAACCTAGCCCATTTAGCTAGGCAGAAGCATATGAAGTCTGGCCAGAAAAAGTCCAGCCATTGTTAACTTAACGAGAATGGTTTGCATGATATCAATGTAACCTGGCAGCCAAGGAGAGTGGACTGGAATGTGCATGTGTGAACAATGGCGACTTCACTGTACTAGTCAGTGGGGGCAGTAGATGCTGCTAAGTGAGCATGTGTACTGTGTGGCAGTTGCATTCAAAATGACTGAGTGAGTAAAGCACAAATCTGCATCAGATTTTGCACGAAGCTTGAACATTCCTCTGTGGAACTACTGGGATGATTCAGAAGGCCACAGCTATGGGCAACTGGTGATTGGCAGCTTCATCACAACAACGCACCCACACATGCATCATGTCTCATGCAGTTTTTTGGCAAAACATCGAGTCACCCAAGTGACTCAGTCCCTCTACAGCCCAAATTTGATGCCCTGTGACTTCTGGCTTTCCTGAAACTAAAATCCCCTTTGAAAGGGAAGAGATTTCAGACCATTCATGAGATTCAGGAAAATACAACAGGGCAGCTGATGGTGATTGGGAGAATTGTATGAGGTCCCAAGGTGCCTATTTTGAAGGGACCTGAGGTGTCATTGTCCTACGTACAACATTTCTTGTATCTTGTATCATCTTCAATAAATGTCTCTATTTTTCATATTACATGGCTGGATACATCCTGGGCAGACATCATATGTCTAAATTTGAAATTGAAAGTCTCAATCCGATATTGGCAACAGCAAAGCTCATAAACTATTCAAATCTTAACTGGTCATTCCAGTCTTTAAAAAATGGTAATAAGTATCAGTATAAAAGAGATACAATGTGATTTTGGAAAATAAAAATTATGAATTAAAAATCTTAGAATTCGCCTTGCTAAAAAGTGGAAGAATCTGTGAGACACGGGGGTATTTGATGAGAAGTCCTTGAAGGAATCTCGGTGACCTAAGCATATCAGAAAATTGAAATTAATGAGCTGATTATTATTCTTCTCAGTGAAGTACAAAAGTGGTGTTTATAGAATATTTACATTTTGCCTCTACAAAATGACATGAAAAGAAACTACAGAGTATTCTTAGGAGACAACCCAAAGAGGGCAAAGGGGTTACTCAAGCTTAAATCCATAGCAACTCTGTCTCTTTTTTTCATAAATTAATGAGAAGCAGCAAGAAGTCCTCCAGTATACTCCACCATACAACTATCGAGGTTCTTAGTATACAGTCACACATCACATGGCCAGATATAAATAGGTGGTCCTGCAATGGAGCAGAAAAATTCCTGTCACCTGAGGTAACATAGCCATCATCATGTACTAGTGCAATGCATTACTCATGTGTTTGTGGTGATGCTAGTGAAAATCTCCTGCTTGACAGATGTATAAAAGTGTAGCATATACAAGTATGTACAATACATAATACTTGATAATGGTGAAGAATGACTGTGCTCCTGGTTCATGTATTTACTCTTCTGTACATTTTATCATTATTTTAGAGCATACTCTTTCTGTTTATAAAAAAAATGCTATATACAGTAAGTTGTGTTACACAGGCAGCAGCTTCATGCATGTTGTGCCTATCATGTGTCCTGATGGCGTCATTTTCTATCATACAGTAATGTGCTGTATAGTCACACAGCCCAGGGGCAATATGCTACCCCACACAGCCTAGGTGTGTACTAGGCTACAGCATCCGGGGATGTATGAGTGCATTTTACAATGTTCGTGCAACTACACATTCATCAGAATGCATCCCTGTCATTAAGTGGCATGTGACTGCATTTCAGCACAAGCTATAAATATCCTTAGGAGAGTCAATCATATGAATACAAAGTTAAATCTTCCACTGATGTAACCTTTTAACCACAAAGCAAGTGATGACCACAAAGCTTGTACACAATGGTCACTCCAGGAAATTGATTTATATTCACTGGACATAGAGGGAATGAGATCTGCAAAAGTGGAATTTGTTTCCTTAAACTAAAGAAGACCTCCCAAGTCTTGGGAAAATTTAGCTACCACCATATTCACATTCTCCCCCACACACACCTACTTCAGGATGATATGTATGTTTATCCACAATAACATCCTGGTATTTACCCACAACTACAAATATAGGCTATGTGCGTTTCATATTATATTATAATACATTATATATCAAGCTAGACATATTATACATATGCAATATATAGCTTAATATGTAATATTTTAGTAAAAAAATTACACTACTATTTTTGGCACACTACTTGAGCAAAGGATATCTCTAACAGTTTAATATCAAGCCCAAAACAAATATATATTTTATTTTATATATGTGTATATGTGCATGCAGTGTAGGGAAAAAGTAGGTTTATAGTTGCTTGTATGGAAAATAATACAGTAATTAATAAATAATAGAAAAATAAACTGTGTTTTATGCACTCACAAGTGTAAACCCACTTTTGCCCCACACTGTATATATGACAAAATCATATGTTACGACATTTCTTTTTATAGATACAGAAAAGAATTCCCTTTTCCTGAAGAAGTTTCCCTTCTCTGAAAAAAAGAATTTTAGCATTGATCTTATTTTCTATTTTCTTTGGAAGCCACCCTGCGTCTTGGAACAACTATGAAGCCACAGTCCCTTCTTGCTTAGATGACTGTAAAATGCACCTGAGATGTCCTGCTCCTGATTATTTCCCCTTTAGCACACTCTTAATACCTCTCCCAGGAGGAACAATTTGATACACGAATATCATGAACACATCCTTCACTTACAATTTTTCAATGGCTTCCTACTGCCCTTGTTGGGGCCCTGGGCAGGGTGCCTCCAAAATATGCCACAATGACATACCGATTACTTTGATTTGAAGTTACTTGACAAGCAGCTAGTGCCAGATGGGCACATTAACCCTCTCCTGTCTCCCTGAATGCAGGAAATATATCTCCCCCGTGACAGGCACCCTCTCTGCACTTGGAAAACACCTTATCTATAGAGTTAAAAAAATCCAGGGCCGAAGGAGCCTATATAAACAAACTTTGTTACCCCTTTCCTAATTTACTACCCAAGCCCAAACTTTGTTTAGATTCCTCACTAATGAATATAAAAGTTTTGTTTAGATCCCTTTTTAATGAGCACTAAGTTCTTATTTTGTCAATTCTTCACAAATTTACTGTTTCTTTGTCTAAAAAGTATAAAACATTGGCTTGTTCATCATTTCTCTTACTGTCATTTGTGTTCTTCCATGTCCATGTATCAAATTATTTTTATTTTTTCCTATTCATCTGATCTTGTGTCAAATTTTATTATTAGTCCAGCCATGAGAGCTTAATAAGGGGTGGGGAATTCTCCCCTTCTCTGACACCCTTAAAGTAGATATCCAGATTCTTAGGATCTTTAGCATGGGCTCTAAGACCCTGCATGGAAAGGTTCCTGCTTAGTTCTTCACCCTCTGGAAGTACCATCATTTTCTGAGACTTAGTCAGCCTGTCAGTTCCTTTCTGTGAGTTCCCACCATGAGGGCATTGCATAAGCTCTTAATTCCAATAGGATGGGGTTCCCTCATCTCCCCTTAGCTGCTAGTCCCTTCCTAACACATGCTCACCCTGACATCACAGTCTGCGTGAGATCTCTTTGTGATACTCTCTTTCTGAACTGAGCTATATGTTGCAAATATTCACATAATCCTCTGTGTGTCAATTCTGTAAACAGTTCCATGAATAGTTCCCCTATTTATAGTTTGTGTTGTCATTTTTGGAGTTTGTTTTTCTCACCATTATACTCCAGCAACTAGTGTCTTGTATGTATTGGATGTTCAATAAGTATTTGAATGAATGAACTGAAACATTAGTCCTTAAGACTGCATACATGCCCTGGCTGGTGTAGCTTATTGGATTGAGCACAGGCTGTAAACCAAAGTGTCGCCAGTTCGATTTCCAGTCAGGGCACATGCCTGGGTTGTGGGCCAAGTCCCCAGTGGGGGACATGTGAGAGGCAACCACACATTGATACTGCTCTCCCTCTCTCTCTCCCTCCCTTCCCCTCTCTAAAAATAATAAAATCTTTTTAAAAACTGCATACATATATGGCTTCATACATGATTCTTCTACTTCTTTAGAATTAATTTTATTGCATATGTTATTTTTAGAAAGTGTCTCTAACTCTTTGTAGAAGGTAGTGGAGAAAAGTAAAGCCATGAATAATAATATTGGAATGCAAGTATTATAAAAGGGTGGAAAGATTGTTTTCACTGCATTAAAATATGTTTTGATAGAAATGATATAACACAAGGATAAATTATTTAGAACCAAACCTTTATTTCCTGTTGGCTATGGGAAGGTGTAGCTAATAATTAGGATCATAACCTTGAATGGCCTTCTGTTATGATCATCACATATATTAGTAATAAAGCACTACACATTTTAATGAAATCAATAAAATAATATATCTTTAATGCATTTCAAATGCTATGCTTAAATTTTTATGAAAGTTCAGAACATGAGAAATTTTGAAGCAAGATAAATTTACCATGAGTTTATACACACCTTAACAGAAATGTTTGCAGATTCTGATTGCATGATGATGGGTTGCTTTCAGAACAGAAACATCAAACATGCATTAAATGCATTATTCCTAATGCAGTACTATTTTCATATTCAGATTTAATTGCAACCTTAACAAGGACCTTTCTCTCATATCAAGATTGATCATTTAACTTTTTGTTTACACAGAATCACCTGTAGAAAGCAGTTATCACTCTGTTCATTTCTTCATTCATTCCACAACCCTGACTTTTATAACTACTCTATGCCAGGCCCTGTGCAAGATTTGAGAGATGCTGATACAGTCCCATATCCTACCATCGATGAACTTAGAGCCTTTTGAGAGAGACAAGCCAAGACTTTCAACATGACGTTAGAAGTCTCAAGATGTCAGAGCAACCAAAACATAGAAAGGGGACTCTATATTTGACTAGAAGAAATACCAAAAAGGAGTAAATAAAGGGAGGAAGGGTGCCCCCTGGCAGAGGAATATGCATATTTTACATGAAACTACACAATATATTTAAGAAAAAGCAAGAAAGTCTGTGTGGCCAGTGTTCAGGGCATTTTGGGGAAAGATAGACTTTGGGGAAAAGAGGTAGCCAGAATTTTTAAATAGATCAAATATTTTAAGTGAATACAGTGTGTTCCAATTTTGTATTAGACTTTAAAACCAAATTTTGGTTTTGGAGTTCATTAAACTAAATAGTTGATGCAAAGTAGGACATATATAACATATATAATATGCATATATTTCCTTTTTAAGGTAATTAAAATGTTGTTCTGTACACAGAGGTATATTCATGCAAATATGTAAGTAAAAACACACAAAACCCTAATGTGTACAACACACGCGCATCCAAGTTTTAAACATTCAGAGAAAAGTCACTGACTGGCTGCGTTGGAAATATGTGCATATTGATAACAGATGGATTCGCTCATGCAACTGGTTTGTAACATTTCATTACTTCTGCCAAATCAGGCAGCAGTCATCGGCGATGTGAGTACACAGAAACAATGTGCAACATAAATGTTAGCATTCATAGATCAACCTTTTATGGGAACGCAGTTTTTCACGTAAACAATTCACTTGACATCTTAAAGCTATCTTTTTATATCCCTTGTTATGGTTTTCTCAGGCAAGCAGAACAATTTCAAGGGAATGTACAAGGTAGACTATTAATATTAGTCACTACTCAAGTTGTATCTGCAGGCTGTTCGCTAATTTACATCCAATTTGCATCAAGTACCAAGAGTGGTAGTGCAATGAAGTGAAAAGGGTTTTCTTTTAACTTCTTTTTCTGTTAGTGTGCAAACTTGGATATCAGCATATCTAGGGTGATATTCGCTACCTCTAGAACATAACCCTATCATATTTAAATCTTTCTATTTTCAGCAATTTTGTTTTCCCTCTTAAAGAAAGATATTTAGTACAAATAACAGCAACAACGTTTGCACTGAATGTTTCCTAAGTCATCTTGGAATGCCAACAGATTGTTAGAAATCCATCACAATGTACTTTTCACATATATTTACATGGTATTCAAAAGAGAAGATTGCATAGATAATGGAAATCTCTTATAAATCTGTAAGCTACTTTAACAGTTTCAAATTTACAGTGCCCTGTGAGAGTGCTAAATCAGACATGACTTGTAGAATTTTTGAGAGACATAAAATAAATAGACGAAGAATAAAGGAAGCTCTGTGAATGCATGTTTCCAAACTGTTCTCTGGCTTCAGAGATTTTATACAGGTAGGCAAACTAAAGCTGTGTTTCAAACTTATGTTTCTTGACTGTGTTCTTTTTAAATCTGTAAGTTAAAATGGTTCAGAGGAACACTGTGCTCTGTTCTAAGCCATGCTATATTCTGGGGACAACTGTTTTGCTGTTGTTGTTTTCAGGGAAACTTTACAACCATGGAAACTCACAAATTGCAAGCATGCAGGTGACCCTTTTTCAGCAGCCTTAGCCCAGGGCATCTGAGACTGTAAAATATAGAAAGATCCATAAATAAATGATAATGTTTGGCATTTTTAATATCTCGAGACCCAATAAAATGTACATTTTCCCAGTGGAGTCAAAATGACAAGAAATTACTAGTTTGGTCTCAGAACAGTTCTAGGGACTCTAAGAGAGCTATAATTAACCCCCCAAATGTAAATAATACTGTGATCCCATGAATCTCATGTACCAGTTGAGAAAGTAAGCTATATATAAAAAATTAATAAACTATAATTTTTAGAATTTTATCATCCCAGAGATTTCCTAGCAGAATACAATTTTTAAAATTTTTTTTTTAAAATGTTCCTTAAAACATTGGCACACGTATTTTAGATTGCTCTAAATAGAAGGGGAAAAAAAAGGAAGTTCTCTATAACCAACCCCTGCTCCAAAACAGTGGAACAATGACAGTCTGGGGTAGGTCAATTCACATTTCATTACCAAACATCTAAAAATTTATGCTCTGGGTTTACTATCCTTATTTTTCATTTTTCATTTTTTGAGAGGGGAAAGGTGAGAGAAAGAGAAGGAGTGAAACATCAACATGTGGTTGCCTCTCAGGTACCTCCTACTGAGGACCTCCCCTGCAACTCAGGCCTGTGCCCTGACTGGGAATTGAACCGATGACCCTTTGTTTCACAGGCTGGTGCTCAGTCCACTGAGGTACACCAGCCAGATGGGTTTACTATCTTTTGATACCTCTTCTCCTATATCCCTTGAAAGGGATAGAGGAATAAATTAATTATTCAAATGCCACTCTAGAATTATTACCATGACAGTGATTGCCTAGTGAAGTGCACATTGGAGTTATAATTAACTGCCCACAGTATTTAAACTTTTTATATTATCACCTTCACTATGCTCTTACCCTATGTTGTCTAAAACAGTATCCATCTACAAGGCAATTGAAATTTTAATTGATGAAAATTCAATAAATTATAAATTTCAGCTTTTAAGTCACACTTGTCACATTTCAAGGGCTTAATAGTCACATGTGACTATTGGTTACTGTATTGGTCACTGCAAATACAAAACATGTCTATTGCAGAAAGTTCTATTGCAAAGCACTCCCTGAGCAATGTTACTTATCATTGTCACTAAAAGGAACTTACCTCTTATTTTGCCTTGCTTGTGTAATTTTATCTATAATATATTGTAATGTGGCACATTTGGATTGTGAAGGGGACAAAAGTTTGGCCACCTGAAACATTTTGGAATATTGATTTTAAGCTGATTATTAAGAAACAAAAGACTCAGAAAGAATGTTTGACATCCCCCCTTTCCTGCCTAAGAAATTCAATGGAAAGTCCTGTTCCAGGAAGGAAATTTTAGCTTATATCAGCTGACCCTAATTGAATTAAGTGTGGTACATAGGAAGGTGCCAAGCTGGAGCCTGTTAATGGGATCACCCCCACTGTGTCCTACTGTTTCTAGGCTGCCTAGCAAACATGGACCTGCCATGTATGTTCTGGTATGAACATACTACCAGTAAATTATCTGTTTCCTCAACTACCAGTAAATTACCTGTTTCCTTTGAAATCTCAGATGCCTTCCCCCTTTCTCATTTGTCCAAAAAGACATATATAGCCAATTTTGCCTGTCTTTAGAATTTTCATGCTTATGTGAATTCCCAGTGTACACACATATTTTCTCCTGCTAATCTGCTGTATGTCATTTGAATTATTAACCCAGCTAGAAGAACTTAGAAGGTGAGAGCAAAATGTTTTTTTTTTCCCTCCCAATGGCAACATACCACTGAATCTTTCCCAGATAGGGAAGAATAGATGCATTGATTCAGCACAAAAAGTTTCAGTCCAATTTACCAGAAGAGAAAACTGACACTTGATGTACCGCAAAACTGGTGCTCTTGCTATTAGAGAACATTGACAGTGGCATGAAAGTAGTTATCCTCTGTGTTTTCTGTAAATGCATTAAATGATTTGGGTTAATATGGACTCTGGAGTCAGATATAGCTGTATTTGAATTTTAGTGCGTACTATCTGTGGGCGGCATGCCTGGGAGCAATTTACTAATCTTTCGGATATATAGTTCTGAATGGTGCAAACCAACCCTTGTTGAACAGACCTATTGTCAATGTACAATATATGGGAAACATTGTAAGGCCGTTGCCAGAACCTAGCAGCTGGGGCAAACCTCGCCCCTTCGCTTTAAGTAACACACACATGTGCACACAGTATATTCAAATGAGTCTAAAGGTTATGTCCTTTATTGCTCCTTCCCCACCAGTGCTCAGGTTGGAAGTGGCTGTACTTCTCTTCCAAGGGCCACAGCTCTGGTTGGGTCCACTCTCCTATAGCTACACTATGTCCAGCTTGCAATATTTGCTCTCTCCCTTCAAATCCTCAGGACTAGGGATGGGCCTGATGAGTTGTCTTTCTACTAATGTCTTTCTACTGTTGCTAGCATCATCTATTCTAAACCTTTCCATTAGTGTCTGCTAACCCTGTACACACCTTGTGACTTTTACCCCTTTTCACTTATCATCTTTTACTCATTTCCTGCTGATGGCCTGTCAGATAAGCAGACAAATTGAAATCATAAGTAGATCTTGATTTCCAGGAGATATGTTACCACTCTACAAAGTTTATACAGGGCCAAATTATAACTTGAAATTAACATAAATAAATTCTATAAACATATTTTACTCAATTCATATCTATCTAAAACATATCTAGAATAGTTTTCATTGTATGTTGAAATTAAGACCATTGTGACACAGTGACATGCATTCTTTTTCATTAAAGGCAAAAGAGATTGTTTTTAGAACATAATATCTTTTAAAAGACAGAATTTCATTTCATAAAAACAACCCATAGTGTTAGAATTCTTTAGCTTTTATTTTTACAACCAAGAAAAATCAATACAATTGATATACCTTTTACTTGGTCACAAGATGTCAACTAGAGAACAAGGAAAGTCAAATGCATGTTTGCATGAGACTGTCAATTGCAGCAATATCTAAAATAGGCAAAATTTTTAACAGCCCTAATGTGCAATATTAGAAGATAAAGAATGCATTAACTATAGATAATATTTTTGAAATATCTATTGCAAGAATTATGACATGGACACTGACCCATGAATGCTGAAGAGGTGCTGGCCCAATCCAATAAGATGTTGTTTTTAAAACAACTGGAATAATCAGTTCTGGCTGGTGTAGCTCAGTGGATTGAGCACAGGCTGCAAACCAAAGGGTCGCCAGTTCTAGTCCCAGTTGCAGGACAGGCCCCCAGTAGGGGGCGCGTGAGAGGCAACCACACATTGATGTTTCTCTCCCTCTCTTTCTCCCTCCCTTCCCCTCTCTCTAAAAGTAAGTAACAAAATCTTTAAAAAAACACAACTGGAATAATAATACTAGGGCATACTAATGCAATAGAAGTTCTACACTACAGTTTAAATGATGATAAAATTTCACATTGCAAAATTAAACACCCCCAAGACTAATTGTATTAAGGAAAAACATGTTTAGGGAACAGGTGTGCTATATGTGAGTGTTTTTCTTTTTCTATTTTAAAGTTCTACTTTAAAATTTTCCTTTAAGTACCATGTATTTTTTTGCGAAAAAGGAAAACTATGAGCGGTAAGCAAAAGTCAACAACTTAGAGTTTGTTAAAAGAATTGTATATGTATCAAATCTAATATTTCACTAAACTATCACCAAAAAATAAATATATATTTGGACAGAATATCTCAATAGTCCATTTATATTAAGCCTTTCATGGCAAATTCACCTCCTCTAAAATCTCAATGGCTAGGTAATATCTTAATTCAAAAAGAAAAAAAAAAAAAACATAAAGCTGTCCTCTGTGGATAGAATGGTCAGCCTGTGGCAACCAGGAAGCAGCACACAGAGAAACAGGATGGAATAGTATATCGTGCAGCCATGGCAGTTCATAAGGGGAATTTAATATTGCTTCTGCAATTGCTCCATTAAAGGTGCTTTCTTAGAGACTGTAGAGTTTGTTTATTTGGTGTTACACACTTAAGGAAAAATACCTTTCCACATATATTAATTGGCAACTGTATTGTTAATGTCTTAATAAAGCTAAGGACATAGAATTTTTAGATCAGATCTGGATTTAAGTCTATATTCTGCCTCTTAGTAACTATAAAATCTTGTGCAAATGACTTAATTCCTATGAAGTCCAGTATCTTTATTGACAAAATGGGGATAAAAAACTGATTTGAATTGGCTGCTAGAAAGATTTACTGTTATGATGTGTCCAAAATGCACTGTGCCTGATATATTACAATTAATAAATGTTTGTTCCATTTTCTAAGTTGAAGAGGTAAACGATAAACAGGAAAAATGGTTTCACTTCACCTGTTTTCTTTCTTTTTAGAAGTATCTTACTTATTGATTTTAGTGAGAGATGAAGGGAGAGAGAAAAACATCAATTTGCTGTTCCATCTATTTGTGCATTCATTGGTTGATTTTTGTTTGTGCTCTGTCCTAGGATCCAATCACAGCCTTGGTACATTGGGACTGTGCTCTAACCAACTGATCATCCAGCCAGGGTCTTTCTTTCCTTCTTTTGGTTATGTTCACAAGACAGATATTTTTGTTTCAGAAAACCTGAAACAAAATGGCCAAATTAAGGTCATTGAAGAGGTTTCAGATGATATGAACTATTTCATCATCTTAGCACTCACATTATCTTTCTACTTTGATTAAACTTTCAAAGAAAATTTTCAGTGTTCATTCTAAATTATTTAAAGCTGAGGTTAGAAGTTCAAATCCAACTTAATGCAAATTCAAACTTCCTAAACTTTTCTAAGACAGTAAAATAACCATTGTTCTCCAGATTCACAGCATTTCATAGGCTATTTCTAAATGTCATATTTAATTTAGTTCAAGCTTGCTGCTTGTCACAAGAGGCATTTTTTCTCTTTGAAATAAAAGAATATTCCCTCTACTGCTTCCTTGACTTGGTTCTAAAATTTATTCACCAAAATAATTCTTTTTGATATAATTTTCAGAAAATATGCTTTGTTTCAATAGCAGCTATTAATTTTTTCTAAGAAAGCCCCAAAGAAGAGATATTGCTGTAGAAGCCTAACATTTTTCTTTGCATATTCTACTTAAAAAATCTCAGGTGTTACACTTCACTGAGTCCAAGGAATCCAAGACAGTATTATTTAACAAAGTTCTAAGTAACTGCTGGTACAGTTACATTTGTTTTTCCACATCACATTTTCTCATCAAATAACTTCTTAGAAATGGAGATTTCATTTCTAAAAAGTATTATATTTAATGGTAAGATTAAAGTCTTCCCAGAGTGAGAGAACAAATAATAATCATTCATTATTGATTATTGATCAATAATCAATGTGGATGCCTAAACTATGTAACTGATAGGTGTTACTATACATTGTACACTAGGTCAGATCCAGAGTGCATTCCATTTAACTAATAAGAGCTCAGTAAATCCTCTTTGAATCCAAAGGAAATTATGAGATATCCTACATTTTAAATTATACATACATAGTTTATAGCTAATCAAGATATACATTATCAACATAGATATACAGATACCTGACCAGAAGCATAACAATTTACTTAAGTGAATCTTTTCCATTGGTAAGAAAAACTTGCCTCATATTTCATCAGCTCAGATTGCATCCCATTTCATACTTAAACCTATAAATGGGAAGGGGTATGAGGATACATAAATGAAATAAATAAAGTATGATTCATTTCCTGTGACAAGGGGCTAGGGCCCTCTCTCCCCTGAAGAGGATTGCCAAATAGTGGGAATGGGCATCTGAGCAGTATCGGAGATCATTTGCATAGGGAACTGGAATGAGACTGGTAAGTAACTAATAGTATCTGTTAAAACTCAGAATACAATTAAAAATTCAGTAATCATAATTATCAGTGTGATATTCTTTTTAGCATCATATCAAATATGGCCAGAATTGCTATGAATTCTAGACCTTAATTTCTTTTTAAATAAAATTTTGGGCATAGAGTATTCAATGTGTTTCCAAACCTGAGGCACGGGAAAGTATAATTAGTTATGTCTTATTTTATTCTGAAGCATTTTTTTTTTAGTTTTTAAACAATGATCATTGAATTTATTGGGGTGACACTGGTTAGTAAAATTATATAGGTGTCAGGTGCAGAATTCTACAACACATCATCTATATTGTGTTGTGTGTTCACCACTCCAAGCCAAGTCTCCTTCCATCACTGTTTATCCCCACTCTTCTCACGCCTCCAACCCCCTCTGAGCCACAATTTGTAAATGCAAACTAAAAAAAATGCAAGCAACCACTAAAAGAGTATAGCAGAAAGTGTGATTTCATAGTGAAAATTTTGCCAATTCAGTCTATTTTAAGGAGTGACAAAAATAATGAGAAATCTTAACTAGCAAATCTTTATTTCTTTCACTATTTTTCCCTAAGAACAGAATACTTCAAATTAGGTTATCCTAACTGATTATTAATTAAGTCCTCAGGGGAACAATATAAATGAGAGTAATTTAAGAGTAGAATATCAGTAGTTTTTGGCAAAAAAAAAAATTGATAGTGCCCATTAAGAGTTTATATAATTTCTGGAATCATTAATACAATATGGATTTACTTAACAGACTCCTTTCACAGATAAATTTTCTCCTAGAATCTGGACATATTATAAATTGTAAATGAGTTAGCCCACTTCAATAAGGTTTCATTTTACTACAGAACTATATGGTAGGAATGCAAAATGGTGCAGCTACTGTGGAAAACAGTATGGAGGCTCTTCAAAAAATTAAACATAGAACTTTTATGTGATTCAACAATTCCCCTTCTGGGTATTTATCCAAAAGAACTGAAATTAGGATTTCAAAGAGGTATCTACGCTCCCATTTTAACAGCACCACTATTCACAATAGCCAAGAGGTAGAAACAACCTAAAATGCCTATTGATAAAAGAATGGATAAAAAAATGTGGCGCGCACACACTACACACAGGAATATTATTCAGACTTCAAAATGGAAAGAAATCCTGCCATTCGCTACAACATGGATGCACCTGGAGGGTATTACGCTAAATGAAGTAAGCCAGTCACATAAAGACAAATACTGCATGATTCTACTTATATGAGGTATCTGCAACAGTCAAGTTCATAGAGTCACAGAGAGGAATGGTTGCTGCCACAGGCTGGGGGATAGGGCAACTTTGGAGTAACTAATCAGATGCACATAAACTTTCAGGTAAGCCAGATGAGTAAGTTCTAGAGATCTGCTGCACAACCTAGTGCCTGTAGTTCACGATACTTTACTGCATCCTTAAAATTTTGTTAAGAGGGTAGATCTCATGCAAAGTGCTCAAACCACAATGAAATAAAATTAAAAACAAAAGAGAAGACCAAGATATGAACCTTGTCATGCAACAAGGGATGTATCACAATATGGCCTAGATGTGTGTCTTCCAGGTTACTCTTTCTTTAGTGCCTTGAAATCATAGCTGCTTGTTCAGATGACCTTCATTAGAATTTAGACCATTACACTGACGTTTCTCCCAGAAAGCCAGCTATAGCACAGGTTAAGGAAGTGTGAGCATGGCCAGTAAAGCTGCCTTTCACCATTAGAACTTGAAGAACAACCCTGTGGGGTGCTTTTAAAAATTATCCAGTTATGTGGTTGAGTCTCTTGAGATTTACTGTTAGCCAATTATGGCCCATGGGCCAGAAAAGTGACTGATAATTGTCTAAAAATAGGATGATACAATGGAAAGGTGAAACATGCTCATTTTTTCCCCTTACAAATACATGTTGATTGAAATAATGAGAGCTTTAAAAAGCTGACACAGCTTTGATCTCTCCTTTGAAGTTTCCTGCTGTTTTCTGGGATATTACTCTGCATAGAATATAGTTCAATTAAAATGAAAAGCCAGCAAATAGTTTCTCCTTACTAATAATTAATACAAATGACTTGGCAAATATAATTCTACACAGTGGCAAATGTAAACAGCATAGGATGTCCCCCAACAGTAAAGAGACAGAAGTGTATTTAAATTGTCACACTAAGCTGCTCTCTGTCCCCTGCCCTGTCTGCAAGCACTAGGTGACTTTGCACCTACTTTTCTCTTTTCTAGAATGCCCTCTCTCACATGTTACCACCAGTGAAAAGATTATACCTGCTTCAAGACCAAATAAAACATTGCTTTTCCAGGCCTCTGGCTGGCATAGTCATGCACAATTTCACAGCATCTGCTACATGCCTCTATTATTGTTCTCTACCATGTTATTATATGCATTTGCCTGCGTCTCTTCTAGATATGGCATTCTGAACAATTTTTGTGCTGTGGATCCCTTTAGCATCTGGTGAAGCATACAGTACACTTCCCAGAATGTTTTAAAATGTATAAAACAAAAAGGAAACTCATATAGCAATGCAAAGGAAACTATATTGTTACAATATAGTTATCAAATATTAACTATAGGAATATATATAGTTATGAATGCACCAGTTGATGATATACTAATTAATATAAATTCAAAGTCTTGGTTAATATGAATGACAACATCTTTCAAAAGATCTACAACTAGGATTTGATATAAAAATATTGGTGATAACATAGTTACTGCTAATACTGTAGTGTATTTTCTAGCTTCATCATTGAAAAAAAATGCTGATTTTCAGTTAGAGATTACTGAAAATAAAGATGTAATTTTTTTCCTATCTTGGTTTGGGGACCCCAGATTAAGAACCCTATAGCTTGGCTGGATGGACTCAAGGGCAAGGTTTTGAAGGTTTGAATGCTGATTTTATCACTGCCCTTATCACATCATGGGAAGAAATTTGATAGTTTCAACTCAGTTTCTCAGTGGGTGCCAATCATGGTGCTGTGTGTATTCTTTTGTTTAGACAGAGAAGCTTGGAAATTGAAATTAAAAATCATCTGTGCAAAGCCCGCTGTGTTTGTTACATTTTCTGTACTCCCCCCTAAGTCAACAGACAACTATGAGGATGTTGCTGATGCTGCTGATAGTGTTCTTATTCACAGCATCATGTCCCAAGGAGCTTAAACCACTAACCACAGAAAGTACGCAGTCTTTACAAATATATCCTGAAGATAGGATGGGGAAGTATCACTAATTTCAGCCTTTTGAAAGGACGATTCTGACAACAACGATATTAAGTGACACACTGAAGGGCATTTCCTTATTAGATAATGAAGGTGAGGGAAAAAATGCTCCCTTGCCTCACTCGTGGCTATTCCTTTGTTATATTTGAAGAACCCTGCCCAATACTAATGAAAGGAAATGAGCCCATTGTTAGATGTTTCCCAATAGCTTGATATCATATAAGCCAATAATTTAAGATTAATTTTTCATAGTTTTCCTATTTTGTTTGTAGCATAATATTTGATATAGGTATAGGTCCTTATTATTTTGTTCCATTTAATGAAATTAGAGGATAAACAAAATAGCAAATGTCATTTCTGTCCATGTATTTTTATGACACAATTCCAACCACAATAAAACTCTGTATATTAGTAAAAAAAAGCAACTCTATGTAGTAAATATCTTGAACATTTCCCCAACAGATATACTATATATAACATATATAATATGCATGTAATACAATATAATAATTTCCACTATTGCAAAATTAAATGGAGTCTGTTTTCAACTTTCCTACCCAAAACCCATATCTAAATTCAGAAAATTTTAAAGAGATTTTATGTTATATCATTTCTTAAGAAGATTTTTTAAATTTATTTTCAGAGAGAGGAGACAGGAGGGAGAAAAAGGAGAGAAACATTGACTGGTTGCCTCTTGCTCTCCCCCAAATGTGGACCTGGCCCACAACCCAGGCATGTACCCTGACAGGGAATCTAATTGGCAACATTTTGGTACACAGGCTGACACCCAATCCACTGAGCCATACCAGCCAGGGTGCTATACTATTTTTTTAATGTTGAAGATATTAACAGATTATTGCTTGAGGAAGAAAGTAGGCTTTTTCAGTAATAATAATACATTTGCAGCATAACTAGAACTGAGTCAGCCTACCGCTTTCAGTAAAATCTCAGATTTTGATAAAATATGATGAAGGATCTTTACAGTATAACTGGATCAAAGTCTGCATGAGTTATGATTCTCTATATTATTATGTTGAAAATGGACTCTTCTTCATAAGACCTTATTATATTCACCAAAAGAAATTAGCCAATTGTACAGCTCCAAAAATATATTCATTTAACATTTAAAAGTAACAATAGCAATTGCATATACAAAAAATAGAAATAGGCTAGACGCTGTTCATTATATCATCCACTTGATGGCTAACTGTGACAGTTGGTCTCAATCGGAAGTGCAGTGCTCAACAAACTAATTGGGGAAAAATAGCTTTTAATATGAAACATACAGACTTGTTGATCTTTGAACAAAGTTGAGCTTTTAACACTTCTCAAATGAAAAGAGAAGCAGTTTTCATCTCCCTCTGGCTCTAGTAAATAGGAATGACATTTGCAAAGCAGGTATTGCAAAATATGAAACAAAATTATCATTCTTGAAAAAAAAATCTTCTAGCATCTGTTACAACACAGAGCCATTATAATGCAATTAGCCAGACTAAGGACCAGATGCTAAGAAAGCAAAATTTAAAAGATGAAGCGTTGTATTATTTTGGTTAATGAATTTAATTCCAAATGCTACAGGAGTGATTCATGGACCTTTTTTCCCCCTAGAGATCAGTTGTCACATGTACATACTGCATTTTAACATTATGCCTGTGTAATTTCATGAGAAAAGTAAAGTATCTCTCATGGACTATTTGATGTTTTAGAATGACTAAACTGCACATACTCTCGCAGGTATAATAGATGGGTATGTTGCCAATGGTGATATGTTAGTCTTTAAATTTATATCCCCAAACCAGAAGACATATGTTATGCTACAAATGCAATATAATTCTATGAAACCTAGCCAAAACAAAATATATTTTAGATATTTCAAATACACCATCCGTTTCCATAATATCCTCAATCTCATATTCGTGTGTAACAGGAGTGTATGCCAATGTAATCCTGAACACACAATTCAATATTCTTCCGAGAAATATGCAGGTAAAAGTTAAAGCCCTTTAGCATGTTCACATTTTGTATTTCCATGTACAGCTGCCTCTAGTACTCATTATTTTAAAAGAAAAATCCCTTGTACAGTAAGCTTGTTAAAATAGAAGTTCAGATCACACCAGAAGAGCATAAATAGAAAACAAGAAAAGAAAAACAACATAAGAACCCAGTAACTCAAATTTATTTTAACAAGTTGATCAAGTTAAAAAGAAAAGGTAGAAGCCAATACTATGCAAACATAAACAATATTGTATTTTCATAGATCTGTAACAGTAGCTCATCCCAAAAGTAGAATCTGTGTGTTATTAATAGAGTCCCTGTTTAACAGTTAAAAAATGTTTTATTTATTTATTTATTTTTAGAGAGGAGAAGGGACCGAGAAAGAGAGAGAAACATCAATGTGTGGGTGCTTCTTGCTCACCCCCTACTGGGGGCCCAGCCCGAAACCCAGCCATATACCCTGACTGGGAATTGAACGACAACTGTTTGGTTTGCAGGCCTGCACTTAATCCACTGAGCTACACCAGCCAGGGTTAACATTTTTATAATTCACTATATGATTGCAAAGCTACAGTGTGTCCACATTTTGGTTCTCAGGGAAGGACGATCAGACCAGGGAGGTACATTGATGCTAATCTTGTTAAAACTGTCAGCCCATAAAGTTCTCCTGAAGACTCTGTATCTTAATAGCAACCACTTGGGAAAATTGTAGGTACTTGTAACAAAGTGATCATCCTCATTTGGATATTCAGGAATCAATCATTCCATGAGATACACTTTCAATTATCATGAGCATTGAAATAATGTAGGAAAATACAACCTCAGTATTAACAATTCTGTTATACCAAAACCATGCTTATTACTAAATATTTATTGAGGAAGTTACTGAAGGTCATATAAAAACATATTATTTTTGAAGCCTATACAAAAACTATATTATTTTTAGCTACAATAACAAATCCATACATGCTGAAAGCTATTTTTCAATTTTCTTCTGAGATATTCACTTCATGTATGTTTAATTTTTCTCAAAGCTAAGTGACAGAAAGCTAGAATATATTATTACTGCAGTCGAAGCCAGAAATGGGTAGACGAGGGGGTAAAATTTTTCCTTTTAATGCATGTGTAATGAGGGGATCTCCCAAACAAGAGGCATTACAACAGAGGGATGTATCTTTTACGGACTGCACTGAAACTACCGATAAACCTGATAAATATATGCCCATCAGGGAAAACATTACTAGGAATACAATGTTAGTCATACAGTGTTTAAAATCATATGATCTCGTGCTTACTGCTTTGTAAACAATGAATCAAACACAAGAATACCTACTGAGGTATTTAAGAGGAATATAAAACATAGCACCTGCTCTCAAGAAGTTCACAAAAAGTTGTAGAATCAAAGAAAATCCACAGGAAATAATTAGTAATTCAGTCAGTTGAGAATGGAGTAGAAATCATTACATGTAACAAAAGTTCTCAGACGGGAGCTAGGTTTGAAACAGGTAGAGGAAGTGTGGTGATAGGTATAATACTTGAATGGATTTATGAAGACGGGAAAGCTTTAGAACCAAAATGAGTACAGAAGAAGATTCCAGAAAGGGAGATTAGCTTAGCAAGATAAGACAGAGTGAGATAATTGGCTCATGTAGGGGAAAGAATATTTTATGCTGAGACTTATAAAGAGAGAACACCTCAAACCCTTAAAAGAGCATAGCCCATGTAGTACTGCAAATAAAATACCAGGATTTTTGTTATCATTTTACTATAGTGTTTCACTTTTTGGTTGTACAGAAGTGCTGTATTGAAATGCAATCAGGCTCTGTTTTAAAAAAATGAAAAAATAAATAAAACAAATTCTACCAGATTTGAGAATTACATAGCCAATCAGCTAAAGGTCTTGAACCATGAATTTTGGTTATATAGTTATTAAAAACACTGCTGTTAAAAGTCATTCATATTTATTATTACCTTTTACTTTTTTGCATCTACATATTTTATCTTACATGATTCCTGAAATTGCCAAAAGTAGTCAGGAGAAGACCATTATTTTGTCAGTTTTTTACTTTTTTCCAGCTTTGTTAAGATATAATTGACATATTACATTAGATGAGACCATTATTTTGTCAGTTTTTTACTTTTTTCCAGCTTTGTTAAGATATAATTGACATATTACATGAGATTAAGGTATACACATGATAATTTGATACATGTATATATTGTGAAATGATTACTATAATAAGGTTAAAGTCACCCATCACCACACATAGTTCTTATTCAATATTTTGTGTATGTGTATGTATGTGTGGTGAGAACATTTATCACCTACTGTTTTTTAGAATGACTGCCTCAAAGGCAAATGGTTGGCCTGGAAGCTGGAACTCCTCCCACATATGCAGATTACAAAATCATTACCTAGTTCTTCTATAATTTTCTCACACCGCTTTTTATCATAGAACCATTTCTAAGAAACTCCGGAATCACACTCTAACGGAATATAGAAAGAAAATCCATTTTGAAAGGGTTATCTCCACTTGCTGAAATTTACATGTAAAAAATTCTTTGCACCACCATATATTATGGAGAAAAAAATCCATAAAGAAGAAACAAGGAAACAAGCTTACCATGGAGGCCTGACTCCTTTTGAAATTTAGACAATTCAGGTTATTAGTCATGGAATCCTAAGGACAGAAAGGACACCTGATTCCACACTGGTAAAGCCACAGCTCTCTAATTTACATACCCTATTTGTCTGAGGATATCAGATGTGTTCAGGTTGAGCAAGTTCAAGACTGTTGCTTGATTAATTTTAAGGAATGTAACATAGACTGAATAGTAATTGGTTATTTAATAATCCTGTTTGCAGAGCCAACATAAGCTTGCTTTACTCTGAAGCACAGACTAGGACCAACTGCCTTACTCAGTGCAAGGAAAAGAAACCTTCATCTGCGTATAAGCTTTAAAGTCAACCTGATGTGAAATCCTGAAATACATTTTGAAACTGAATGGATTAGTGATAAAATTAATGAGAAAACTAAAGTCTCTGAAATGAACTGTTTTGGGCATGTGATAACCTGATGTGCTGCCCTCAAAAGTCCTTGCAATTAGGGTTCCTGAGCCATCACGGCATAGCTTTCCTTATATGCGGAGATCATATTAACCAAGCCAGCTTGTCTCTCTGTCCTTGTGTGTCATACCATTCTTCACCATGAACTTATACCCCATTTGTGTCAGTCTCCTTATCCACAACAACATGCTACTTTTGCCCATCTCGCTCAGCATGTGTCACTGAGTTGGAAGGGCTTCCCACTAACATGACAGCTATCGACTACAACTTCCATACTGGATACTAATCGTAACCCCTCAAGCTATGACACTGCTTATCATCTTTAAAACTAGCATCACTCATTCCCATTTCCCACAATCCATGGGATGATGTCAGATCTAGCCTGGACTCCAATTGACCACTAGTGTTACATACAAAGAACAACATGGTATATATACATTTCTCCGCAATCCACAAATTAGATTTATAACTACTGTCTTCTTGTGTCTCAGAAAGTTACTATGTCTCCAACCTTCAACTAAACCATACTCTTCTTTTTTCATTAAGGTATTCAGCAAATGTATATTAAACGAAGACACAGGGCCTCATGACATGCTTGTTACCATATATTCAGCGATCATCCGAGCAGATAGAGGTTGGGTGAGGAAAGCATTCCAGACACACGCAGTAGCAGAAATGGGTCTGGCATTTGAGAAATGAAAGCAGGTCAGTGTGGCTGAATTGCAGCAGGATGGCAGAGGAAGATGAGGGGAGAATTGAATTCATCAGGACAAAAATGATCTTTGATGAGAGATAAAAAGGGCCTGGTTTACATTTTGAAAAGATCACTCTGGATGCTGTGGGGAGAATGGAGTATGAGTAGAAGGGGTCACAAGCACAGGCGAGCAGCAAAGACTAGCTGGGGGGGGGGAGCTACTGCCATGTGTAATGGTTACAGATTAGGATGGGATCAAAAGATATGGGTGACGCCATCTATTTTCTCTGCTGTTCCATGAGCCTGTTACTCATGTGGCAATGTGACAGTCTGGCACATTTCCTATAGCAACTCTTCTAGACATTCCCACTGCTTTTCAGGTTCACAAACTGTTTCTTTCCTTTTCACCTCTTGCTCCATCTTGATGGATGACTGTTCTTTAGTTACTAAGCAGAGCAAAGTCATCCTGTATCAGCTCCTCTGCCTTCCCTCCTTCTATCATCTTAAATGCCCTTGCCCTGTTTTTTTAAGCATGTGAAATAATTTATCTCGAACACACTGTATTAATTTATATTCTCCCAAAACTGATACCAAGGCAAGGACTTAGGGTGCACATAGTTTATCCAGTCATCAATTTCAGCAAGTACAATACAAGTGAGAGGGTGGAGAGAGGGAGATCAGGAAGGGGAAGGACACAATAAAGGATGTATTCATGGACATATCACTAGTGGGGGCAACTGGAGTTCCAGCATGCTGGTGACATTCTGAGACACAGTGCAGACTGTGCCTCAGAATTGTCCCACTGAAGGATGAGGGGGCTGAAGTGCTTTTTGCAAAGCCTCCCATCTCCTAATAGTTAAAGGTTGCTCCTGGTGATATACCACCCTCCCCCTGCCAATATTTCTGGTTTACTCATGCATGTTTGCGGCTTGTAAGCTGGAGTAAGCCCTTAGGCAGAACAACACAGCAAGAGATAGGAACTCTTGAGATGGGTGAGCCAGGAACTGCATTGGACTCAGATGGGAAGGATATATGGGGCAAAGTATCAGCAACATCTACATCTTCTTTCTCTGTGAGGACCTTGTTTATTCCCTCTGGGGAAATGCTCCTTAAAGGGCTGCTGTTATGAGCTATATAAGAGACCTTATAAATCATCTAGGCCAGCCCCCTTATTTGAATATTGGGATATTAAAGCCCAGAATTCTTCAGTTGACTTTGGGGATGCCATTCACAAACTTTTTCTTATCCTACTAAAATACGCAAGAGTGTTTTATATCATTTTAGGTTGGCCAGTAGTATTCAAATACATTGTAATCCTTTGACATCACATTGCCACTTACAAACATGGACTACTTTCCAGTGGTTGTTTCCAAACCTTCAAATCTAAGCCAGTATCTGTTGAATTTTAAATCTCTATTCAATACTCATTTTTTTTTTAAATTGCAAACTTTTAAGAACAGGCTAACTGGAACTACCTGACCCACAAAGGCTCTTTATGCTTCAAAATCCTCTATACAGACTCTTTTTATGAGTGCTATAAATGGCCTTGAGTAGAAGCATGTTTTATTGTTGTTTTGTGGCTCCTTTTTAAACCGATAGAAATATTTTCAGAGTCCTGGAAGCCTCCAAGGTAAGTGTATAAAAGTTGTGCTTGCAGGAGTCTGTCAGTATTTTGGTAAATACTATCTGAAGCATAACTATGAACAAATTTGAATAGCAGGGTAGTTCACACAGAAATTGTTTCACTCATTGCAATGGCTTCACATGTGGCATACTTTATTTTTAGTCTGGTTTCATTTATGATTAACAATTTCAATTCCAAAGGTTAAATAACATAATCTATTGGATAAATGTTACTGTCTTGTCAAGGCACATTATATATAGATAGAGATACACACACATACACACATATATATTTTTTTACTAAATTCACTCTGAATTTTTTTGTATCAAAAAGCTTTAAGTCAGCCCTGGCTGGTGTAGCTCAGTGGATTGAGCACGGGCTACGAATCAAATGGTCGCCAGTTGGATTCCCAGTCAGGGCACATGCCTGTGTTGCAGGCCAGGTCCCCAGGAGGGGACATGTGATAGACAACCACACATTGATATTTTTCTCCCTCTCTTTCTGCCTCCCTACCCCTCTGTAAAAATAAATAAATAAAATCTTTTAAAAAATTTAATTCAAATAATCTAGTGCAGCTAGCCATGGTAGATATTTCATTATCTTTAATTATTTATATGGCAACAATTTTCCTCCTTGCTCTCTTTCCTGCAGACTTTGTTAGACACCTTTGATGTTTGCTCTTTATTGGAAAGAGATTTGTCTAGATTTCCTGATAATTTTGTAAGAACTATAGCATGTCTTAGTCATTATTCATCACACAGACAGAATCTAACTTTTAACTTTCAAAAAAACTTTACCTATTGTACTTCCATGTAACTTGAGTTTTCATTTTTGTTTTTAATTTCCACAGGTTCATGTTCAATCGTGGCTTGAGCCTTGAATGTGGAGTAAAGCAAAGCATAACTCCTTTCCTCCTTCTGTTAGCTTTAAAGCTGTCTAAAAAGGTACAAACTGGTGCAGCCCTCCCTCCAACCTTTCATCTCTCTTCCTTTCCCTCTCTTAACCATAGTCTCAATACCTTCCCTAAAACAGAGAAGCTGAGCTCTAATTGGCTGGACAAATCTGTCTGTTTCAGGTTTGCCCTTCCCCCAACTGCCATTCAATTTCAAGTGCTGGCCACACGTGCACGTGTGTGTGTGTGTGTGTGTGTGTGTGTGTGTGTGTGTGTGACTGAAGAGATGTGATTTTGGCCTGACAATGAGGAATCAGAAACCTGGAAAGGTAAATAGATAATAGTATTCTGAAAGACTCAAATGTGTCTGTCAAAGAAATCTGATAATAATAAAAAGAAAACAATAGCTTTCGCTCTCACATTTAGTTAATGATTTAATAGCAATCGGAATAAAATATTATAGGTATTATTCATTTGGACCAAAACAAACAACATTGAAAATTGAAATTAAAAATATCTTCTGTTTCTTCCTGGGAAAAATTGTCTCTAGGAATCATTCATTCATTTATAGCTCATTTATTGAAACTTGGTACATTCTAGGCAGGTACTAAGTGCTAAGGATTTACTGATGAAAATCAAGGGAAATGATTCCCAATGCAGGGATAGTTCTTTTTCTCAACTTTAGACTCCAAAACAGCATCAAAGATGGCTCCATTCTCATAATAAAATTATAACTGATCATCATAATCATTACCTATTTTAGTGATTATGAGTTGCTTTAACCATAAATGAGGAAGTGAAAATAATAAACTCATAACTGAGCCAGTCCATAATAAATCATTTGATATATTACTTAAACATCAGGAATATGGTACATTTACTTTGTAAGCTTCCCCTTCTTCCTATCAACTTAGAATGGTATCTGAATTAAAATAACATGGGAATGAAATTGTAGCACTGATGATTTCTGAAGTCTTTATAGGTAGCATGCAATAGGTAAGACTAGGAAAAAGAGTATACCACAAAACTGATATAAATGATAATATCCAGTTTTTTGATATATATAATCAAGAAAATGGAAATATGATTATAATAAACATCTCTACTTCCTTAAAGGCCTGCCCACTTCCAACTCTAAGTTATGAACATTGAGATTAGAGCCCATTAAAAGTCAATTATCCATACTATACATTTAATTTAAATGTTGTACCTTATCAGAAAATATAAAAGCTCAAATTTTACTGAAAGAAATGGACCACAACAAACAAGCATAGAACTTTAAAAAAATGGCCAAGTTCATAACTTTTAGAAGGTTTCAATTTTGTTACTAGCATCTTACAGGATATATTTTAATTTTTATTAGACATTATAATTAAGTAAAATATCCAGTCTTGTCATGGTTGATGTAAACTATGGCTTCTATAAGTTGAGTTAGAAAACACTGGATTTTTACTGACCAAAAGGGGAAACCTTATGTACAGCAAAGATTCAAGTGCTTATAAAACAAACATGTATCATGCTTTCATTTTGTTAAAAACATTATAGACTAACTCCTTACTTAGGGAGGTATCTCAGAAAATAAGAATCAAAAGAGTAATTAAAAATGGACTCTTTACATTATTTATTTGAGAACTAAGCACCAACTGTTACCTCTAGTAATTTTATTGTTGATTTCTGTAGAATAATTTCCCCAAATAGGTAGTCACCATTTTAACGCGTGACTCACTAATTTAACAAATAACCTCAATTTCGTGAGGGATGTGCATTTATTTCCTTGTGCAGTGGAAACATATCTGAACAATGTGGAAAGAGAACCCAGGTAACTAAACTAAGAGGCAGAAAGTGAATATTTTCTTTCTCATTATGAACTTGAGCCAAATCCTTTTCTGTTTTCATTCATACAATGAGAACTTTACGGAGCCCTGCTATTTACCCGGCACATGAATCTCAATCCATTGGTTATTTGTTGAGCCCCTACTGTATGCACTACATTAATTAACTTTACAGTTCTTTTGCCCTTTCATCAAACACGGAAACTTTCAGAGAGCAGAACTTTTTTTTTTTTTTTTACTCTTTTATCCCCCACCAAACGTGAATCACCCAGCCAACCCTGGCAGTTCACCTTTCTCCCAATTGCACAAGAGTTTAATCCCTCTAACCAGAATGTCCTCCAACTGGATAAATCCTCACTAGCCAAATTCTTAACCTACCTGAACCTTGGTGTTTCTGATTAATCGACCAGAATCTTCTCATCTTGTCAGTGGTTCTCAGAGTATGGTTGCCACACCAGCAGCATCATTATCTCCTGAGGCACCACTTAGAAATGCAAATTCTTGGGCCATATCTCAGAAGGACTGAATCAGAAACTCCCAGGTTGGGCCCAGCAAGCTGTATTTTAACAAGCTCTCCAGGGGCTTCTGATGCACTCAAAGCTGAGAACCATAGCTCTGGTCTATCTACTCCCCAAGTTTTCTCTTTCATGAAGAAAAAAGGAGAAAAATTCTGTCATGGGGCTTTGAAGGAAACAATCAAACGAGCAAATAGACTGAGGGCTGTATAGGCATAATTTTTTAAATAGGCCAAGAATTGCTGGTAACTTATTTTTCTGTTTCTCTATTTCCTCCTTAGTTCGTACATGCATTTAGAGATAATCTCAGCAATGTCAGCAAGCTTGGTGGCATAGTTCAAGCTGTGAGGGTTCAATAAATAGGTCGGTAAACATTGCAAATCAACATAGCTTTTGATGAAATGTCAAGCAAGACGGAGCTTAGCTATATTCAGCTCAGCTTGAACTCATAAACCATTAACTGGCCTCTGTACTTCCATGACAATGTCTGATGAATAAAACACAAATAAAAACAATCTTTAGAAAAAGCTTACTAAATGGCAAACTTTAAGTAAGAAATGGCAACCACTTAGTTCAGGGCAAATGAGAGACGAGACTCACCAAAGTGGGTAGCTTTTCTTACAAACCAAGTTACGGGACAGCTTGAGATCCAAAAATACTTTCCATCGGACAGTCTTTTTTTCCTAATATATATTCATAACTTTAAAAAGGCTTAATTTCAACCCTTTTAGCTCTACCCTCCCCCCAAAACTAGCTATCTTCCTTCCTAATGATAGAAACACTTGTCAGAAGAGATTTGCATTTTAATAAAATGTCCATAATTGAACAATTAATGTAATTTTAATATGTAGTTCATACAGACCAACAATAAATCTTTCCTAATCTAGAATTTTTGGATATCTTATAATTTTTTAAAAAAAACAGGTAACATGACTAATTATGGCACCTCTTTACTAGCTAGAATTTAACAATAAATGTTCAATCTTTAAAATCATTCTTAAATATTTCAGGCAATCAGGAACCCTGGAATTATTGTTTAAAAGCAGTGGCCCAGTTTGCTTTCCAATAATTCATGTATGCCTGATCATATCTACATTATTGTTCACAACACTCTACTATTTTTCTTTAATAATAAATTTCTTGAAACTATATATGTGTATATATATATACACACACATACATACATATATATAATTACATAGGCTTCTATTGTTAAGACAGAAACTCTTCACATTGGTTTTCTAATGCCAGTCTGGGTCCTTAGAAGTTGAAGGAGCAATATTATGGTTTATTAAGTAAGGTCTAGGTAATTAAAATTTTTTGTTTTCTCACTCTAGAAAGAATTTTAGATTTCTGCAGACAAAGTTCATAAAAGCTATAACTTAAAAAAGTAGAATTTGGGTTCTACCTCACATTTCACTGATTTGCATTCTTATAGGTCTCCCATACCAGACCCCTTCCCTCCCTGCCTCAGAACAAAAGCCCCAGTTTAAACTTTTAGAAAAAGCCATATGGAATAGGAGTGCTCCAGATTTATCCTAGAGGTTGCAAACTAACCAAAACAGACACCTTTGGGGAAGCCTGCTTCCGAATGCTTGTGGCATTTATCATTCCTCTGAATGGCTGTTGCATTTATCTGCAGTTTTACTCACCAGATGAGACCTCAGACATTTCAAATTCTGCGGTGGCTTGCTACACCTTCATAGGAAAGCTTTTTGCTGATTTCCCTGTTGGTACTTTTCTTTTACATATTCTATGGGGTCTGATAAACCTGGAGGTAGAGTCATACCCAAGCACAGATAAAGCAGGTACATAATCTCTGACCAGCCTTCCCAAAGCAGACAGACACACGGTCTTTTTGCACCTGTTTCTTCCACTCCGGTTGCTGTGAGAAGTGAGGTATTCTTCACAGATTCACAGAGAGCATTTAGCAAACACTCCCCTCTCACGGCAATGGTTTCTTCCCTTACAGGCTCAATCTACCTGATTACGTTCCCCTCTAATCAGTAACCTCAGTTCCTCTAGTAATAACTGTGCTGCTTGCTCTCTATGCAATTTCTCTGAGACTGAAGCATAAGCCAGAGAGGAGAATTAGAGGAGCTAATTATTATGAGGACACCTGTATTTTTGTCTAGTCTTCACGTGAACTCCACAGTACACTCATTTATGCAAACTGATGTTATGAAGGAGAAGCAGAAAGGAGCGTGCATAAAGACTGGACCTACGAAGCTGAGCACCTGTGTGATGCTGGCAGAAGAAAAGAAACTCTAATAATGTCCAGTGCTGCTGCAAACACATTTGAACTTCCTATGAAAATAGAAAAATCAAAGTGCTTGACATCCAAACATCTTCCTCCAGATATATTTTTAAAAATCAATCTGAAAATTCGAAACAATCTCAAACCAACTATGAGCCACAAGGCAGTAGTTAATTCCTCAAGCAAATGGAGAGGATTGAAATGGAAGCAAAACTCCATCCATGAAAATCCTGCTTTTTAATAATTAAAGACAGAATATAAACAACTTACTCAAGATTATATTTGAAGTTAAGCCTGAATCCTCCTTCTTGAATGCACAGAATTGTGCCAGCCTTGTATAATGACTGTTTGCCCAGAGCATAAGATTGAAGTGGATTTTCAGATTAAAAATAAAACTCTTAAGTATGTCAATCCCCATCCGATCAGAGCCCACAAACTACCTTTTCTTTTCAAGTGCTCCACTAACAATATAACCAAGCAGAGCTTCAGTTCTTTTGGTTTTCTTTACAGGGTAAACTTTTAGAATGAGAGAAGTTCAGGGCTTCCCTCATTTTCACTTAGTAGACCCAGGACCTGGCAAACAGCAAGTGCTCAACACATATTTCTTTAAAGTGAACAAAAGCATGCACTATAGTGTCGTTGGTTGCCATCTACATGTTTAAAAACCAAGTTCTATACTTATTTGATTTTGAAATCAGCCACAATTTCCCAAGGCGCCAAAAGAAATGAAATGTTACTGTATTTTTACTATAAAATAATTATAAATTATGTGCTGTGCTTGAAATAAGTTAAAATGCAACTGATTTTTATCCTTGTTCCTTTCTCTCCTTGCAATTTCTAGATGTTTCATTTGGTGAAAACAGAAAGAGTCGGTGGGAGAAAGCTCATTAATTGTACCATATCCCCTTGCCTACAAAGAGCCCTACATCCAAATAGGATGTAGAATGACAAATAGTTCTTCCTTAGAAGAACTAAGGAAACCTTGTAGAATGAATATATAATTAGCAGTGCTGCTAAGTGAATGGAAATGGAGGTTGCCTAACTTAATTAACTGTAATCATTACTCATTGTTGTCCTGCTTAGAAAGATTAGTTCAGGGTATTTCTTCTGTGGTATCCCATTAGACAGTTCTACTTCCCTTAATGTGAAAACAATTACACTACAAAGAAAGTATTGTCATTCCCTCTCAATCAGATGTAAACTTTACTGAACAAGTCCGATCCATGTCTTAGTTCAGGGTGCAGAACAGCAACTGTATGCATGTGTTCTGTGGAGCAAAAGAGAAATTAAGAAAAAATAGGTGATTACAGAAGTTAGTGGCTTGAAGAGAAAAAAGGAACCCTATATATGACGTTCTATAAAGAAAAGAGCTCTTGGTAGAGGAGGAGGTTAATAATAGAGTAAGATCTCAAAGAGAAAATGAAAGATAACGGTTTGAATAGGTGGCACTGTATGATTAAGTTGAGCACAACCGCACAACAATGCAGGGGCCCAAAGGTACCTTCAAGGACATTGTGACTAAGGACTGCTTTCCTAGGGCTTATCCTTTTAGAAGAAGGCACTTGCCTTTGGGAAGCAGCTATTCTTTTGAATGAATAAAAATCACCTGTAATTCATAGCTACAAAGAACCTTCCCTAATGCAAGAAGAATAGGAATGCCTGAGATGGCGGTTGCTGACCATGCTTTGCCTCATTTGTCCTCTGCCCACCAGTGCTGAAAAGATTACAGCAACTCTGTCTGTTAGGAGGGATTTAATGTTTCCTGAGTACCTTCACTGTTCTAGAAATTAAGCTAAGAGTTTCCAGTATTGCAGTTCAAGAACCTCCCCAGCAAGACTGTAATATTGGCCTGGTTCTTATCAAGCTCATTTTATAGGAGAGGAGACTGGAGCTCAGAGAGCTTCCCAGAGTCACCAAGCTAATTAGAAATGGCTAAAACTCCAGCTCTGCCTGACTTCCCAGCCCAGGATGTTTCAAAAGTTAACGTTCACACCCCTATGTTTATTGCCACATTATTTACAATAGCCAATAGTACATGGAGGCAACCTGAGTGTCCATCAATATATGAATGGATAAAGATGTGGTACATATATACAGTGGAATATTACTCAGCCATAAAAAAGAATGAAATCTTGCCATTTCTGACAACATGGACTCAGAAGGTATTATGCTCAGTGAAATAAGTCAGTCAAATACATTATGATTTCACCTATATGTAGAATCTAAATGATAACAAGAACAACAACAAAGAAACAGACTCATAGCTACAGAGAATATTTTGACAGTTGTCAGGAAGGAGTCTGGGTGAAAAGGCTGAAGGGATTAAAAAGTACAAATTGCCAGCTATCGAAATAGGGGATATAAAGTACAGCATAAGAAATAGTATTGTAATAGCTATGCATGGTATCAGGTGGGTATGAGATTATCAGGGTGATCACTTTGAAAGTGATATAAATGTCTAATCACTATGTTGTATACCTGAAACTAATATAATATTCTAGGTCAACAGTAATTGAAAAAATAAAACTACCAAAAAGTTAATGTGTATAAAACTCACCTGGGTTCCTTGCTAAGTGATGGATTCTGATTCATTAAGTTTAGATGAGACTCTGAGATTCTTCATTTCTAACAAATCCCAAGTGGTGCCGCTGCTGCTGGTGGTGGCCTTTGGACCACACGCTGGGTAGCAAGGCTTTCGGTTACTGGTTCTGAAAACTTGCTGATATCGAAATCACCTAGGGAGGTTTTGGACCTCCCAATATTCTCGCCACACTTAATATTAAGAAAATCAGAATTTCTCAGTGTGCGACTCCAGAGATTCTACTGTCCAGCCAAGTTTGAGAATTGGCGCCCGTAGACCAGTAGTTCTCTGATTAGGTGTGTTTTGCAATCAACTGCAGAATTACCACAGAACACAGTGGCCAAACATCCTTAATGCATGCATAGGGCTTTAGCCTTTGCCTTTTTACATAGTTCCCGAGGTGATTTTGATATCCAAGTTTGAGATCCACTCCCTCAACCACACTCTTGCAAAGTCAATCAGCTGTGTGTTTTCAGGAACATTCTCAGGTTGAATGAAGCATCTTTCAGGCTAAAAATTCCTGAGCCTCATAAACCAGAACATCCCCAGTTACATAAAATTCTTTTATGATTATCACCATAAAATGTAAAATTGTATTATACACTCATGCAATTCTTTTTGCTTATTATAGAATATGCACATTAATTCTATGACTTTGTTAGTATTGTATTTCAGTGGAAAGCATATTCCACTAATAGAACATTTGCTCTACACCCAGGGTAACTATATAACTAAAAATAATCGATTTTGAAAAGGGATATGGTAATAAGTTGAAATAAATACCAAAAAAGATCCCCAAGCTCAGTGATATAACTATAGCACAATGTATCACCTTGAGGTTAAACCCACTTCATAAATGACCCTCAACTCTTCTCCAATGGCTTGTGAAGGTGAGGGTCATTTTGACTAGTGACACATTTTGTCATTGTGTCATTTTGACTAATGACACATTTGTACATGAGCGTTGTCAGAGTTCATCTCATTAAACATTTTTGTTGGCACTGAAAGGAAAATGTGAGCATATTAGTGGAGTATACATTTTATTTCCTTACAGCTTCAAAGAACACATACTTCCAGAAACTATCTTTTGGATATTTACCTTAACATTATCTTAGGAAGGTCCACTATCAGTTTCAACAAGGACAGCCAGGGCCGTGTCTTATGACTCTGGGTCTTGTGCCTAGCACAAAGGTGCTGGAGCAAGACCGATGATTGCCAGCTAAAATCCATACCCACACTCCACCCACTCACCCATCCTTGTGACCCTGGCCTCAGGCTGAGTCAGACTGGAAGAAAAAAGCATGCTTTATTAAAAAAAAAAAATCAGTCCTCCTGTGGGTCAAGCGGTGCACCTTTGTCTAATTTTCAGGTAACATATAAGCTCCCAGAAGCCCTGGGGATAGTAGTGCATGATGGGAAATGTTTGTAGTTGCCCTTGGAAGGCATTAGGAAGTAACTTAATCACCTAGGGCAACTCATTAAAACTTCTGGCATCACTGGGCTTTTTGGTTATAAAACGATGCGGCAACATGCTACAGAGACTCACAGCTCTGGCTGTGGAGTCGAAGCAGATCAAGCTGTGCTTGAATTCCACTTCTGCCACTTACTAGCTGTGTGAACTTGGTATGTCATTTCAGCGCCAATTTTATCATCTGTAAAATGGGTATAACATCAATTCTAGTTTCTTTGTGGTATTTGTTTGGATCAACTGCAAGGTGCTCAGCAGAGTTCCCAATGAGGAGTTAGTGCTAAATAAGTAGTAGCTGCTATTTATCAACAACATTAAGAAGATGATAATAACTCACATTTCCCAAGGCTTCAGAGGAAATTAAATCAAATGATGCATACAAAATAAGCCTCTGAACTGAAAAACACCATAATGGTTTTGAAGATGGGTTTTCTTTCTTTCAATAATGTATGCTTTCTATATTTTGATTTTAAAGAAATAGTAGCAACAAGCAAGCAAGGAGTAGAGCTGCCAAAGATCTGGCTAAATAATTGTTCTGAGAGGATAGACTCTGATGAAGAGTCAGAGGCAAACTTAATGCCTATAGACAATAGTAAGAACTGTAATATACAGTGCATCAGGGAACAATGCGAACTCCGGATACACAGATCTAAAACTAGAACTTCAATAACCCAGTGATGTGCTGAATAAATTGGAAGTAATCCCATTAAATCTTTGTCTCTGGAGTTATTATTCCCAATAATCACATTTTTTAAAACTACCACCTTGGAAATCATGTTTCTAAAGTTGCCTCCAAGTAGCAGTAAGTGACTCATCTCCGATTACAAAAAGAAAAATGAGACCAGCCTGTAAACGCATTACCCAGTACCGTGCCTGGAAGTGCAAGCTGGGAGGCATTATTGCTCAATGGAAGTCAATTTAAAATAAGAGGTTGCAGAGCTTTCTCTACAAGAGGAAAGGATCTCAGCCATAATGGTTGTGCAGCAACCTTTGAAAGGGATACTTTTATTCAAACTGTGCTATGATTTTGGCTTATCTCCTAGGGATGAACTTGAGTTTCAGTCATTAGGTTCATGGAAAGCCAAGTCCTTTGCTGCTCTTCAGCTAGCTTTTTTCTAGTTCCTACAATCACACCACTGTGGTGAGTGTATGAGTCTATATTTGCTTATATTTTTTAAAAAGATTTTATTTATTTATTTGTTTTTAGAGAGAGCAAGGGAGGCAGAAAGAGAAGGAGAGAAAGATCAATGTGTGGCTGCCTCTTGAGTGTTCCCCCACTGGGGACCTGGCTTGCAACCCAAGCATGTGCCCTGACTGGGAATCGAACTGGAGACCCTTTGCTTTATGGGCCAGCACTCAATCCACTGAGGTGCGCCAGCAAGGTCTATATTTGCTTATAATTTTGAGCACAACTCTTCATGGCCTGTTTATTTCTTTTTAAAATTTATTTTATTTATTTTCTTCAATTACAGTTTGCATTCAATATCTTTCTGTATTAGTTTCAGAGTTACAGCAAAGTGGTTAGCAAATCATGTACTTCATGGAGTGGTCCCCTGCTGCTTCAAGTACCTGCCTGGCCCTGTACATAGTTCTCAGATTATTATTGACTATATTGTCTATGGCATACATTTATTTTTTAATATTGTTCTTTCTCTTTGATTCTACATCTTTCCCATGGAGTTATAGTAAGTCTGAAGAAAAAAGCAGAGAATGGCCCACAGAGGATCACAGGAGCTTTTGCTTTTAGAAGTTAAACAAGAAGAAAATCTATCTGTTGTGCTTGTTGTGGATGACTCGTGTTAATGTTCACATCTAATGGCCAATAAAAAATCATTTTAGAATTGGAATTGTATATAAAGAATTTTTGTAACAGAATCTCGCCACATGGAATATCTCCAAGTGTTAAGTTCTGATATAGACATGAACATCTGGAAGAACTTGAACCAACCTGAGAGTTATTATTTTATTCAGCCTCCCTCATCAAACGGAGCTCAGATCTACCCTCCCTTACCTTTAAGCTTTTCTTAGTGAACTGAGTAATGGAATCTTGAGGAACACCTTTACATCCAGCAGTAGAAGCAAAAACCTTCCTCACTGATAAGCAAAAGGATATTTCTGGCAACAAAACCCATCAACTATAGGAGAGAGATATATATTTATAATCTCAGTCATCATTCAATTAAATGCTAGTCAGTAACCCCTGAAGACAACACCAAGGTCTTAGAGAGTAAAATAAAATAGACCACAGACGTAGTGCAGAAGATCCAGTCTCAGAGAATGGTCTGCTTCCCACTTGGCCCTGAGATTACTTGGAAATTTCCTAGAACATTTAAAGCTTCAATACTTCCATGCCCTGGTAAAAACTATTTGTTAAATCCGTTAAGACACTGGTGGTGAACACAAGACCCACCGGCTGAATCCAGCCCTCCACCTTGTTTCATCTGGCCTGGCACCTGGTTTCTACCCAGTGGCAGCACTGAGCTCTCACTTAACTGTTAAGGAGCAGTTACATTTATACAGTCATAAATTACATTTGGCCCTTTGAAGGCAGCTGCAAGGCTGATGTGGCCCCCAGTGAAAATGTGTTTGACGCCCCTGTCTTAATGTATATCTGAGACTGTTAGCAACAGCCCTGAGTCTTCTACTTAAAGTCAGCATTGGGTTAATGGAACACCCATACATTGCAGCCCATATACAAGGACAATGTAATATATACTATTGGACATCACAAAATCCTTAGAAATAAATCCAGTTAAGTAGAAATAGGTCTGGCCTTTACAAATCCTCCTGTGTATAATGGTGTCATATATATCTCCTTAAAACACAACTTTCCTCACATCGCCTACCCTGGTTATTATAACGATTATAATGATAACTCTGGACAGTTTCCACCATTGTCAAAGTTTCAGTCCTGAACATCCTAGTCTGGCTTCTTTGGAAACACATTGTTTTACGGGGATCTCTGTCCATTAGATTAAAAGATATTGAGGGTTAGAGAGACTGGCTTTACTGTTCTCTAGTCCCTAGGGCCTTCTAGCTCAAATCCTGGAACATAGTTATTGCACAGCAAATATTTACTATGATACGTACATCACTGATGTTCAATGCCTGCTTATGTAAATAAATATTAAAGTCACTAAAAACTTGAACCTGTGCTCAGAATTTTTGTAAGATAGGCTAGATTACTTCCATTGTGAAAAATTGGAAGCAAACTAAATATCTATCAAATAGGAATTAAAATAATTCTGATACATGCAATGGACAGATTTAAAGGCAGCCAATAAAAATCATTCTTACAGACTATTTAAAGACATTGGAAAACTTTGGAATATGAAGGAAATTAAAGCAGCTTATAATATTGGATGCACAATACTAAAACAGCATTACTTCTTAGTGGTTACAAACCCGGGCTCTGAGCCTGGTTTAGAATCCTGGCTCCATTTCCTATTGGCACGGCGATGCTTAACGAGTTATTGCACCTTATTATTGTACTATTTCCTCATTTTTAAAATGGTACAATAATAGTACTTATATCAAAAAATTGTCGCGTGGCATAAATGGGTACTATTTAACATGTAAAGTCATTGAAACAGGCTGGTGCATATAAAATGCTCAATGAATGTTAGCTATTGTTACATGGTTCTCATTAGAAATCTACATAGCAAACAGTTAACACTGGCTATTCCTCAATCATAAAATTATGGGTGACTACTACTTTTATGGTGTTTTCTGCATTTAACTTTGGACAGCAAGCATGTATTATTTTGTATTGTAAAAGAAAATTATGCTTCCTCTTCCATATGCAAAATGCTTATGAGTAGTTATACAGGTAAGGGGCACACAGAAGTAAGGGACCTGCCCTTGGGGGCCGAACACAAGAACTACCAGCATCAGAAGCAGCATGCTGCCGGGAAACTAGTAGACATGGTTCTCCAACTATGCTGTATTTCGTTAAGAATAAAAATTTTCAAGTTCCCACATATTTATTAAAATTGTAAATATATACATATATATATAACTTATGGAAAATGCATGCCCTTATAGAAATTATCTTCCCTATAATTTGTCACCTCATTTACAGGAATTAATGGGGGGAGATTGCTTCCTCCTCCCTCAAAGGTCATAAGAAATAAGGTTAATGTGATTTTTCGGTTTCTACCCAAGACTATCAGAATAAATTGGGGCAGCAGGAAGAGAAAACACATTTACACAAAGGGAGCTAGGTTTTCCAAACACTTTAATGGAGTATGAGAACTGGTACTCTAATAGGATGCATGACTGAGAAAACATCACCAGAAGCATGTAAGCATAAAATAAAAGTAATTTTCTTTTAGTGGTGGGGGAGGATAATAGGAGAGGAGTGAGCAAACGGAGATTCTAGCCCTGTTTTCTTAGTGAAATTAAAAAGTGAAATGCAAGAAAATAAGGTTTTATGTAATACAGCAGCACTGAAACACAATGATTATTTTAGCGCTTTTGGTCTGCCCTTGGTATGTAAGCCCAGGTGAAATACCATCATTCATAAATTTAACCACAGCACTCTCATTTTTTGTTACTTTTCTATGTGTTGCTTCCTTTGGCTGGATATATTTCTTTCAGGGCGAATATTGTGCCTATGCCTTTAGAAAATCTTTTAAAAGTAGTTTTTATTTTCCAATTACAGTTGACATATAATATTATATTAGTTTCATGTATACAATCCAGTGATTAGACATGATTAGACATTTATATAACTTATGAAGTGATCATCCCAATAAGTCTAGTACCTATGTGACACCATACATAGTTATTGTAATATTATTGACTATATTTTCTATACTGTACTTTGCATCTCCATGACTACTCTGTAACTACCAACTTGTAATTCTCTTTTTAAAAAAAGATTTTATTTATTTATTTTTAGAGAGAGGGGAAGGGAGGGAGAAAGAGAGGGAGAGAAACATCAATGTGTGCTGGCCTCTCACACCACCACCCTGCTGGGAACCTGGCCCACAACCCAGGCATGTGCCCTGACTGGGTTTGGAACTGGCAACCCTTTGATTCTCAGGCAGGCACTCAATCCACTGAACCACACCAGTGAGGGCCCAATTTGTAATTCTTAATCCCTTTACCTTATTTACCCCTCTTCCCAACTCCCCTCCCATTTAGCAGCCATCAAAATGTTCTCTGTTTTTGAGTCTGTTCTGCTTGTTTCTTTATTTTGTTTTTTTTTTTTGATTCCACATATAAGTGAAATCATATAGTATTTGTCCTTCCTTCTTATCAATCTGTTAAAGACATTTTAAGATGTTATCTTACAATTTTACATATAAGTGATGTGCCTATACCTTTTTACATTTCTAACAGTGCCTGCATATAGTAAGCACTCAATAATTGCTTGACAAATAATATGTATTCAGCGAATGAGGCGAAAGAAGTGACTTCCTTTTGCAATGAACTAAGGGAAGCAAGACTGAAAAAGTACAGACAGGACAAAAAGAGAAAATGAATGAAGGAATAGAAGGTAATGAATTCAGATAGGGCTTTTATCAACATCAGTAATTCTAATTCCTATCTAGTACTGTTGATCAAAACTATGGGTTACATTCATATAAAAGATTTATTTCCAAAGCATCAATACAATGAAAATAGTCAAGATGGTCCTAAATACGTGACAAGCACTGTTCTAAGTGGTTTGCATTTGTTAGCTAACTCCTCACAGCCACCCTATGAGGTAGGCACTATAGTTAATTCTATTTTACAGAGGAGGAAACTGAGGAAAAGAGGGGTTAACTGACCTGCCCAACAGTACAGAAATAAGATGAAAAGTTGTTGGATTTCAAACACAGAGGTTTGCCTTTGAGCTTGCCCTTTAAACCACTACATTATTAAACACTTACACTATTTTGCCTCCATTGATATATGCTTTGCCCCAGTATCTCTTTATAAAGTCCCTGGAGACAGACTAAATATTACCATTCCCTGTTTGACAGGGAGAAACATCAGACAGAGGTAACCTGGCCCGATCACTAGGCTAGTTATTGGCAGCCAAACCTTCATTTGGAATTAGTGAATTGATGTCCTTATAACAGCAGCATTCTCTTATCCCAAATCCCCAGTGCTTTGTAGGCTACACAGCTTGAAGAAGACATTAACACAACTCACCAGCTTAAATGATAGGGACGCTGCTCATTGCCTTTGCTACTGCTTTCTTGGATGTCTATTTTTATTCTCTGCCCCACCATTCCTTAGTGGTTTTACTGATTTGAAAAAAAAAATGTAGTTTTTGCCTTGGAGAAAGATAATAAGCTTCCCCTTTCTTTTCATCCAGAAATGGATTATTGTCATTTCAAGGCCTCCTTTGTGAGCACCCCCCCCCCATTTTTATAGCCCTTCTTCAGCATTTTTACTGCTACTCATAATGTTTCCCCTTTTCTTGCTGGCTTCTGGCATTGGGTTCGTTGCTATTTCTTGTTCTTTGATGTTTCCCATATCTAACTGTTCCCTTTCTCACCCCTGCTTTCTGCCACATTCATCCCTCTGCTATTATTTGTCTCTCATGTCGGAAGCAGACAACTAAAGGGACAGTATCATCCCTCATTGTGTTTCTGTGGCTTACTCATGAAATCACAAGCAGCCTGTTTTTCACCTGAAATGTCTAGCCCAAGTTGGAAGATAAATAGCCATTAGGGAAGCATATACTTTGCATGAATGGTGACCTTTGGACTCCTGGCTTCTTCATGTGCCTTTCAGCTTTAAGAGATAGTGGTTCTGTATGACTTTTCAAAGGGCAAAACAAGAGCCTTATATATCATGTGTTTGCTGTCAATAGTTAAGAGCTATTGCTTGGTCCTGAAAGCATCACAAATACATTCTTGAGTTAGAGGTCAGTTTGTATCATTAATTAGTTCTTGGGATGGTGTCTTGAAATGTTTAAATGGCTATGCATTCTGAGTGAGCTTGGCCAGCAAACATTGTCACCAGTGTATATTGTAAACAGGTAATTTCCTTCTAATATGATGCATGCTAGTCTCAATATTTTAGATGGGTTTTTGTAAGGGACAGTATGGACTTTGAGCTTCTGTCTTAGGCAGAGGCTAAGAAGGGAAGAAGAGAGAGGCTGCCGACATGCTTTCTAGGTTTTTCTGAATAGTGCAAAGATGTTTATGAGGAAGAAAAAGTGCTATTTTAAATGGAATCTCCTAGGTGCTAGTTTAGACATAAAATTTTAGTGGAAATAAACTAGGGCTTATGCAGACATTTGGATATTTTCTTCATCTCGGCCAGCAACTACTATGACCTCGGACAAATCACTCCATTTCCAGAGCCCCAGTGTCCTCATGGATAAAATAAGAGGGTTGGACTACATAGCTTTTAAAGTCCCATCTAGTTTAGTACTCTATATTTTATATCCATTTACTTATACAACAGTGCCCCTGAGAAACATACCTGATTGACAATGATAGATACGAACTCACAGGACTCCATTTAATAGGTTTTCCTGACACAACCGCAGTGCTATACTGCTAATGGGCGCTTTCCCCTGAGATAAGTCAGCGATCCTGTAAACACTAATGCAAGTGACCCCAAACGGTTTTGCAACAGGAATTAAGTAAACGCGGCAAATAAAAACAAACAAAAAATCAAACAGAAATTAGCTGTGACAACAAAACAAAACAAAACAAAACAAAACAATATATCTCCACCAAGTTCTGATTTGCTAATGGTTCCTGATAGCAGTAACTGGAGATATCTGTCTACAGATACCAGTATCTTTTTCTGTAGGTAATGGCAATAATAACTGTAAAGTACTATACAATACTCACTGCATGCAGTACACTGTTTAAGTGATATAAATCTTTCCAACAAATCTACAAAGTAAGTACTATCATTACTCATTGTAAAAATAAAAAGGGGCAGAAACAAGCTAAGTAACTTGCCCAAGGTCATTGTGATTGAACAGCAGCACTGATATTCACACTCAGCAACCATCCTATCTCCAGAATCCATGCATGATGAAGTTACCTCTTTAAAAAAATCATTTATTTATTTTTAGACAGGAGAAGGGAGGGAGAGAGGGAGAGAAACCTCCATGTGTGGTGGCTTCTCACACACCCCCTACTGGGGGGTCCTGGCCTGCAACCCAGGCATGACTGGGAATCAGTGACCTTTTGGTTCACAGGCCAGTGCTCAATCCACTGAGCCACACCAGCCAGGGTTGAAGTTACCTCTTATAATATAGTTGTATTCATCCATTTTCTCATTTGCCTATCTACTATGAAATTAACAGCAAGATTTCTTAGAAAACCCACTGGATTTCGGAATACAGCCTTAGGTTACAGAGTATAGCAAATTTTAGCAGCCTAAATCTCAACTCGGTTCTTCTGAGTAGTATTCTCAGTGTGACTTTGCTACTGCTCCAACATTTTAAATGAGTGATTACATATTTCCTGATGTTCTCTCCAAACATATGCCTTGTTACGTGCATGAACCAAAAGGGCTTCATGAGCATAAATTTATGACTTGTGCACTCAAAGTGCAAGACTAATTACTACAAATAAAAAACACAAATGGAATTGACAGTTAAAATTTTTCAACTATCTGGTTTTCAAAGTCACAAAGAGCTTCAAATAAGTTAAAGAGGCTCAATTGATATCCAGGATGATTGGGGAGCTGGAGTTGTGCAAAGTTTACCAAGGAGATGTGGCAGAATTCCTAGTCAGACTTTTCACAGGTTGCATGGCACTGATTTTACTTTCTTTGGAATCACATCCAAGTAAGAAATGTGTAGGTTCAAGAAACTGCACACCTACATAAATGTTCTATAGAGTAGCAAAATAAACAAGCAGTGAACTGACTAAATGAATTCAGAGAGTATCATTTAAGCAGAGCACACACACCCAAAAGTGACTTGCAACACAAGAAATTAATATATTGCCAGGGAAACACAATTTTTAATTATCCAACACCAGTACTGAAAAATTTCATGTTATGTATACAAATTTGCACCCCCACATGCATGTATGTTTACAGCAAGAACATAAACTTCTCAAGCTGAAATGCCTACATAATTCTTAAACAATACTTTTGCTAAAATGAAATCTGGTCAGGCAATGTAAATTTAGGCCTTTAAATCAGTGAAAATGCCCACTAGTCACTTTTTTTTTTTGCTTTGAATAATAAGAATGCCAGTGATTTGAGGAGGGCTTCATCATCCAGCATCATCCAGCACAGCGCAGAGCTTATGTGTCAAACAGATCAAAGGAAAGATTTTTGTTTATTTGTTTGTTTGTCTGTTAATTGCATAGCTGATACTTGGACAGTCCTCCCACCAAACACAGAGTAATTCTCTATCAGGAGTGTCTAACCTTTTGGCATTTCTTCGCCACACTGCAAGAAGAAGACTTATCTTGGGCCACACATTAAATACACGGTGACACGTAATCACAGAAAATCTCATCATGTTTTAAGTACATTTATGATTTTGTGTTGGGCCACATTCACAGCCACCCTGGGCTGCATGCAGCCTGTGGGCAGCAGGTTGGACACCCATGCTGTTTCACAGCATCCCCAGAAGAAATGAAAGTGCATTCTGCACTCCTTAATTTGCCACTTCTCAAAGATAAGGTTAATGGAATTAAGTTAACCATAACGATTATTATAAATTGAATGCTTTATCCTCAGATGTCTCACATTTAATGCGTTTCAATAAATATGAGGTCAGGAAACATACAAGGAAAATTTGTGGTACTAATTTAAACAGCATCTTTCTACATCCCTTGTGCATGCTATGGCCTGGCCCTTAATGGCTGTCAACTCACAAATATTACTGAATGAAAGAGAAGGTGGCCCCCACTTTTCTGAAAAATTCAGAACCAAATGGTCAATATAATATTGGGAACATCGTAGGAAATGAAAGTTATTTCCAACTAATTCAGCTACAAAATCTTTTAAAATATCAATAGAGGCAAAGCACATAAATAGAAGTTAATTACAAGGAAAGCAACCTAATAGTGATTTTGTTATTATCATCACGATTGTCAAAGTTAGCTTTACAAACCAAAACAATTTTTTGGATGTTTGTTAACTGAGTATTTTAACAGAGATATGTATCTTAATTTTTCTTTGTGTTTGCATATATATTAGCTAACACAATATATAAATTTAGTTTTTAAATTAGAATGACTTTTTTGACATTAACATTATGTTTTTATAATGAGAACCTAGTGACAATTGTTATCATTATCCATATTGGACATTACAGAAACGGTGCTCAATGTTTCTTATGGCATCTCATGAAGTAATTATTATTGTACTGATTGTGTGTATAAGGAAATTGAGTTTTGGAAAGGTTAAATAACTAGTTTAAGGTCACACGGCTAGAAAGTGAGTGAAAATTTAAATTTAGATTATCCCAAAGCTTATGCTAAGCTTATTCTTTTGACTGCAGCGTGTTATCTCCTGATAGCTAGACAATAATATAACAGTGTCCAAAACCTAGAAGTCCTTTTATCCCTTATGTTAGGAGTACAGGGCTGATGATAACCTTGGCAAAAAAAAACTATGGTCAAAGTCCTTATTGTTGATGGCTTTAATAAAGGGGACAATGTCTTTGATATTTCTCTTTTGTATAGTATCTCATATTTTGTCTATATCTGTGATCTATATATAGGCTCTTAGAAAATTAACCAAATGATGGAAGTTCCTTTTTGTAGTATTAACTCCATCTAACTTTGTACACTCAGGGTCAGCAGCCTTACAAAGCATTTCTTTAATGCCAGCTTTAAAATGTAAGCAAGCAAATGCAATCTGAAACAAAATTAATATAAATATTAATCCATATTAAAAAATTAATATGAAGACTGGAAAAAAATCTGTTCAGGTCCTTTGCTTATTTACAGATGGCCAATAGACATATGAAAAGATGCTCAACATCATTAATCACCAGAGAGGTGCAAATTAATATCACAGTCAGACACCACCTCACACCCTGAGAATGGCTACAATCAATAAATCAACAAACAATGAACACTGGCAGGGATGTGGAGGAAGGGGAACTCTTTTGTACTATTGGTGGGAATGCAGACTGGTACAGCCACTGTGGAAAACACTATGGAATTTCCTCAGAAAATTAAAAATGTGTCTGCCTTTTGACCCAGCAATCCCACTTCTGGAAATATATCCTAAGGAGCCCAGAATATTAATTCAAAAGAACATAAGCATTCCTATGTTCATTGCAATGTTATTTACAATCGCCAAGATATGAAAGCAACCCAAATGTCCATCAATGGATGAGTGGCTAAAACAACTATGGGACATTCACACAATGGACTTCTACTTGGTTGTAAAAAAGAAGAAAGTTTTACCCTTTGTGACAGCATGGATGGACCTGAAGAACACTATATTAACTGAAATAGGCCAGGCAGAGAAAGAAAAATAGCATATGATTTCACTCATATATAGAGTCTAATGAACAAACTGAATTAATAAGCAAAATAGAGACAGAATCAGAGAGAGCAGGATGACAGCTAAGAGGGGTGGGGAAATACCTAAGAGCAGGTGGAGGGATAAAGCAAAAAGGAAAATGGACTCAGGGACAGGGACAACAGTGTGGTGATTGTGAGGGGAGGGGGGTATGATGGGACAAAATGGTAATATGAATACAATAAAATTATTTTTAAAAAGATAAAAGAAAAGACTTAATGATCCCCAAAGCAAGAATGTAAAATATCACATTAATAATTTTGTTAATGACATATTAAAATGATACTTTTGTGGATATATTGGGTTAAATAAACTATATTATTGAAATTTAAAAAACTCTAATATCCCAAGATTTAACTCTAAAAGAAATGGTGAAGATATTAATGATTTGTTTTCCATTACATAAATTCTTTGTTACTCCTGGAAAACTCACCATTTCTTTCCTCACAGATTAAGGAAGAGTGGGTTTTTCTGAAGCTCAAGGTACCACTGTCAATGTGTTAAATCTACTGTCCATTTCCCACACCTGTGACTGGGTGTGTAACCTACATGTAACTGACAAATTAATAGAGGCATGACATTTATTTACCTCCAACCATGTATAAGACAACATGCTAATTATTATTCTTGTATTTTTTAAAAATGTCATGGCAATTTTCCACGTTATGTATCATCATTCATTTGATATATGAGAAAACTTGGACAGTCTCCTTCCCAGCTAACTTGCCCACTATGACCCTAGCCACCATACCCCCATTTGTCACTGTATTTCATGGCCTCCTTAAACACATAAAGGCAGTAATGCTTTTGAGTCTTTGTACTAGCTACTCCTTCCTCTCGGAATGTTCTTTCCCAGTCTTTACATGACTGGTTCATCTAGACAATCATATCTCAGCTGACCTATCTCCCCAGCAAAGCTTTTCTTCGCTTCTGAATGTAGAGTAACCACCCAATCACTCTCTGCCTCAACTCTTTTATCTTCAATGAACCACTTATTATCTGATGTTTTTTACATTTATTTATAATGTCTTCTTTATCATAAGACAGAAATTATATACATATAATATAAAGTATGACAGGTTACTATTATATCATATATAATGTATTATATACAGTGCATTGCAGGGAGTATTTTGAACAAACAGTAGGTATTTCACATAAATAAAAAATATTCAAAACTATACTTGTCTCTTTATCCTTCTCATTTAAATTTTATAACATTTTCATTGAGACAGAATTGACATACCAAGAAACTCACTCTTTGCAAGTATACAGTTTGGAGATATTTAGTATATTCCCAGAGTTGTACAACTGTCACCACTAATATAAAACATTTCCTTAACTTGAAAAAGAAACCTCACACATATTAGCAGCCATTTTCCATTCTTTTATGTCCCTAGGCCAAGGAAGCTACTAATTTACTTTCTGACTGTCCTGATTTGCCTTTTTTAGATGTATCATATAAATGTCATGATTTTAAAAAATTCATAAATTGAGAGTATTAACATGTTAATAATAAAATATCTGATGTGGCCCTGGCTGGTGTAGCTCAGTGGATTGAGTGCTGGCCTGTGAACCAAAGGGTAGCCAGTTGGATGGATTCCCCGTCAAGGCACATGCCTGGGTTGTGGCACCAGGTCCCCAGTAGGGGGTGCTCGAGAGGCCACCCCACATGGAGGTTTCTCTCCCTCTCTTTCTCCCTCCCTTCTGCTCTCTAAAAATAAATTAATTAAAAATTTAAAAAACTAAACTAAAATAAAATATCTGATGTGAATTGAATGCTAACTCAGGGTCACCAGCCTTAGAAAGCACTAATTTTCTTTTTAGTTGTAAAAAAATTTTTGTTTTATACATTTAGCACTCACTTATGACAAAAATAACTACAAAAATATAAGCACCAAGAGTTAAATGGAACAAAAGTCTATTAAAAATCTTCTAAAAATTTAGTAGGCTATAATCTAAGTCTTTCAAAGTCTTTTAATAGACTTTACATTTTAACTTGACTTTTAATTTCACAGCAAAATTAAGCAGAAAGTATAGAGACTTCCTATATACCCCCTGTCTCTACACATGTACAGTCCCGATTAGCAATTGCCCACCAGAGTGCTACATCCGTTACCGTCAGTGAGCTTATACTGACCTACCAATATCATTCTAAGTCCAGAGTTTACATTACAATTTACTCTTCTTGTTTACATCTGTGGATTTAGACAAGTGTATAATGATATGAATCCACCATTATGGATTGCACAGAGTAGTTTCACTGCCCTAAACATCCTGTTCCCCCCTATTCATCCCTCTCTCTCCAAACCTCTGGCAAACTGTGATATTTTTGCTGTGTCCATAGCATTGTCTTTTCCAGAATATCATATAGTTGAAATCATACAGGACATAGCCTTTTAAGATTGGCTTCTTTGACTTAGTAGCATGCATTTAAGTTCCCCTCTTGCCTTTACATGGCTGATAGCTCATTTCATTATAACGCTGAATAATATTCCATTCTCTGGATGAACCACAGTTTATCCATTTACTTACTGAAGGACATCTCGATTGCTCCCACGTTTCACAAGTATCAATAAAGTTGCTATAAACACTTGTGTTCAGCTTTCTGCATGGATGGGCATAAGATTTCAGTTCCTTTCGGTAAACACCAAGGAGTGTGATTTCTGGACTGTATGGTAAGAGTATGTTTTGTAAGAAACCACCAGCCTTCCAAAGTGATTGTACCATTTTGCATTCCCAGCAGCAGTGAATGAGAGTTTCTGTTACTCCATATCCTCACCAGCATTGGGTGTTCTAGATTTTGCCCATGGTGACAGGTGTGTAGTGTCATCTCGTTATTGTTTCCACTTGCATTTCCCTGATGACATTTGATAAGCATCTTTCCATATGCTCATTTGTCATCTGTGTATATCCTTTGGTGGTTGTCTGTTAAGATATTTGGCCCACTTTCTAACCAGGTTGTTTGTTCACAAAGCACTTTTCATGCTCTAACTTGGGGGTCACCAACCCCCAGCCCCAGACTGGTACCAGTAGGTGGCTTATTAAGTACTGGCTGGCCACACAGCAGGAGGTGAGGCAGCAAAGCTCTCCTGGCATTGCCACTTGAGCTTTGTGCTCTTGTACCCTACACCCCACACCGTGGAAAAATTGTCTTCCACGAAACTGGTCTCTGGTGCCAAAAAAGTTGCAGACCGCTGCACCTGATGTAATCCTTAGAGAAAATGGAGAAGGTAGGCACTGTTAATGTCCTACAAATGCACCTGGAAAAACTATGGCACATGTGTTTCAGAAACTCTCAGTGCCCAGTGGGTACTGGAAATATCAGGAGGAACATTTTGTAAAATACATGATCATCTAACCACTGTGCTATATACCTGAAATGAATATAAAATAATATTGAAAGTAAACTGCAATTAAAAATAAAATTTAAAAATAAATAAATTAAAACAAAGAGAAACTCCCAGGACCACAATTTAAAAATGTAGAAAGCAGGATTCAAGCTCAGTTTCTGATGATCATAGGTATAACTGTGAATTGGTAAGTTGCATTTGTTTTGTCATCATCTGTTACTATTTTAGCAGTAGAGTAGGGTGCTCAAAGCAGCCTCTGCTAAAGGTAAAGGTATAGACAGTTAACACTCATTCCATCCACAGAAACAGATACATCCTTAGAGGAGTAAGGAATCAAAGGGAGGGCATGGCAGATGTATTATTTCATTGAACACAAATTAATGAAACTTAAAATGTCCATCACCCCCCTTTCCTTTCTCTTATCTGCTATTTCCCTGGTTGCCTGTTGTGAAATACTATGGGGTCCATAATGAAACCAGGACTAGTGAGAGGTGTTGTATTTTGATTTAAATAAAGAAATTATTTTTTAAATTGTTGTTCAACTACATTTGCCCCGATTTTCCCCTTGTTGCTCTTCACTGCCCCACCCACCTTGCTCCTTATTTTAAATACATAGGGACATCAAAACACATTATAAATAAATGCCTCCATATTTGATATAAGATTACATTTCTCTGATCCATAACACACACTTCAGTGTGCTAGAAATCAAGATTATTTAAAAAGGAAGGTCCTGAATGGTATTTGGCATATTCCCCTATTCGAGAGCCCTGATAATATTTATAATTATGAATTGGATACATTTTATTGGGTTGGTAAATGTTTAAATACATTTTTAAAACTTATGAAAGTACTAATGTCAGCGTACTTTTTTGGTCCAAGACAACGAATAAGTACGCAGTTTTTAAGTAGAATAACACACACCAGGGAGTAATATCTGAAATAACTCTGAATTTCAGTCTCTGGATGTTCTTGGCCTTTGCGCATATGATTCACCACACCTTCTAGGCATGCAATTATCTCTTTACACCTCACAACCTGTCATGCAGTATGCCATTCCTTAAATGAGAATTGGTCTCAAGTATCATTACATACTTGGATCTTAATTTTAATAGAAGCATCAAGCAGTAATTTCTCAGGGGCAAAAAGGATAAATTCTACCATTTAAAATAGATTTTTCTTGGTGTAATAAAACCCAAATCCTTATATTCTGTCAATAACTAAAATCATCCTTCAGGATCATTTGACTCCCCTAATTAAATTGTCCAAGTTAAAAAAAAAAAAGTCCATCTTCAAATTCAAACTGAAATTCAGACTTGTATTTTAAAAGCCTGTATTACATTTGTTTTCCTGCATCTGCCATGGGATACGCCACACAATCCTTTATAGATATTCAGATGAATTTCTCCACTAGAAATTAAGAAGGCATACAGCTAATCTTGGGCTTTCATTGATTTGATTGCCATTTCAACTTTAAATGGCTGTCTGATAATTAGGGGGTATAGAACAACAAGCACCGCTCAAGGAGCAGTTGCCTTTACTGAAAAACAAAATCGTGAAAACAGCGTAGTAAACTCCAAGAGACAATCAATTCAGTCTTCCACACCTCCCTGCCATGGTTCTAAATGGAGCAGATGTGCTAAAAAGCCAGTGGGAAGATGGTTAATATTTCTTAGGGCTTAAGCAGGAATGGAATCTCCAACACCTGATGGCCCATATTTTTCAAAATGATTTATTACAGCATATAATCTACACAAGCATCCTAGTCTGGAAATATTTCATATCAGAAAAGTATTTAAAACCTAAAAATACAATAAAATTAAAATTTTAAAGTGATAGGTTTTGTTCAGAAGTTAGACAACAGACAAAAATATGCTTTCTAGATATTAAGTGTGTTCATAAGTATGCTCAATTGAATATTTATTCCTATATGTTATACTACACCTCTATGATTTTAAATGTTTGGCCAGAAACAAGAGTAATTATTAAAAATTAGAATAATGTGAAATAAAGAGAATGAATGGAATTACAATAGAACATGTCTAAACAGATCTACATTTACCTGCATTTTTGTAATAACTAAAACTGTTATGTTCCCTGATGGATCAAGATGGCATGCTGAAAGAGCTTACCCAAAAAGCTACCCTCCTTTAAATCATATGCTTTGGTGATAAAGATAGCTGTAAATTGTTTTTACCCTCCTCCCATGGAAGAGGTGAAGTTTGTGTTCCTTCTCTTTAGTACGGGTGGGCTCTGTGACTGCTTTAATTGATAGAATGTAGTAGAAGAGATGTGCCATTTTCCAGGGTCAAGCATTCATAGACGGAGAATTTACACTTCCTCTTTTTCGTATCATTTACTCATGGAGCTGCCATTCAGAAGCTCAACTTCCCTAGTCTACCATGCTGGAAAGCCCACCTATAGGCACTAAGTCCATTGATTTAGGTAAGCCATATCTTCCAGTCATCACTACCAAAGCACTAGACATGGGAGCTGAGCTGTCCTGGATTCTCCCAGCCAGCCCTCTGACAGCTGAGTACCAATGACTGAACAGAGTCAACACAATGTGGTGTAGAAAAATCACCCAGTTGACCTATGTTCAAATTCATGACTCACAGAAACATAAGATATAAAACATAACTGCTGGACTGATGGTTGCCACAGGGAGGCCAGTTGGGGAACCGAATGAAAAAGATGGACGAATTGAGAAATACAGATGGTAGGTATAAAATAGTCATAGGGATATAAAGTATAGCACAGGGAATATAGTCAATAATACTGTAATAACTGTGTATGGGGCCAGGTGGGTACTGGAAATATCTGAAGGACCACTGTGTAAGGTATATGATTGTCTAACCACTATGCTGTACACCTGAAACTAATACAGAATGATACTGAGGGTCAAACATAATTGAAAAATTAAATTAAAAAAGTTAATTTGATGTTTTAAGCAACTAAGTTTGGACAAATTTGTTATATAGCAATAGATAACAAGAACACATGCTTACTAAGAGTAAATTTCGATTGTTCCCATTCTTATCTATATAATGGTGTGATATAATTATACACTATATAATTGGATGACATGAGTATAAAATAAACAGATGCATTCTTGCTATAAAACCCAACTGAATTTGTAGGGAAAAATCAGTAAAAGTGAGCTTAAGAGAAAAACAAGACTTTCCTGTAAGGGCTATTATAGAAGTATTAAAGAAATCTCCTCTCAAATTGTTTGACAGATACCTCTATGTTCTTTTTTTTAAGACTTACTTATTTATTTTTAGAGAGAGGGGAATGGAGGGAGAAAGAGAGGGAAAGAAACATCCATGTGTGGTTGCCTCTCACATGCCCCCTACTGGGGACCTGGCCCACAACCCAGGCATGTGCCCTGACTGGGAATTGAACCAGTGACCCTTTGGTCCACAGGCTGGCACTCAGTCCACTGAGCTACACCAGCCAGGGCTCTATGTTCTTTCTCCTGCACAGAATCCCAAATGAACGAGTCACTATTCTGCACCCCAACCTCCCTTAATTGTATGATGTACTACTACTTTCTGATGTATAAAATCCCACAGTCCTCATTGTTATTCATCGAACACACTACACACACTCCCACTGTAGAGCGTCTTTCGGTCTAGTAGTTTATTCCACTTGCAACAATGGCCCTCAGATACCCAGGCGGCTTCAAGTCTTGTTCAAATCTACCTGCTCAGTGAGATGCATCATGACATCTTCTTTCACACTGTCTTTCATGCCCTGGAACCCCTGCACTTTACTTTGAATTTTCATTGCACTTAGTTGCTTCTAGCATATGACATCATTTATTACCACACCAAACTACTACAGCCCTGATGATGTGGAATAAGAGGGCTTCCACTCTGAAGAGAACTGCAAAAGAATAGATCATTTTGAAACACCATTTTAGGACATAATATAAAAGAGTGGGAAAAGAAAAAAGAAAAAGAAAACCACTAAAGCTTTATTCCAGACCGTTAAACAAGAACATGAGGCTGTGTGCAAGGACAGAGAGAGTGTGAGGTCAACGTGATTTTCTGGGTTATGCTGCCCTCTGGCACGGAGTTCCAATGAGCCAAGGCAAAGCTTTTGTGTATTTCTCAAGGGATGGACAAAGCACTTCTAGATGAATAGAGTCAATTTTTTTTTCAGCTCCACTCTCCCAGGTAACCCAAAGTTATATCTAAAATATGTTATTACAAGTCGCTGGATTCAGTTAGATTTGAATGCTGGAATCAACAAGTATAAGACAAATAGTACACATTTTATTTTTACTTGCATCTCTAAGCATCTCATACATTTTAGCTTCTAATTGATTTTTTTCCATAATGTGTTTTTACTGAACATTGCTCCTGATTTTTATCTTACCTAAAGAAGATGAATCCTTATATTTGATATTAAGATTCTACAATGTACTTTCTTTAAAGTGCATAAAATAATTGAACATACCCATGAGATCTGAGTGGTGAGTAGAAGATTTTATTTCCATATGGGAGATACCTAGATACTAGAGACCCAAGCCATGGTCTCCATCCTCAGGCAGCTTATGGCCTTGTGACTTAGATATAAAGCCTGTCTAGATTAAATCCTGGCTAAAATGCTTAACTTTGATCTTAGCAAATTACTCCATTTTTATGAACCTCAATAGACTAACCTAGAAAAGAAAATTGGTAGGTCTTCCCTTATAGTATGTATCCATTGAATAAGAAAAACCCAAAGTCACACATGAGACGTGGCCCATATTAAGACCTAACAGGATAGTGAGCTATCACTAGTTTTACTTTCCTGAAATGAACTGTTATCTAAAAAGAGGTGATGAGGGACAGAATGAAATCAAGAACCTTCAATTAAATATATTTTCTTTTAACAAATACCATGATTTAAAGTTATCAAAAAAATGAACACAATTTGGTAAAAAGTGATCACATAGATTTGCTATACTACTCAGTATATGGACTTTGTCTTCACACGGAATTTTAAAAAGTATTATTAGGCTCAGAAAACTTAAGTAGGGGATTATAGGGTTATTAGTTATTCTATTTTTTTTTTTGAGAAAATGATAGTAGCTTCTTGAGCATTATACAGGGGGATTTGATGGATTTTTTTTCTTCAGGAGATGCTACATTTATATTTAATATATATGAGGTCTGTCCAGAAAAAGTCCAGCCATTGTCTATATAATGAGAATGGTTTATACAACATCAATATAACCTGACAGCCAAGGAGAGTGGATTGGAATGTGCATGTGTGAACAACGATGACTTCACTGTACTAGTCAGTGGGGGTGGTAGATGCTGTTGAGTGAGCACATGTGCTGTGTGACCAGGACTGAGCAACCCTGGCTTGTGAACCAAAGAGTTGCTAGTTTGATTCCCAGTCAGGGCACATGCCTGGGTTGCAGGCCAGGTCCTCAGTTAGGACACATGCCTGGGGTGCATGAGAGGCAACCACACATTGATGTTTCTCTCCCTCTTTTTCTCCCTCCCTTCCCCTCTGTCTAAAAAGAAATAAATAAAATCTTTAAAAAAATGACTGAGTGAGTAGAGCAACAAATCTGCATCCAATTTTGCATTAAGTTTGAACATTCCTCCGGGGAAACTACTGGGATGATTCAGAAGGCTGCAGCTATGTGCAACTGGTGACTGTCAGCTTCATCACAACAACACACCCACTCACGCATCACGTTTCATGCAGTTTTTTGGTGAAACATCAAATCACCCAGGTGACTCAGCCCCGCTACAGCCCAGATTTGGTGCCCTGTGACTTCTGGCTTTTCCCAAAACTAAAATCACCTTGAAAGAGAAGAGATTTCAGACCATTGATGAGATTCAGGAAAATACAACAGTGCAGCTGATGGTGACTGGGAGAACTGTGTGAGGTCCCAAGGTGCCTACTTTGAGGGGGACTGAGGAATCATTGTCCTATGCACAATGTTTCTTGTATCTTGTATCTTCTTTGATAAGTGTTTCTACATTTTATGATGTGGCTAGATACATTCTGGACACACCATATATATGTATACATACATATTGTGAAAAAATAGATACATGTTAAATGGAGAAATCAAAACACAGAGAATATTTATATCTGTATTAAATTATATGGAAGCCCACTGAAGATTTTCATATGTGGAATATACCAGTTACTTAGTAGTTCTATGTAGGAGAGAGGTTAAGTTTACACAGAGAAAAGCACTAAAATATACTGTTATAACACAAAGAAGGTATTTCTGTTAAACATACTGTCACTTTATGGTCATTTCAAAAGGTATAAGCTGCTTTGTCCAGCAACCATATTACTATCATAACTCATCAGAAAATCTACTCTCAATTCCCCCCTCAAATATATAGTCATGTAAAGCAAATGTACAGGAAAAACATTAGTATATAGTTTAGAAATTAATGGCAATTAAAAAACAACAATCTGTTGAGAAGACAGAAGGTAGTACATTAGAAAAATCTGCATGTTATGGCAAGGGAATAATTTTAGCAGTTTTTAAAATTAGCTCTATATTGTTCCAATTAACAAATGTAGACAATATTACATTCATTATATACAGTTAATTCAGATATAAACCTTTTCGGTTATGAACCATTTCTATTTTGGAGAAAAGAATATGTGGTCAAAAGGACTGTATTTCTCACAAGAGATGCTAACTCTGTTGTTATTTACTATCTTAAAGCCATATAATTTTTTTAAAAAGGAATACAATACTACAGACTAAAAATATTTTTTAAACTGTAAAAAAAGAGAAAAACTTCAGTTGACCTAATAAAGATATTCCTTAAAAAGTATTTAAAATTAAAATATAAATTAAAAATACAGTAAGAAAATTGGCGTTCAAAGGATATTTGCTAAAAGCTGTATGATACGTTAATACTCGATTCTTTACCTTTGTTGAAACATTAAATTTAATCCACCAATAGACTACTCATCTGTATTCTTTGTTATTTATATTCTCAGGAATTTCTAAAAGGTAGCATAGGTAATTTTGTTCACTTTTAGTACGAAAAAAGAACTGCAGGAAGGCACAAAAACATTCACTACTAAGTAGGTCATATAATACACACAATGCATCTGATTGATAAGAAGAAAAAGGTAATCTTGATGTACTGCTCCTTCTAGTTAGTTTATTTCTGAAGCTACGGCCAAGAAATTGCCTCAATAGCAGTTGTATTATTTTCATTCAATCTATTTCTTTCAAGCATTCTATCTTTTTAAAAAGTTAGGTTTCTTTTGAGCATTAGTAACTTGAGAAGGGGAAAAAAAAACAACAACCCTTTCAGAAACATCTTCTCTTCCCAAGCTGCACCTTCCCCACTTAAGTCTGGTTGCCAATTACATTGACTTTTCTTTGTAGAAGTTTCTTTGTGCTTGTATTTGTTCCTTATAAACTGCTTAGAATATGGTCAAAGACAAACCCATATTATAATCCAATTTTCATTTCTAAGAAGATAATGGAATTGCTTATATATAGTTTGAAAGGATATGTTTCCCAACCTTTCACTTACCACGAGAAAGTGAAAACAATGAGATTCTTATTTGAAGGGATTTAATTATATATTTTTATCCATGTTAAATTTTTCATCTAATTTAACAAAATTATCAGAGACATGGCCTGATTTTATGTCATGTCCTTATTCCAGAAAATCAAATGAAAAACAACGTTGGCCCCTGAGCAGCATACCTCAGTTGGTTGAACATCATCCCACAAAGTGAAAAGTCACTAGTTCGATTACTGGTCAGGGCACATGCCTGAGTTGCAGGCGAGGTCCCTATTAAAGGGCAACCACACATTGATGTTTCTCTCCTTCTCTTTCTCTGAAAATAAATAAATAAAATCTTTTAAAAAATTCCCTTCCATGGTATATTAGTTTGTGGAGACTGCTGTTACAAACCAGGTAATTAAAATGACAGAAACTTACTTTCTCACAGTTCTGGCAGCTACAAATCCAAAATTGAGATTTTGGCATGTTGGGACAACCATGCTCTCTGATGGCTTTAGGGGAGAATCTGTTCATGCCTTTATCTTAGCTGCCAATATTGTGAGCAATGCTTGGTGTTTGTTGGTGTTCTGTGGCTGGTTGACGCATCACTCATGTCTCTGCCTTTGTTTCACATGTCATTCTCCCTCTGTCTCCTTCTCTGTACTTCTTCTCCCCTTATAAGGACACTAGTCATGTTAGATGAAGGAACCAGCATAATACCACCTTAAATAATTATATTGACAACAGCCCTGTTTCCAAACAAGGTCACATTTTTGAAGTTCCAAGAAGGGTGAATTCTGGAGGCACACTTTCCAACTCAGTACAAATGGTAATGCAGTCCTCGATACAATAGCTCTTATCAATCTCAATTTTCTGCTCAACCTTCCACTTACATCCAACTTAGCAGGAAAGCAAAATATATTTATTGAATAAAAAGGCATACCTAGCCGATAAAAGTAGAGAGAGGCCAAAGAGTAAATATGTATGGATTTGCTGGACAGAGAGGTCATGTTGAAGTGCAAAGCTCTAAAAGTTCACAGAAATCAAATATAATTCATTGAGATCAAGCATTGCCATAATAATAAAATGTTATGACCTTTTGACCTCACACAAAATGACAGCCTGTGTATTTCTGTTCTGACCACACATGCAATGCTTGGATTTACATGTAGAATATTGTATGTTTGTTTCACATTTTAAATGCTCTGCAATGCATTTGTTGTTTGTCTCATGTATCCTGCAGCTCTCTAGTCTTTAAGCTTAGCTGTGTGCCAACCTGAGGAACCTAAGGGATTTAGCAAGCCTGAAATCAGATGCCCAGCATAGCCAGCCTCATCAGAACCCTGCTGTGGCTCTGGTTTCCAGCCAAGTTCCTGCTTTGGTGTTTAGGACTCATCCCCTGCCTTATACCCCAATCCGTTGTTTTCCCCTTTGGTCCTCTCAGGCCTGATCTCCTCACCTGGAAAGAGACCTTTTCACTTCCTGATTCTACCTTCCTAGACCACCACTCTCACCCTCCTCCACTGGCCACGCTCGGAATGAGAAGTTGTGCTGTAACAGATAACTGACACTTGGCTCTATTTATTCATGCTACCCACCATCCCAAAGTCCAAGGCTCTCATCAACGTCTCTCTAATATGAGATAGACCTGCCTATTACCTGTTAGGAAACACACCTGCTGGTGACCAAGCAGCATAAGCCCCCCCCCCCCCGACACACAGCTGCTCAAACCTGGTGTCCCAGAACCCCGATGAGTTGACCTACCCCTGGTCTATCCAGTTTCTAGAACCTGGTCATCATTTATTCGTTCTGTGCATAAACCGAACTCCACTGAAATCACATTCATTGGCTCAGGACTGTCATTTCTCAATGAAACTGACATCTGAAATGTCAGATAAATTACGAAATATCACTTGAGTGATCAGGACAACATTCTCCCTATATTTAGGAGATGAATTATCTACTTATGTCAATGTTTTAAAATGTTGCAGGAAGCAAGTGTCAAAAGTATGTAAATGAATGACAAATTTTTCACTTTAATATCTCACACACATAAAATATAGAAGTCATTTTTCCAGTAAAGCTCACTCTTCAATAACTTATTATAACCACCTAAATTGACAGTTATCATTCACTAGGCACCAACCACATATGAAACATTTTATAAATATCATCTCATATGCTGATAACACTATTATTATTCCCATTCACAGATACAGGCTTGGTGAGGTTCTGTATGTCTTTCAACATTACAATGAAAAATGTCTGAGATTCTCATTCTGAATAAGCAGCACCTTATTGGCTACAGACAGAACGTTCATATTCCTCCAGCCTTCATCTGTTGAAACCTAATCCTTACATGATGGTGTTTGGAGGTGGGGCCTTTGAGAGGTGAGTAGGTCATGAGGGCAGAGACCTTATGAATGGGATTAGTGATAAGACACCCTAGAGAGCTCTCCTCCCTTTTCACCACCTGAGGACCAGGAGACAGCACAGCTGTCTGTGAGCTAGGAAGCAGGACCTCGTCAGACACTGAATCAGCCAGGACCTTAACCTTGGAGTTTCCAGCCTCCAGAACTGTGAGAAATAAGGCTCTGTTGTTTTAAGCCACTCACTCTATGATATTTTGTTACAAGAACTCGAATGGACCAAGGGAGTAGGTTTGCTCTGCCTCCCTGCCACCTGTTCTGTAGTCCAGTTATATATGACAGTTTAAAAAAACAAAATCAACATTTAAAGATTTTTATTTATTTATTTTTACAGAAGGGACTGGGGAGAGGGAGAAACACAAAGGTGTGGTTGCCTCTCCAGCACCCCCTACTGGGGACCTGGCCCGGCACCCAGGCATGAGCCCTGACTGGCAATCACACTGGCAACCCTTTGGTTCGCAGGGTGGCACGCAATCCACTGAGCCACACCAGCCAAGGCAGAAACATATATAGCTTTATACTTCTCACTTTCAACTTCCCAGCTTCCTTTCTTATTTCTGACAGTGATGACGAGTGTGACCAACAATGGCCCCAAGCCCACCACTAGGTACTTAGGGGCAGGCCTGCAAAAGCAGAGACTCCACAGTGTGGAATTTCCTCCAGCAGCTGTGCTATGTGCAGACTTAGAAGACCAGCTTCTCAGACTTTGGCATAAACTTAACATTTCCACCCATGCCCTGTTTGGGCTGACCTGGTTAGTGTCTCTGAATTCCACCTTTCAAACTCTACTTTCTGAACTCTAAATTCCATATTAAAACCCTATTATTGCCATAGCCTTTGAGATGTCTTTTATGTTTTGATTGAACCATTCATTTTGCATGCCTGATATGCATGTCACCTTCATGATCTTTTTTTAATGATACATCATTAACAGTGACAATGACAGGCCCACCTCTAGACTCTATGGCACCTTTGGAGAATTAGAGAAAAGAAGATCAAACCTTTGTCCAAGGGATCATTGGCAAATATGTTCTCCCATACAGTTGGTTCCCTTTTCACTTTGCTGATTTTGTATTTAGCCATGTAGAAGTTTTTTAATTTGATGCAGTCTCATTTGTTTATTCTTTCCTTTTTGTCCCTTGCCCTAGGAGATACATCAGTGAAGATGTTGCTGCATGAGATATCTGATATTTTCCTGCCTATGTTCTCCTCTAGGACTTTTATGGTATCACAACTTATATTTTAAGTCTTTTATCCACCTTGAATTTTTTTTGTATATGGTGTAAGTTAGTGGTGGAGTTTCATTTTTTTGCATGTAGCTATCCAGCCCTCCCAATACCATTTGTTGAAGAGGCTATTTTTACTCCATTTTATGCTTCTGCTTCCTTTGTCAAATATTAATTGACCATAGAGACTTCAGTTTATTTCTGGGCTCTCTATTCTGTTCCACTGATCTATGTGTCTGTTCTTATGCCAGTACCAGGCTGTTTTGATTACAAACATGTAATGAACTCACACAACTCCACTCCAGGAAGACAAACAGTTTAATTAAAAAATGGGCAAAGGACCTGAACAGACACTTCTCCAAGGAGGACATACAGAGGGCCCAGAGACATACGAGAAGATGCTCAGCATCACTAGCCATCAGAGAGACACAAAATAAAACCACAATGAGATACCACTTCACACCAGTCAGAATGGCCATCATAAACAAATCAACAAACAACAAGTGCTGGCAAGGTTGTGGAGTAAAGGGAACCCTAGTGCACTGTTGGTGGGATTGCAGACTGGTAAAGCCACCATGGAAAACAGTATGGAATTTCCTCAAAAAACTAAAGGTGGAACTGCCTTTTGACCCAACAATTCCACTGCTGGGATTATACCCTAAGAATCCTGAAACACCAATCCAAAGGTACCTATGCACCCCAATGTTCATAGCAGCATAATTTATAATAGCCAAGCTCTGGAAGCAACCTAAGTGCCCATCAGTAAATGAGTGGGTCAAAAAACTGTGGTACTATTATTTCCCCCATTTTATAGAACAGTAAATTGTGGGACCAAGAGGTTAAATACCCCATCCAAACTCAAATGCTCAGGGAGAACAAAACTGTTTGCTATTTATGATTACCTATTTCATGCATAACCCTTTATATTCATTATCTCATATAAGTAGTTTAGTAACCAGAGAGTAATATATTTATTGCCTCTTTATCATCGAGAAATCTGAGGTTGAGAAGGTTAACAAGACAAGCATGCTTACATGACTAATGAGTGACAACCAGAATTCAAGCTGTTCCCTAAACACGTATCCCTCCTACGACACCCTTTAATCTGGCATGACCAAATCATACTATCCTTCCTTCCTGTCTTACCAAACCTATCTGGGACTCTATAGCTACTATTAATATGCCCAAGCATGGAGGGAGTTTATCTGACAAGACTCTGGTATTTATTTCTTTTCTGTACTTTTTACCAAAGTATCTTCCTTTGCTTCTGTACTCAAAAACATTTAACTTACTCCTAGAACTCTTCTTACACTGCCCTGAAGTTGTTCAGGTACTAAGTTATTTTCCAAATTTCCAAAATTTGTATTTCCAAAATGAATTTTCACAGTTCTTGGCTGATCATGGAGAAATCAGAGCTGGAAATGGGCCTGGGCACACCAAGTCTTTGGGTAGGATGTCTGGAAGTGAGTGATTTGGGGAATAAGAGGTAAATAGAGAGAAAAGTTGTTGTGGGTATAGCAACTCTGGAAAAAAATTGTTTTAGAGTATAGGTGGCAAACACAAGGCCCGCAGGCCAAATCTGGCCCTTCACCTTGTTTTATCTGGTCCGGCACCCTGTTTCTACCCAACAGCAGCACAGAGCTCTCGCTTCAATGTTAAGGAGTAATTACATGTATACAATCCTAAAGTTACATTCGGCCCTTTGAAGGCAACCGAGAGGCTGATGTGGCCCCGGTGAAAATGAGTTTGATACTGCTGGTTTAGAGTCTGAGGGTATGAGTTTAAATACCATGGCTACAGCTAGTGGATTTGTAACTTGTAAGCTGCAAAATTTCAGCCTTACAATCCTTTTTGATAAAAGATAGATTAAAAAAAAAAAAACCTTCCTGTCACACAAGGTTTTGTACAAGGTCCAATATGATAACTGTGTAAAAACGCTTTGAAATTATGAAGTGCCATTCAAATATCAAATGCCATTGTAATAATTAGTTTGTGATTAAATGATTAGAAAGCTTGGCTGTCAAGTATGTATTGAAATCAATGCAATAAAGGCTTTAGACTATAGTGGAGACATGATTCAAATATGTGTGAAGAATAGTTCTCTTGCAGGATACTTTGAAAGGGGAAGAAAAAAGTAGTCAGAAAATGGAGATGAAATCCTAGACTAGGATCATATCAATTAGAATATGAAGAAAGGGAATAGATGTAGCAAGTCAAATGCGGAACTGACAAGAAAAAGAGGGAAGAATATTTGAAAGTGACTGAAAGATTTGGGGGCTGAGGGACTGAAGAGTCAGGACACCATAGTTAGTATAGTAGGAGCAAATTGCAACAAAAAAAAATCAAGAATCAGAAAACAAACAAAAGTTGTTTGCTTTTGAACATTTTTAGAGCCATGACTGAAAAGATGCAGGGTATTATTCTATGTTGAATAAATCTAAGTCACTTAGCCCTCTGTTTGAATGCTGCTTTTTGGCATTTTCGAATTCTCACTCATTTAACTTTCTGTAATTTTTTCACAGCTTATATATCATGTATATGTGCTCCAAAAAATTTTAGTACCATAATAGTAAGTTTTACCACTCCTGAGAATGACCTACAATATCTGGTTATTATTTATTGTGTTAGTCTAGCAACAGTGTAAACTATTGATTGAGTTTGACATTTTAAAAATACCTCTAATAAGCTGAATGAAAGTCCAATTCTGCTGGAACTCTGCAGTGCACAGAAGGCAGCAGATGTTTACATCTTCCCTGGGCTGTGCTTAATAGACATTCAAAAATATACAATTTTAAAGGGACCCCATAATATTTCTATCTTTCCAGAAAACTTTGCAATATGTCAGACCAGTAACAAATAGAAAAATGATGGAATAACATCATCACAGAATAGATGTTTAAAAAGCCCTCTTTAAAAAAAGATGCCATTTATTTTTTATTTATTTTTAATTATTTTTTAATTTATTTAAATTGTTGGGTGGAAATGGGAGGGAGGTGGGGAGGGCTGTGGCAGAGGGCTGGGTTGGGAGTAAAAGACAAAAGATGCCATTTAAAAGTACATACCAATTATAGGAGAAATGTGCTCAGGAATGCATTGCCTGCCCCCCAATTCATAATGAGAAGGGGATCATGTAACTTAAAGAGTGATATAGGGAAGGTTAAAAGAAAAGTTCTTCAAAGTAAAAACATTCTTAACTTCCAAAGTACAAAGTGCAAATCGACCCACTCATGTGTTTTCCAAGATAAAAACCGAGAAAGTTGTTGTCAAGTTCTCATGAGCCTCTGCTACCCACAGCCAATCTGTTGCTACATGTTGTGAGTTTTTTGTTATATTGCATATCTTAATAACTTTTTTCTTCATTTGCCAAAATAAAACCCATATGCTTCCCTCCCCCACACATGGTTCTCCAGCAAAGACTGTTTCTACTATTCCTGCTTATTTTTACATATTGAACTTTCATACAATAATTCAAAAGTCACATTGTCTCCTGAAAGCTACAAACTGTTAGAGAACAAGGATGATAGAGGCCCTTAAAGATTGTTAAAATTAGTGAAGTTAAGACAGAATACTCCATACCCCTCAAAATGGTAGTTTATGCACAAAGCAATTTTTTCACAAAAGCAGGAAGAGACATATGCAGAATTCATTTGCAGCTGCCAGAAAAAAAATATGCTTATTTTTTTAAAGACATTATTGAGAGCAGGGAAGGGAGAAAGGGAGAGAAACATCTATGTGCTGTTGCCTCTTTAGTGCCCCCTACTGGGGACCTGTCCAGCAACTGAGGCATGTGTCCTGACTGGGAATAGAACAGGTGACACTTTGGTTTGCAGGGCAGCACTCAGTCCACTGAGCCACGCCTGCCAGGGCTTATTAATTTTTTAAAAAACCTAGTCATTTCTAAGTTCTAAACTATCTTTGGAAACTTTGAAATTTAAGTTTCATTTATTTGGTAAAGATAGGACTTCAGTTGAAATCATCAGTCTTTATCCTTTACCAATTTAGAGATCAATGAATTTACCTTTAGATGATCAATAATATGTATGATAAAAACCTAGTGAGACAGTAGTTCTCAAACCACCCCCCCTTGCTTCTTTTCTGAAAACCAATAAGCAGAGTTATAGAAGTATCATGTATCTATAATTTAGAGGCATACACCCTTTTTAGGGGTAATTATCACTGCACTTACTATCTTCACAGTATACCTTTATCAGGTATCAAAACTAATATAGATTAGATCAGAAGATAAAAGGCCCAATTAACAATTTACAGGGCTGAAATGCAAACCTAACATGCTAAACTGTTCTATCACAAAAGGGTCCACAGACGCTCAGCAACCCTGCCCTTTTTCATCTCCTGTGCTGACAGCAAAGCTTAGCTAATAGATCACTGCACTCGCCTACCGAGTCCAGATGGGCCCTTCTCAACAGTTCAGCCCCAGAAGATACTACCAATTAATTAGAGTTGGCACTCGAGGTTACTCTTTGTTTTGCTCTCTTTCCCTTTTTCTTTTTGGCACCCAGACCTTGCTAAACGAAAAACATATTAAATATCTCTTTAATGTGGTATTAGGAAATTTCGAGAAGTGACTGCTTAGATCCACCAGTTGTGGGCTCAAAGGGAATTAAGCTCAGGAATTAAATTTACATTTGATTAGAAATGTATAGTTTCTTGCTTCATCCTAATGAACTCATTGGATTTGATAAGTAATTCTCAAGACAGCATGTCCTTAGCATCCAGGCAAACCCACAGAACTTCTGTTCTTCCTCCTACATGTCAGTTTGGGTTTCAGCATTCCATGATAAAAATCACAAATTTCTTTCTGTAATACAAGTTCATAATTGGAAGTGTGAATAATGAGTTAGGGGGAAAATTCCTTAAACTTCTGCAACAGAAACACCTTGGATGTCTGTCTAGTTTTAGAACAAGAACATCCATCCAAGACTATTTTGGGGGTCTGAGAAAATGTTAAGAGGATACGGGACAATGCTAGCCCCCTCCTTGTAGCATTTTTGATAATACATGTTTATCTTTGGTAAGTATGATTCATAACTAATAAGTAAACAATGAATAATTCCAACTATCCCACCTGAATTAAATAGAGATACATTTAGAATACAAACAAGAGAAGGGAGTATGAAGAAAATGCATTTAGAGAAAGGTAAAGCATCAAGTTGGGAAATGAAATATTTCTCAACTGAAGGACAACACAGGATCACAATCCATCTATGTTGTTTTAAACCTCATTTCCTCTAGATATTTATAAAAATATGCTTAAAAAAAGCCTACCAGAGTACAGCATGGAGACTATAGTGAATAGTGCTGTATTTATAAATGAAAGTTGCTGAGAGTAGACATTAAAAATTCTCATCACAAGGAAAAAAATGTTGGAACTCCTTATGGTGATAGATGATAGTTCGACTTATTGTGGTGAGCATTTTGCCATATATACAAATATTGAATCATTATGTTGTACACCTGAAAATAACATAATGTTGAACAAGGTCTGCCCAGAAAGTATGCAGCCATGTTTTATGAAAAATAGACACATTTGCTGAAGAAGATACAACAGACAAGAAACATTGTACACAGGACAATGATGCCTCTGTCCCCTTCAAAGTAGGTACCTTGGGACTATAACAGGGTACAACCAAGAGGGACCTCCAAATAGGGATTTGGAATGGGGCCCAGAACTCAAGGTATCCAGGAAATATTAATAAGATGTCCTCACCCCTTCTCCCCCACAGGTGTGAGTTGGGGGAAGGGACACATGGAGCAGGAACATGGAGAGCTGATTTGCATAGCAACAGCTTTGCAGCTAACCTCTAGCATGGTCATTTAACATATCTATAACCTTTAACTGGTTGCATAGATATGCTAAATAGCTGTGGCCATGCTTTGAGCCAGGGGTACGGAAGTCACTTCCACCCAAGACGTAAATAGGAGGCAACTCCCCCTGGTTACAGCACCTGCATGAGAGCTTGGAGATGATTGGCTCCATGCCATGGCGCCACACCTGCCCAGACCCACTATGGCAGCCCAGTAAAGCTGGAAGGATATGGGAGTGCTGGCAAGTGTAGCTAATTGTGGGAGGAGTCAGAAATGGGGCTGCAGAAGAGGATTGGTGCAGGGATTTAAACCCAGATGTGGCAGCCATTAAAGGGAGAACCACGTGGCTTTGGCCAGAGTGGGGGCATCTGCAGCCCTGTGAGGGAGAATCGCCATGCAGCTTTAGCAGGGAACCACCACCCAGCTTTGGCAGAATGGTGACCGCCCCCCTCCCTGCAGCTTTGCTGAGGGAGAACCACATAGTTTTGCCAGAGTACAGACCCCCACAGCTTTGCAGAGGAGAACCACATGGCTTGAGCCTGGCTGAAGACACAGCTGATGGTGTCAGGAGCCTGAATCTGCAACTTTTCCTGAGATACAGTACCCCAAATTAGGACAGAGGGAGAAGGAAAGACTGTGCCTCTGTGGGTATCCTAAAGGACTTTGATATTTTAATGAAGACATTAGGTCACTATTTTAAGTCTGTATAGCTTTAAATAAACATTTCCTTTCCTTTTCATAAATCTCTGGCATTGAGGGACATCTTTCCTCTGGTGGCGGATAATGCAAACTTAGTGGGAGTCCTTTTGGTAATTGTATATCGTACCTCCTTGGACCTCTGTTCTGAAACAGGACCTCACACAGTTCTCGCAGTCACCATCAGCTGCTCATCATATTTTCCTGAATCTCACTGATGGTCTGTACTCTCTTCCCTTTCAAGGGTGATTTTAGTTTTGAGAAAAGCCAGAAGTTGTAGGGCACCAAATCTGGGCTGTAGGGGGATTCAGTCACCTGGATGATTTGGTATTTTTCCAAAAAACTCTGCACAAGACCTAATGCATGAGTGGGCACATTATTGTGATGAAGCTGCCAATCACCAGTTGCCTATAGCTGCAGCCTTTTGAATCATACAGATAGTTTCCATGGAGGAATGTTCAAGCTTAATGCAAAATGTGATACAGATTCATTGCTCTACTTTCTCAGTCATTTTGAATGCAATAGCCACAAAGTACATATGCTCACTCAACAGCATCTATCACCCCCACAGACTAGTACAGTAAAGTTGTCATTGATCAAGCATGTGCATCCCAGCCCACTCTCCTCAGCTGCCAGGTTACACAGACTTCACACAAACTATTCTTGTTATATTAACAATGGCTAGACTTTTTTCCAGACAGACCTCATATATCTCAATAAAAACATAAAATAGGTACCAAAATAAAATGAGTAGTGAAGGAATGAGAAAAGAGAACATATTGTAATTAGCATAGCTGTTTCATGCATAGAAAATAGAATAAAGGTGGTCATAGCAAAAGAAGGAAATGAAAGCACCAAATAAAAAGAGTGATGAAAGGAAAACACGTAGGATAGTATGATATGGTGTGAAAAGTCAAGCCAAAAAATCTGTAGCATTGCAGAAACTGAGGATAAAATAAACTCTGAAGTTTTGATGTATAGGAAGAAAAGATGGTAACTGAAAGTGATCAATGGTGTTTGAGCAACAGAATAGGAGACTAAGGGCAGCTTTCTGAACTGTTGGAAGGGATGATGGAGGAGGGAAAGGTGCTTAGCATGGGGATTGGGAGATGGTGAAGATACAGGGCAAGAGACATCTCCGCAGTGCACTCCAGATTTTAAAAATGTGAATGAGTGATTGATATACATGAGACAGTAGTCTGAATGTTAGAAGGAAACAAATCTTTACATTATTATTATCAGTTCATCACTGAGAGAGGGAAAGGAACTATTTAACAGGAAAGATAAGTTTTCAGGAAATTAAAAATGAAATAGGATATATGAGAAATGAGAGATTAACAGAGGATATTTCTTTTAAAAATTGAGGTAAATTTGTAAATATTTCTCTTTATAAATAGTAAGTAGTCACTCTTAAAGTACATTAAAACTTCTAATAAAACAACACAGTACAAATTCTTCTATATGAAGTCAAAGAAAATGCTCAGATTCTAAATTTTGAAAACATGGATTTATTTTGATATATGAAATTTTCAGGTCATTAATTTATTAAAATTTTCAGTGAATTTACTTCCCATCTTCTCAGGTATTATGGAATACTATCTAGAAAAGTGTGTTCTGTGGTTTGTACATTCACATTTCTTTATTTTATTTATTTTTGAATTTTAATTAGAGTTTATTTGAGCCAAACTGAGGACATACGCCAGGGAGCAAGATCTCACAAGATCTCAAATGCTCCCCATTTATGTCTCTTTTAAATACATTGCCCTTTTCAACGCTTTCTCCTCTTTTCATTTGAAATGTACTAGAGTGCAAACTTTGAAATAGAACTCTTTGCTGATAGTCTTTGCAGAGAGTAGCCATGGTTTCCTGTTTCAACAGTGCTTGAAAGGAGTCCAGTGCTCGACCCCCATCCCAAACAGTCACCCAGATCCATCCTGCTGCCTCTTCACAGTGACCCCAGACTGCCCCAAGGCCCCTGCCACCGCTCCAGCACTGTGAAACCTCCGATTCTCAGCCACTTATCCTGATGGACACGTCCACCTTGCAGGTGCTCCAGAACTGCTACCAGGATGCAGAGGCCACCATCAACTACCAGATCAACCTGGAGCTCTACGCTTCTTACATCAACCTGTCCACATCTTACTACTTAGACTCGGAGATGTGGCTTTGAAGAACTTGGCCAAGTATTTTCTTCACCAATCTCATAAGGAGAGGGAACATGCTAAGAAACTGATGAAGCTGCTGAACCAACGAGGTAGCCAAATTTTCCTTCAGGATATCAAGTAATCAGACAGTGATGACTGGGAGAATGGGCTGAATGCAATGGAGTGTGCATTACACTTGGCAAAAAGAGTGGATCAGTCACTACTGGATTTACACAAACTGGCCACTGAAAAAAATGACCCTCATTGGTGTGACTTCATTGAGTTCACTACCTGGAAGAGCAGGTGAAATCCTTCAAGAGTTGGGTGACCACGTAACCAGCCTGAGCAGGTTGGGGGCCCCTGAATCTGGCACCTCAGAGGATCTCTTTGACAAGCACGCTCTGGGAGACAGTGCAGAGAGCTCAGCCTTGGGCTGCCTTCCCACAGCCACAGGGGTGGGGGTGAGACTTCCCTCATCATCAAAGCAGTGCGTGCTTGTTGGAGTTACCTGCACCTTTTCTATAACTTGTACCAAATCACCCATTTATGTCCATCATTGGTACCATTCCTTCAAATAAAGTAATTTGGTACCCCCTCAAAAAAAAAAAAAAAAACCTCTTTGCTGGGCTTTATTATTGTATTTATTGTATTGTATTTGTTAATTTAATACATACAACTAAAAATAAAGTATACATATGCAAATATATCCATGTGTATATACACACATATTCATTGGGTGAATTCTGACAAGTCAGTGAAATTGTCTAGGCTGCCTTTTACTATTCCATCCAATAAAAGGATTAGTTTCTAGGCAAAGAAATCAGGAATGCTATTAATGGAATATTAGCACATTGGAAAGTGATTTCAAGAAGAAAAAGCACCATCAACATGCATCCATTATTCACTGATCTGCTTATCCACTCCACCCAATAAAGTATCCACTATGAACCAGATACTGACAAGGTTCAGGGATTGCATCTGCGAATGAGACTAACATTGTCTCTGCCTTCCTCTCAGGTATTGCATTACTAACAAATGACATAATTCTGAGAGGTCCTGAGTTTTCTTAGTGTGGTAGGAAACAAGGCTTAAACACTTTCTTCTGCTGGACATTAAAAACATGATGATGAAATTGCTTTTCTGTTGTTATTCTTCTATGGCTTTTAAAGTAAATAAAATAACTTAAGCTTAGATTGCCCTCACTGTGCAACTTTGGGAAGTACCACTGACATTGAGTGTAACAGAAATGGAGTGCCCTTGAATTTGTGCACTCAGTAGTACTGCTCCAATTGATATTCTTCAATTTGGTAAATAATACTGTAAAATATTGTCAACTTTATATTTTAAAACAAATTCAGACTTACAGGAAAGTTGAAGAAATTGAATCCCATATCCTCATGTATCCTTCATCCAGAAACATTTTTTAACTTCATCTTGGAGACAATTTCTCTTTTGTCTGTATTGTAGGGACAAATTTCTACTCAGAAGAACAACTGTATAGTGAAAACCTGTTTAAATGTGCTTGGCATACACACATTATTTTGGGATGAAATTGGAGGATAGTCAAATAAGATTGCTTAATTATTATACAGGGTTGGGCAAAAGTAGGTTTACAGTTGATAGCATGTGAACCACACACTTAATAAAGCTGTCATAGTAATCATAACCTGTATGCCTTTTTCCATCGGAACAACTATGGACCTTCTTTTGTCCATTCTTATATTTACCTTCAAGCATGGAGGACCAAAACTTCCCATAGAAGAACCATGTATGGAAATAGCAGAGCCAAAAAATTGGACTTGGAAACAAGATGACTCAGGATTGGCTTCTATTTACCACTTACAAGCGGGGTGACCTTGAGCATGTTCACCTTATCATCCAGTGTCTTAATTTCTCTGTCTGTAAAGTGAGAATAATATTGTGTATCTTTTAAAGCTTGTTTGAGGATTAAATGAGTTAATATTTACAAGAGCTTAGGACAGTGTCTGGCACAAAGTAAGCACCAATTATGGCTTGATATAAATAATTTGACAGGCAAACAAACGGAACTCATTCTGTTTTGTAATGTAAGACCATGGCTACACTTAAACTCTAAAATAATGAGAAAAACTGGTAGAGGGAAAAGGAGCATGTTTATATGTGTACATATAGGTATGTAAATATTTTCTCTATAAATTTTCAGGGTCCCCTACAATGTAGTGAAGTGAAATTGAGTAAGCCAGCTGTACAGTTAAAGGCAAACATACATATGATGTGGCAGGTGCTGTCAAAATATTATTGAACAAAACTACAGATAATTTTATTCACTGAGTCTTTTTTTAATGTCAGAAGGAATTTAGGGACCCTACAACATTAAATTTTGACCTTCATTTCTCACTTTATTGTACTGTAGAGGATTCACGCCTTTGGCTGATCATTAGGTCAGAAGCCATGCCCTGAATGTTTGAATTGAAATTGAATCCTAGAAAATTCTTGATATGTAGCTCATTCTTATCAACTTGAATTCAAGTAACTGATGTCTTATGATCCATTTCAATCAACCATATTGGGAGACATCATGGTAAGGGAACATGTTGGAGAGATACAAACTACAGGAGTCCTCTTGAGGAAGGCTAAAGAGGTCAATGAAAGGCAGAAAAGAACCATGGAAAATTAGAAAGTAGATGAGGGAAGAGAATCAAAATTGCTGAAAAAGTTATAGAACTAAGCATCATACACTGAGATGTACTGATAATACCTTGAATGTGACGGGGTCTGTCAGCCTTACTGATGGAAAGAAACTTTTGAGGGTAATGGAGACAAAATCAATGGCAAGACATGAAGGTAGATCCTAAGTGAAATATAATCAATTTCAGGGCTGAGGATTTCAAATAAAAGGCAGTATACAAAAGGGGTTAGTTATTATATAAACATGAAAACTGGTGAAGAACCCAGAAATGCTGGAATCTTCTTTGAATTTCTAAATAACACGGATTCCTCTCAACTCTGTATAAGACATATTTTTTTCAGTCTCTATTGATTCTCTTGCATTCATAAAAAGGCCTTTGAACATTTGTTTTTCATTCGATCGACCTTTAACATTACTGGAACCTCCTAATTACATAAATGCTTATATTATCTAGTGACCAGAAAAAGCAAATCACCATTCATATCATTTCAACTGAACTTGAGCTTGCTTAACACTCTCCCAGAATTCTAAATGCCATACATTTACAAAAATCAATGGCAAGAAAATGTAACTGTCAAGAAAACTGCTTTAGTTACTATTTACTGGAGTAAATTTAGTGGACACAGGCCGCTGAAACAATACAAGTGCTCTCTATACCCTAAAGCTACCAATTTATTGATGGCGTTAACAATCTTTGGATGACAGCTTACTTTTCTTCTGAATTCAGTCTGTGGATGGCATTAAATATATTTCTAAACAACAACAAAAATGTCTAGATGAGAGTATAAACCAATTCAAGTGTCCTCTTTGAAGGACTAAACAGACGCAGGCACTTTCTTCCAGGCCATGTCCAGACATTCTGATTAAAGAGTAAAATCAATTGTCAAGATTTACCCATGAAGGGACCTGGCTTCAAACGGGATATAGATTGGCTCAAATTTGACTTAATATTTTCTCAAAATATGTTATTCATCAGATGATTTATTTGCTACTTACAATTTCCCCATTACTACAATAGGTGCCAATGAGAAATAAAAGCTCCCGATGAATTCAGAATTTGGGGAGGGAGACAGAAAAGCTATCAATAGGACAAAGTACAGACAAGGATCTCTATCTTGACCCCCTGTAACCAATGTCTACTTAGACACCATTTTACATGAACAAACACTTCATTTCTTCCAGAAGGCGAGCTGGCTAATGCCTAAGGTAAGATGGATTCTTTGAGGTAAAACTGAATTCTCCAGTAGGCACACAGGTTGTGTTCCAACTAGTTGAGTATGTGCCCAAACCAATTTAATTGAACCAGCTATAATTTTTTATAGTTATATAAATGACATAAAGACTACAGCTAACAAATGTAAGCTCCTCAAAGAAAAGGGCTTTGTAATCCCCAAATAATTAGAATAGATTCTACTCCATATTTATTATTTAAATACATGCAACTGCAAAGCAATTTTGTTTATGAAAAAAACTAACTTCAATATTTGAAGAATAACAAATATGGTTACAAAAAAGATTGAAATATTTGTCCAGAGTAATGTAAAACATTAATAAAAATAATAAAAATCTATAGTTATGTATGCCGAAGGCCTCACAGGTGTCCTTTAATTCTCATTCAAATACAAAGAAACTGAAACTGGAAATTACAGATTAAATTAGCTCTGACCAACAGAAATATAATGCAAGCCATATATATAATTCAAAAATTTTAATATACAGCTCTGGCTGCTGTAGCTCAGTGGATTGAAGACTGGCCTGTGAACAGAAGGGTTGCCAGTTTGATTCTCAGTCAGGGCCCATGCCTGGGTAGTGGGGCCAGGTCCCCAGTAGGGGCCATGTGAGAGGCAGCCACCCATTGATGTTTCTCTCCCTCTCTTTCTCCCTCCCTTCCCCTCTCTCTAAAAATAAATAAATAAAATCTTTTAAAAATATGTAAATTAAAATATAAAAAGGTACAATTAAGTTTAATAATATGTTAATCAAACATTCAAAATGCTATTTCAATATAAAATTATTAATAATATATTTCCTATTTTGTTCATGTTAAGACCTCCAAATCCAGTGTGGGTTTTACATTGACAGGGCATCTTAATTCATGCTAGCTACATTTCAAGTGCTCAGTAGCCACACATGGCAAGTGTCTACCATATTGGCTGTCACAATAGACAACATGGATATGATTTATGTATGGAAGAGAAAAATGATGGAATTCATATCTGTGAATTTGCATGGTAAGTGTGAAGTCTAGGTCAAAGTACATTCTGTTTTGCCTGTGGATATCCAGTCGCTCCATCATGATTTGTTAAAAACACTATCCTTCCTCCATTGAATTGATCTTGCATCTTTGCCAAAAATCAGTTGGGCAGACTGGTGTGGACCTATTTCTTGGTTCTTTCCTCAGTCCCATTGACCTATGTGTCTATCTTCCTGCTAATACCACGAAGTCTTGATTCCAGTTATAAAGTAAGTCTTCATATGGGGTAGTGTGATTCCTGTTACTTTATGCTTTTTTTTTCAAAATTTTTACCTATTCTAGGGCCTGTGAATTTCCATATAAATGGTGGAATAAAGTTTCTATGTCTATAAAAATTACTGTTGGAGTTTTGATTAATTGTATTAAATCTATGGATCCTGTTGAGAAGAAATGAGATCTTTTTATTCCGAGTATTCCAATCCATAAGCAATGTATGTCTTTCCATTTCTTTAGGGCTTTTATTTCTTCATTATTATTTTGCAAATTTCAACATATAAATAGTACACATATTTTGTTATGTGTACTCCGAGCCTATCTAATCAATTTTCTTTGAAATTAATGGTTTTGTATGCTACATTTTAGTTTCTGCATGTTAATTTTTGGTATTATTGATTTCTATATTGGTAAAATGATTGCTAATTCCTCTTCAGTATTTGGAGTAATACTACAATGAATTTACTTTTCAGGGTTTTCTTTTTAATTACATTCAAATTTGCAATGGTTATAGGGTTATTTCAGGATGTGTATTTCATCTTGCTTGAGTTTTGTAGGTTTGGGTTTCAAGAAATTTGTCCACTTCCAGGTACAATTGTTGTGAAGTTCTTCATAGTATTTGCTCAGTATCTTGTTAATGGCTACAGGGTCCGTAGTTTCATTCTTGATATTGGTGGTTTATGTCTCCATGTTTTTAATTTCATCAATGTTTCTGGAGTTTTATCAATAATACTGATTGTTTGAAGAACTTGAAGTATGTTCAGGAAAATCAGATCTTTAAAGAAGGGCCAGGATTCAGTTATGTCAAGAAAATGGATCCAAATCCTGGAAGAAATTGAGAACCTGCACATTTATATGCACGGCATCAAAGTGGACATTGGTGGATCACTTCACTAATGAGTCACAGTTCTCCAGATTTGATGGCATACGCTTAACAAATTTAATGATACTGAAATAACTACTGTAATTTTGGAAAACCCAGACCAGATGGATTGAGTGATTTCTCTTTAAATGATCTCTCTCGGATGCCTACATGTCTCACAATGGAAATAAAAGAGGTGAGACCTGCTTATTGGGGGAGAGGAAATGGTAGGGGAATTTCTTTTGACCCACTCTCTCCTTTGTGATCTCCAGGGATTTAAGGAAAAGTAGATGCAAGATATGTCTTAGTTTTAATGTTAATGCTATGGTACAGCTGGGACTTGGCCTACATTTACTGAGAACTCTAATTTACGAAAACTAGATTCCAGCATTTTGAAAGCAGATTTGAGACCTCTAAAGCTATTTCCTTTCCAGTTTTTTCCACTTTTGGCTACAGTCTCTCATATTGTCCTGATTCTTTTTTATCTCCGCACAAGTTATTCTTAATCCCTCAAAATCAACTGCTTTTCTGCATGTGATTATGCCTCCCCACACAGATTCTCCCAAACTCCCATCTTATATTTTTAGTAAATCATGCAAAATAATTAAGAAACAAGTCATGTAATTTTCTGCTGAACTTTATCATGTTAGGATAGTCAGATACATTTTTTTCTGGTAGAGATTTAGATTTTTTTTCATGAGAGAAAAGAGGAAGCAAGAACATAATAGGAGGAAGAAATGATAGAAGGTAGTGGGGGAATAAAATACCACCTATGTAGTGCCTTAGAGGTTGGTGATATGCTGTATACTAATCAACAATAGATAAGGGAGATAATTTGGAGCAAAGAGAAGGGATGGCCTCGTCCTCTCCATTCCCTCTCAAACACCCGTAGGTATACTTATGCTACTCTGGTCTCTCAAACAGCCTCAAAGAATCAGCTTTCATGAAATAAACACTAATGGGCAAGATCAGACACCCAAGGTCATGGCAAGTAGATCTCATTCAGCATTTTAACACTTTAGTACCAAGTATTTCCTCAAGAGCTAAAAACATGATTAGTGTAAAGTTAGATTATGTTTCTACCAAAGGGACTTAATCACATAGTATTAAATAGTACATGCACTTGCATACAAATAAGGTTTTTCTTCCAAAACAAACAAAAAATGAATAATATGAAAAGAAGAAAGAGAAGGTGACACATTTAGATATTCGTCATAGGGTAGAACTGATCAACATCATTCTTTTTCCAAGGGGCTTCAGAGATTACTCACTGAAGTATCATAACTAACACATATTATTATTTTTTAAATTTATTTTATTGTTGTTCAATTACAATGAACAACATTATTCCCCTCTCCATTATCCCCCCTCCACTCCCCCCACCCCAACCAAACCCACCTCTTTCCCTTACTTCTACCCTCCACATATTATTTTTAAAATATAAAAATATTTAAGATTTAGGAATGCCTCACATCACTATTAGTAAAACCATGCTAGTCAAAATTTCATTTCAAAATACTATTTTTTCTGTGACACAGTCTATCAGTCAGTTTAGTTATAGTTTTCTATACCTTGGCCTATAAGTTTACTTGGAAAAAAGTTTTAGCTTGAAATCCAGAGATATTTGAATCTCCTAAAATACAAGTGAAACTTCTATGTGTATGCACATATCATTACCTGGGGTATAGATTCAGTGCTCACATTTGATTTTTAAAAAGATTAATGGTCAACTACCAATTAAAAAACACTAATTTATAGTTTTAAAATTAAATATACCAAATATTAGCCAAATGGTTATACTACACATTTTCATCCATAAAGGTAGTTGTTTGGGTTTTAATTCCCTAGTGTATCATTTAATAAATAGAAAGCTTATTAATGTTGCTGTCTTGTGCCAAAAATATGCATAGATACAAAAGAGAATGAAAAATTACATTTGCATTATCTTCTCAATGGTAGAATTTGTGTATTCATTACTCTTGCTTTTTCTAGACATTAAAGTGAATAATCTTATCTCATAAACAGTGGTCCATTCATATCAGTTTAATAGAAAACCAGCTGAGAATGATAAGCTTGATGAAATGATAACATTATTAGAAGCTGGAATTCTCAGAACTTGACAATCCAAGCAGAAGAATTAATATCAATAAACTATTCCAAAGAGTAAAGAAAAAGTCATGATTTATCACAGTCTATTTAGGCTTCTATTGTTATGTCTTATAGTACAATAACTTCAGATGATTCATACAGTTTGTTCTACATTTCAACAAATGATCACTGAGTGCCTAAGCTACAGTGCTAAAAATTTAAGACATGAAGTTAGAAAATAAGAGGGCAGAGGAAAAGGAGCTAGAGTGATGGATAATAATTAGCCCCTATTTCTAAGGACCTTCGAACCTAGTTGTGGAAGTATCTATACACATAAAAATGATTGTCCATATATAATGAGATCATTAACTACAAAAATGACATTTTATATTCCCAAGTGAAAGGAGGTGAATTTCCCAGGGAGGAAATGACAGGGGCCCTCTCAGCTGACAATAACAGGAACAACAAGAACAGGAGACATCTTACTATTCTCAAAGGGACTACTGTTTTGAGAATAATCTATTAGGAGTGCATCTTTTCTGAATGTGTGCACTGGTCAGAGAAAAGCAGTGACTAAAGTAAGGGACAGTAATGAGGCATCGTGAGCTTCCAGGTCATTTTGTGGAGCCCCAAAATTGAGAAAGATAGAGAGAGATATTATAATAAATGTTGCTATACATTTTTTAAAAGATTTCATTTATTTATTTAATTTTAGTGAGAGGGGGAGGGAGGGAGAAAGAGAGGGAGAGAAACAGCAATGTGTGGTTGTCTCTCATGTGGCCCCCACTGGGGACCTGGCCTGCAACCCAGGCATGTGCCCTGCCTGGGAACCAAACCGGCAACCCTTCTGTTCACAGGTCAGTGCTCAATCCACTGAACCACACCTGACAGGGCATAGATTTTTATATCTGTTTCTACATTTTTGAGAAATTTAAGTACATGATTACTTAATTTTCTTTTAATTATTGATTTATTGAATGTGACATCTGTCTGAAATAGGACCATGTGAGTGTCTAGATTTATGAGGCTTACATTTGCATATAGTAAGTTAATGCAGTATAATAAGTAGATGAACAATGAAGATGAGCAGTTTAAGGAACAGAGAGAGCAATTTGTACTGGGACAGACAAAGAAGACTTGATTGAGCTCAGTCATGAAATCAGATTAAGCTTCAAATCAGAAAAAAAATGAGTTGAATTTAGAGTAGGATTCAAATTTAAAAAGAAAAAGGATGGGCATTAAGGACAGTCACTTAAGAGATAACATAAAATTGACACATTGCTGTCATGAAATTCATGTATGAAGTTCTGTCATGCCTATTGATCTGTCTTGAAAAAATAAAAAATAGTGACCAAAATTATCAAGTTGCCACGCTTTGAGTTATATGACCTCCAACTTTAACCCTGTCCCAGGAGCAGCTAAATAAAAGAGTTGACATGTTTTTTGCAATGCAGTCATCCCAAATTGGCAGCTAAAAAGTGCCATCAACAATTTTCATTTCCCTCGGGGTGTCTTAGCTTTCTTTCTCATTATTAGCAACACAGCTCCCCCCACCATCCCAAAGGCTATCAAGCATCCTACAGAGTTTGAGGCTGTGGGCTATGTTTTTTTTTTTTTCTGCATATTTATTTTATTTTATTTTATTTTATTTTATTTTATTTTATTTTATTTTATTTTATTTTAATTGTTGTTCTTGTACAGTTGCGGGCTATGTTTTGGGAGGAGTCATGAAAAAGATGAGGAATGCCTACGTTCTATATCAGAGATATTCCCTGTGGAGTCATCAGACCAATCAAAATGCCCACCTAATAATGAAATGCCCACCTTTCATTTCAGAGACTGAAATGAAATTGCACTCCTCCCCTTCTTGGGGAGGTTCTGAGAACTTGGCTTTCACTGTGCGGGAGCAATAGAAGAACATTTTTCCTATCGTGGCTTTTGAAATCACTCTATGTGAATACAATGAATGATCCTTTAAAAAATGCATTTTCAATTACAGTTCACATTCAATGTTATTTGGTATTAGTTTCAGGTGTACTGCATAGTGGTTAGATAATCACATACTTTACAAGGTGTTCCCCCTCATTATTTCCAGCATGTGACTGGCACCATACCTAGTTATTACCAAATGAAGGATCCTTGATTGCTGAACGAGAATTAAGAGCTGAGCAATAGTGTAAGGAGAGCTTGATTCAGTACAGAAACCGCAATGCCTGACTGAAAATCAACCCATTAGGCCAATTGCCTTCTCCTATTGTGCTTAAGGCACTTGGCTGGTAATGCTGGGGCTAAACCAAGGAGGAACAAATATTTCTTCCCTAGGGATGAAGGGACAGGAATTTTTCACCGAGTACCTGCCACAGGCTATGCACTTTATATTTATGTCATTTAATGTCATGACAATATTGTGATTTAGGAACTATTATTTTCACTTTGCAGGTAAGAAGTACAATGAAGTGGAAATAACATGGAGTTTAGAATCAGATACACTTGCATTTGAATTATGGATTAGCCTTTCAATAGTTCAGAGAAAAGCATTTCAACCCTTTCAGTCTCAGTTTTGTCATTGATCAAAAACAGGGAAACATTATCTTCTCTTGTTAATGAGCAAATACTGGTTCTGCTCTATTTACCTTCATATAAAAGGCATAAATATAATTATAAGCAAAACTTAATACTTTATATACAACATACCGTACTTCGCCATGGATAATGCGCACCCACGTTTTTTTGTGCATTATACATGGGATTATTACACCCATGGTATGTAATCATTATACCATTGTATAATGCATGTCCTTATTTTTTCCATCAAAAATGTGGGCAAAAAAATGAGTGTTGTGTACAGCAAAATATGGTATTATGTGACAGACCTTAGTATATGCTAAGGCTTTGCCCTATGCTCTCTCAAGAAATCCTGATAGCAATGGGATGAGGAGGACCCAGTCTTTCCCCAGTATTTTACAGGTGAGGAAACTAAAGCTCAGATATGTGGGAAAACCTGGCCACAGTCTTAAAAAGATTAAGAGGCACAACTGGCATCAAGCATTTGATGTTGTCATTCTAGGGAAACGTTTGCATTGGCATTTGAGGAAGACCTGAGAGTAATAACCACAGTAGCAGCTTGCCTTTAATGAGTATTTAACTTCTGCCAGACTCTATTATAATCATATCACTTGAATCAACCCATTAATTTTATGCTCAAAATTTATGAGAAAGGTACAGTGATTATCCTTATTTTGCAGACGTGGAAAGTGAGATGCTTCTATATTCTATAACAAATAAAGGGTAGAGTTCAAATTTGAATTGTAGATCCCTTCACAATTCCTATATGCTGAGTTTGGGTCTCCTCTGCCATGAAAAGTTCTGAGGTCCTGGGTATGCCACTTAATACCTTGCAGGCCTGTTTCTTTATTTATGAAAGGGTGGAATGGATTAAATAATTTTAAGTTTGATGAAGATCTAGAATTACATCAGGTTAGATTTATAAACTCGATGCACTTTCTATTTAATGCTGCTCACATAAGTAGCTCTTCCAAAGCATCTACCCTTCAAACTTTCCTTTAATTTCCACATTCAGTCTTTTAAAATCAATCTTACTTTGGGGTCATCATCCATTCATCTGTACCTTTCTGAACATCAGCGGGGAGCAAGGCGCAGCCTTCAATGCTGTGTGTGTTTCCATGCACAAAGATGAACTCTTACTCTAATGCTCCTGGATTTTCAACTACGCAGCCTGGCTCCATACCCACTTGCCCCTTGCCAAGATTCTTGTTAGATGAGTGATTCTATTACCTAGTCTAGTTCTGTATGAGTCCATGTCACACCCAGTTTTTCTTCAGCACTTTTTTAGTTCCAAGATTTCTAATCTGGAGGCTTCTATTTCTGAATTAGACCTGAACTAATTTATTGGGCTGTCAAGAGGTTTGTGTCCTGAAAATTCCCCTGAGTCAGAAGAACAAATATTTTGTATAAATAGAAACTCAGATAAAACAAGGTAGAGAGTTGATATAAAGAAGAGGGGCCTGCTACCAGAAGTATCTAGAAGATCTAAGGACCTACATGGGATTCTTGGCTTCACCAGAGAGCAGGCACACAGACATTCAGGCATTGGAAGATGAGTACAGAAGAGTGTGTGTGTATGTGTGTGTGTGTGTGTGTGTGTGTGTGAGAGAGAGAGAGAGAGAGAGAGAGAGAGAGAGAGAGAGAGAGAGAGGGAGAGAGGTACTGATGAAACAGAACATTAATGATTCTGTAAGATTATAATTTCTCGATACATTCTTGAGCAAAAGGCTGATTTTCCATCACTACTATCCATATCCAAAAATCCTTTTCCCCTTAGATCTGCTTCTCCAAATCATATTAATAACCTAGGACCTCAAACTGAGTTCCCAATGTTTTATCCTCCAAATGTATATAAACATACACAATATCACATCTATAAAGGCTCATGCAATATCAATCTTCCTTTTCTACTATGCCATGTAATTTCCCAACTGTGAACAGAGATATTTACAGAACTACGCAGAGGTTATGGAAGAAGGAATAGACATTTGAATGGATCAATTTAAGGTAATGGCTATATATCGAGCATTTGCTCTGTGCACGTTGTTATGGCAAAAGCTATGAGTGAGGTGTTAGGCTGCAGAAACCAACCGGTATATGCAGAGTACAAAATCCCAGATATCTAAAACCAGAGGGAACCATGAGATTCCCAAAGGTAGAAAAGTTAGGATAGAGACCTAACAATAAAATTTCATAATCTCCTTAAACAGGTGTAACTACACAAAAATATCTTTCTTAGCTCTTTTTTTTTTCACATGAAGGGAAAGTTCTAAGTATACCTTTCATTGAATGACAAGTATGTTTGGGTAATTTTGGTTTCTTATTAAGACTCCCATCTTAGGTCAGAGTCCCTATAAGCAGGACTTAAAACAAGGGTACTTGCCAAAGTGATATATTGGAGAGGAAGTCCTCAAAGAACAGGGGTGTGAAGGGATGAGAATAGGGAAATGGGTAAACAAAACAAAAAACAAGAGTGCAGTTAAACAGCAATTTCAGTGGGATCCCAGAGGGAGCTCCGAAGTACAAATTCCACCATGGAGTTGGTCCAACCTTTGTGGCAAAGGAGTGGGGCTTTGGTAACCTCCCATCAGTGGTCACTGGCTTCAAGGTACCCTGGGATGAGGGATGTATGTCCCCCAGGCTCATGGCTTCCTTCAGGACAAGAGAGATTCTCTAGAGAAGGAGGCCACAGTGAGCAGCCAGTACTCCCAGCACTGACCAGGTAAAGAGGAAATAGCGGATTTTTGTAAAACACCACCAGCACCCATGACTGTCAGCAAACAGAACCAATTTTTTAAAAAGACTTAATTAATTAATTTATTTAGAGAGAGGAGAAGTGAAGAAGAAAAAGAGGGAGAGAAACATCAATGTGTGATTGCCCATCACATATCCCCAACTGGGGACCTGGCCTCCAATCCAGGCATGTGCCGTGACTGGCAATTGAACTGGTGACCCTTTGGTTTGCAAGCCCACGTTCAATCCACTGAGCTATACCAGCCAGGGCAAGAACCAATTTGTTTTGAAGAGAGTATACAGGAGGGAATATTTTACATTTTCTTTCATTTCATGGTATCAAAAATGTATCCAAATTTATGGTTTGTTAAATAAGGCACTCAAACAGATCATTTGGCAAAATGTGAACAAATGTATCGATATCTCTAAGGGTCCCAAACTGAAATTCTAGAAAACTGGAGCTAATATTCATGCATATTTAGTAACAATTTAGTGACATGAGTTTATGCCCCTACAGAATAGGAACTAGAATAATCAAAAGTACTGTTACTAGAGTTTTAAACAAAGCTTCTGACACCAATTGCTATAAAAGAATGAATTAGATTATTTTGATATAGTCTACTACAAGTGAAAGTAAGCAAAGAATCCAGTGGGATTTGACTGATCTTGGACATACACTATGTTCACTCTGCTAGATTCTGTCTTCTTGCCACCTGCCAAGAGGCTGGAGCTCCAGCAGCCATGGAACCAGGAGGTGACATTGAGAATGCAGAGTCCCACAGCAAGGTGGAATGTTTGTGGGTCCCTGGACACCATGGCCGCCACTCTGCCAGTAATGTATTGCTTGCACCCGGACCTCTTTCATGGGACAGAGCAATGGCTCTCTTTTATGTAACACACCAGTAGTTCAGGTTTTCTGTTACATGCAGCCAAGCTCGATTTTAACTCATGCTGGTATTTTTGTACTCAAAATGTAAAATATACCCTTATCAATTCTTGCTGCACCTCAAATTCTCCTGTACACCGAGTAAGGGAAAATTGTCAAAATACCATGCCTTTATTTTTAAAACAAAGGGTTTATAAATATATTAAAATCAAACTAGATAAAATGTCGTAAGTGCAATGGTGTAGCACATTTTTATCACACAAGTGCAAATGAAGCTGTGCTGTGTTGCAATAATAAAGATTGCGTTGCTTGCTTTTAAGTGAAGAGCATCATGTAACTCTTCCTGCTGCATTTCTTTGAAAAGGACCAAATCTCTTTTCTAAGTGTCTCTGAATGTAAGATATTCATTACCGCTGGGATCAAAAGAGAATGGTGAGGGCCACGTGACGTTGGCAGCTGAGATCTCAACTGAAGGTCAGTCACTGGACTCTCAGGCAGCCAAATTGCATTTATAGCCAAATTCACTGAAGTCTATAGTCTTGAAATAAGGCGACATGACTATAATTATATTTTATCTTTAAAAATACTTTATGCTCTAATACACAGATGGCAAACTCAAGGCCCATGGGCCGAATCTGGCCCTCCACCCTGTTTTATCTGGCCTGGCACCTTGTTTCCACCCAGCGGCAGTGCTGAGCTCCTTGCCCCTAGTTAAAGAGTAGTTACATTTATACAGTCCTAACATTACATTCAGCCCTTTGAAGGCAACTGTGAGGCTGGTGTGGCCCCCGGTAAAAATGAGTTTGACACCTCCTGCTGTAACACATAGGCTATATCTCGTTAAATTTGTAACTGAGTATGAAAAGCTGACTTCAGAAGTAGTTATGGCAAATTGGAGTACAGTCTGATGTTATCTGAAATAATCAGTATGCAACTATAAAGATTTGGAATCAGATGATAAACACATCCTTTCAAAGCATGGAGTTTTTCAAACAGTAATTTGCATCAGTTGCTAAATGGGGGACCTAACGAAATTAGCAGAGTACTGTATTTTTCAGACTATAAGATGCACCTTCCCCCAATTTGGGAGGAATAATGGTTGTTAATGCTGCTGTTGAGTTCTGTTTACATTTACATTGGTGAAATATTATGTTATTTGTGTTATTAAATATTTTACTACATTTTTTGTTCAAAAATTGTTCTCCCATTTTCCTCCTCTAAAACCTAGGTGAGTTTTATGGTCCGAAAAATATGGTAATTGGTGTTAGATGTTGAAATATGAAATTTAATTTGTGTCTATAGATCACAAGCTTAACAAAAAAGGAGGCTTCTTATAGAAATGTCACTATATAATTCTTACATTTATGTGCCTAATTGAGAGTCTGAATACAAGGTAGTAATAAGGCAAAGATTCTAAAACACATGATTCAGTAGCCAAAAATAAAGCAAATTAGCATACTGACACTATCATAGTCTGAGAAATCTCCTATTACCTAAGTACCACATTCTCCTTCTCCATTGTGAATTATTCTGAAGGAGTCCCATTACCTGTTTAAACACCTAAAAATAAATAAACAAACAAATCTCCTAGGGTAATCATATTTATTACATACTTTCTAAGGGAAGACAAATATGGTTCTGTTTATATAAATTTAATATTTGAATACCTTGAACACTTATTCCACCCCAGAATGTTTATATTATAAACAAAATATACTTTCTTATATTCCTGCCCTAGCTGGTGTGGCTCAGTAGATTGTGTGCTGGCCTGTGAACCAAAGGGTCACCAGTTCAATTCCCAGTCAGGGCACATGCTGGGCTGCAGGCCAGGTCCCCAGTAGGGGGCGTGTGAGATGCAACCACACACTGATGTTTCTCTCCCTCTCTTTCTCCCTCTGTTCCCCTCTCTAAAAATAAATAAATAAAATCTTTAAAAAATACTTTCTTATATTCCTGGACTACAGAGATCATTACTGTTGATAGATGAGTATCTACTTGCAATTATCGGAAGCACAATATTTGTTTTGCATCTTTGAGAGTTACTGAGTATATACTCACAGACACATACAGTACTGAGCATGCAGTGTATTGCAGTTTTCTAATGCCTGCTATCCATTTCACGTCCTTCATTACCCTGTTTGTCTTGGCCTACACCCTTGCTCCTCTCTGGGGTTGGTGATTAGGGTTTCCCTCAATCCTGTTCCAGATGTGAGCATGTGATGGAACTTCCCATCAGAACATGTATTCCCAAACTGTTAATTTGTTCAGGAATGTGCAATTGGTTTTATCAAGCATTAATCCCAGGTCTTCTATTGGGGAGAAGGGTGATTTTATTTTCTATTGGAACTAAGCTACAATAATATAAGCCTGAGACTGATGTGGAGACTATATTGACAGAGAATGACTAAGAAGAGACTGGAAGGCATAGTTGAGAGAGGGGTACTGGGCCACCAGGTACCACTTGAGCTCCCGAATCTAACTGTGCCCCAAGTAAGTCGGATCTCTTCATGTTTTAGTTATTTGAGCTAGTAAAGCTCCTTTGTTTCTTAGTTTGCTAGTTTTTTGTCACTTATAACTGAAATATATCTGACCTACCCTTATATATGCTTGTATATATTTATTGAGACTAAGAGATAGAGCGACCTAGATTCTAATGATGTTAATTGACTAAAATGGAATTGATCCAATTATTTAAAATGTTAGCATGTAAGTTTCCTTTTTGAAAGGTGAGCAAGTGGATTACATGGCTAATGTTTAAACTCACTGGGCCCAACCAATTGATTTTAATGAATGAATGATTGGGGTCATTAAACCTGGAAGCAATTTAAATTAAACTTTGCATCTTTATCACACCAGGTCTGAGAAATAACAACAACTGTAAAAATATGACAGGTCTCTTTATCAGTCAACAGGTACCATTTCATAGTCAATCCATTTAAGGAAGGAAGCAGTTAAAACATAGGTAATTAACTACAGAGCCAGCTAGCTGTTCAGCCTCGGTCTAGGTTAAACACTAAGCTCAGAGAAGTAGCATGCTATGGAATATAATACAGGGTCCAGCAGAAGTAATGCCTGCTTGAGTGTGGTTCATAGGGTAATAATATGGGTGTAATAAGTTATAGTGTCAATTTGAAAATTTCCCCTAAAATGTCCTATGGTGTGCCTGAGTGTGATAGTGCTATGTTACAGAATGACATGCTTATGATTATATAATAAAAACCAGGAGCATTATTTGTGCCGGACCCTGTAGGAAGGGCTACGAAAGGGGAGACCTGCTTTTTGAAGCCAAGTTCTAACCCAGAATTCCTCATCTGTAAAATGGGAGTCATGATGCTGATGTCACAGGCCTGTCCTAGGGATGCGCTCATATAATGTATTTAAAGCTCTCCCCACAGTACTTGGTACAAAGTAAGTGCTCAAAATTCACTGCTATTATTCTCTGCAGAGCTATTAAAATGACCAAAGTGCTTGGAAAAATATAGTTCCCTTTGGCTTGAACATTAATCCACAGATGTTTCAAAAATACTATGTGGAAGTTGTAAAAAAAAAAAAGACACAAAAAACAACGCTCAGCACATTAGCTCCATTCAATCTTTGTGACATCCTGTTTTTGACTGCCAACCCAACATGTTCTCCACTTCCTTACACACTGCCTGTTATTTCTGGTCAGGAAAATAAATAAATAAATAAATACCCAATCTGGCGGAGTATTTCTCCACCTGTATATGAGCCAGAAATGCCAATCGTTTCTAATGTTTATTCCCAGATGCAATAATTACCCTCTATTTACAGCTAAGCTACTGATTGCTATGGAAAATATTGTCAGCAAATGCATTGCTATAAAAGGCAAAAAAATGAAAATCAGGAAACAAAACCCTAAACCCAACCCAAAACAGAAGTGATATGTTTGGTAGATTCCCAGAAACGGAAGGCTATATGTAGTTTCATTTGATAAGAGGTAATGCCTTTTATGCAATATAAAACTACTTCTGTGATTTCTAATTCTTAGTCAAACTGGCAAATTTCTGAAACAGTGATTTAAATATGCATCAATAACAGGAAGTAGAAAAGGAGAACAGAGAAAAAACACACTGTAACTGATATTACAGAATGAATACTTTCCTAATTTGCATAAAGATGTTATACATTTATAAGATGCAACACTTAACTAATATTTGCATTTTAACTCATATAATCGGTTTGAGAAAGAAATCTATCAAGAAAAATATGCCTAGGAAAAACTAAATTTTTTTATTAAAATCATTTTAGAAGGCTAGAATAATTTTTAAGGAAGACTAGAATGTGAACCCTTAACAAAAACACAGTGTTTTTTTCTTATTGAATTCATTGGGGGTGACACTGGTTAATAAAACCATACAGGTTCCAGGCATATAATTCTACAACACATCATCTGTACACTGTATTTTATGCTCACTACCCTAAGTCAAGTCTCCTCCCATCACCGTTTCTCCCACTTTACTCCCCACCTTCCCCTCTGGTAATTGCCATGCTATTGTCTGTGTCTATGAGTGTTTTTTTTTTTTCACTTAATCCCTTCACCTTTTTCACTGAGCCCCACAAAGCCCTCCCCTCTAGCAGCTGGCAGCCTGCTCTTGATCTATGAGTCTATCTTTATCTTTTTTGTTAACTTATTTTGTTCACTAGATTCAACATATAAGTGAAGTCATATGGTATTTCTTTCCCACCCCCTGGCTTATTTCACTTAGCATAATGCTCTCCAGGCCCATCCATGCTGTTGCAAAGGGTAAGATTTCCTTCTTTTTTATGGCTGAGTAATATCCCATTGTGTAAATGTAACATAGCTTTTTTATTCACTCATCTACTGATGGGCACTTGGGCTGCTTCCAAATCTTTGCTATTGTGAATAACACTGCAATGAACATAGGGGTGCACATAGTCCTTCAAATTAGTGTTCCATGAAAAATCCAATGTTTTCATTTATTGTACATATGAAAGAAATTAAGAGTGAGTTTTTTTATGCAAAAAGGTATGTAATTCAAATCCTAGTTTCAAATTGAATATCCCAGAATATAAACAATGCAGAGGTGACATTTTTATACAATGATTTAAGGGGTAAGAGCCTACCTTTACATGTATATGAATGAAAATATTATTTCCTGAGTTCCTCCAAAAGTACATTTAAAGCTCTTAAACTCTACTAAATTCAACAAGGAAATACAATTTTAGTTAACTACTTAAAGAGGGGATTTAGTGTTTCAATATTTGAAAAAAAAAAAAGACCTCGGTGACTATCTCTCTAACATGGGTTTGAGAAATCATATTTCATGGTCAAGGAGGGGGATTTAGGACAACGGTTTCCTAGGGTGCAGGTGAGCTATTGAAATGAAAGTGTGAAATCCCCTTCAGCAGCATTGACAACCAAACTCAGCACTTGGTCTCTTAACAGGTGCCCACACAGGCCCACCAACCCTCAGCTCTTTGTCAATGCCAAGGAGAAAGATAGCTAGTCCCCACACAGCTGTGCCTCTGGCTGACACTACAAAAGATCCAGGCTCGGATATTTTTAGATTCAGGGTAGGCACTCAGCCAAAAGCTCAGCAGCACCACCAGAACATGTGCTGAGAACATGGAGACTTCTGAGCTGTACCAGGTTTCCACCAGCCCTGGGTCTGCCTGCCTAGTCCCCCCACCCCATCCTATGTCCTGTTTCCTGTGGCCCCCAAACCACCTGTGGCTTTCATCCTCTTGCTCACAGGTCTCCTGTTCCATGTCTTTCTGAGTCCCTCTCCTGTTTTACCTTTTCTGTCTCAGTTAGCTCTAGACCTTGAAGCCATGAGAAAGAAAGAAGGGGGGTGGGGAATCAGAAACATTCTGCAGCTGCTTCCAAAAGAAAACAGTGCATTGAATTTGTTCATAATAACATGTCCTTCACTTCGTGAAACCTGTAAGTCATGGCCATCGCTACTACTGAGCTGAAAAACAAGAGGAGAGCAAATGCTTATGATATGAAGAGTGGCAGGTAAAACAATCAATATGGAAAGGAGGAAGAAACACACTACTGTGTTTTGATAATGTAAAGGAAGCCAGGGAAGGGAGCTTGGAAGGATGATGTTCAGTGGCGGGCATTAATTTCCCTCTGTTGAATATTGACACAGAAGGCTAATACATCTTGGGGTGTATGTGCGTGCACTTTCATTGTTTGCTATTAGCATAATCTCAGGGGGTTGGGGCACATCCAGGTGGAAAGCTGTGTTTTACTAAAAAGAACTTATTCTATGTTAGATTGTGCTTTCTCCTCATGGCTCTTTGTAAGGATTATCAAAATGGCAATAAAAAACACGTTTCTCTCTTTTAAAAATGTTTGTTTTGTTGTAAACCGACATGAGTGTAAACACATGAAATCTGATTTTGAACAATAAAGTGGTTATTATAAAGTTAATATGGAATCTAGGTCAAACAAATGCAAAGCCCAATCTTAATTTTATAGAAGCGTTTTTATCTCTACACAGTCATTTGAAACAATTGCTTCAATTGTGTGAAAAAATGATCTAGAAAATGCATTTGAAAGTGTCTCTATAAATGTACATGTCTAAAGTAAAAAAATAGATAAAATAATAACAGAAAGAAAATTGATATTTCATTTCCTATTTAATTTTTAACTGTTTATTGCAACCCAACTGCAATATAGCAGAAGTGATTGCAAAGATCTCTTTTCAGAGAACCACTATTGTGCGGACACCACCCTAGCTCATGGTTTGAAACCACTTCTCACGAATGAGGACATTGTTTGCCAAAAATAATCTATTGGATCTTCATCTGAAGCCACTTACTGAAAATGTATTGTGCTTCAAAGAGACATAACTAAAACAGGTGATCTTATAGAATGTTTTGGTTTTTTTGCCTTTAAAAAAGCATTTTTGAACATTTAAAAAATATATTAGTTACCTATCTATGCCAACAATCAAACTCAGGAGCAAATTCTAGAGTGGCATTCACAATCTCATGCCAGCCATTCAGTAGTGACGTGACATTGAGACAGTTACTCCATGTGCTCTCGGGTTTTCATTTCTAAAACATGATGATTCTTTCCTTATGATCTGGTTAGGAGAATTAAATGAGGCAGCCACATTTGCACTCCCCCAGGGTGCACTTATCCTGTCACTGTTGGTAAATTCTCTCCATGTGAAATGTTGTTCCCTTCTAAAAATTTCAACTATCAACACCATACGCATGATTCCCAAATATTTCTATCTACATCTCACTCTTTTCTGAGCTTCAGCGCTATATCGCAAATGCCCATAGTGTACACCCACCTGGATATCCCGTCAACAATTCCAAGTAATGTCTCTAAACAAACAACCCACTTCCCACTGCTCTCTAATTTTGATCCTATTCCTAGTTTCTCTGCTTCTGTTAACGTGATATCATCATCTTCCCAATTATTCACGCTCATTAGCTATTTTGTAAAAATCCTAAAATACCGTTAGATACCTTGGCTTTTATTGGCTGTGCATGCAAGTGTTCCAGGGTTAAATGAATTGGGGGGGGGAACTGGGTTAAAAAGATATCTTTACTTTGCGACTACCAATCTGCACTTCTTAATCTTTTCACACTTTTCACCCAGCCCTGAACTCATGACCCCTCTCCTCTGGCATGGGGGTATAAAGCACAGCATAAGGAATAGAGTCAATAATATTGTAATCACTAACTATGCATGGTACCAAGTAGATACTTGAACTATTGGGGGGACCACTCTGTGAATTATGATTGTCTGATCACCATACTGTATACCTGAAATGAATATAAAATAATATTAAGTGTAAACTCTAATTGAAAAATAAAATTTAAAAAAGGAAAAATAAGTAATCTTTTTTGGGGGGTAGTGATTAATATATTTATTATCTTTATATTACCAATTTATGGGTGTACATAAATGTCAAATTTATCAAAGTGTACACCATAATACATGTAGTTTATCGTATGTTAATTATACCTCAACAAGGCTGTTTTAAAAAACTGTGGTAGAATACAATGATACAAAACAAGCTTCCAATGTATTCCTGTCATTAACGGTTGAGGTTACATATAGGATCACATACAGTTTTCCCCTTTTGGGGAAAAATTAGGGCAGAATTCCAATATTTGCTTAATTTTTAGCATATACTTTGCATGATATGTTCAAGGTTTTAAATATATTACTGAGTTTACCTCCTAAATAAAAACCAAAGAGCTGCATACTATCTGCAAGTTTTATTTTAATATTTGAACTTACTTTTAAAATACGTTACCTTCATTGCAGGATTCCAAAGCACCTTGCACTAGCACTGTGTGATTCTTAGAAGAAACTAGAGTAAGCAGCATTAATCTAGCTACAGGACGATAGAAGTCTTTGTTGAGTGGGGACAGAGAGGCCCACATTGAACAATTAGTGATTCAGAGTGTACCCTTTGAGGATGATTACCAAGGTGTCTGCTCTAGCCATTCCCTTTTGCTCATCTCCCACAATTTACCAACCACTTATTACCAAGTTATTTTGATTCTTCTTGTTGAATCCATGGCTCATTATAAGCCACTTCCTCTATAAGTTTGACCTGGACTGCATGCATGCTTTCCATCTACTACCTTTTCTTAGTCTGTCATTTTGAAGTTTCAATTCTGTATGTTCTATAGAATTGAGTTTTATTTTGCTCATTTTTTTATACACAGAAGTATGAGACCTAATCTCTGTTGTCATAGAATTCATGGGTGATGGAAATAGTCAGAGTTCAAATATATACTCAATACCACAGGTGCAAACATGCTACATAAGGGTCGTAAACAATGCGATTGCAATCAGTGATTACACAGGAAAGATTAAACCATGCTTTTCAGGGGCGTAGGACTAGGATGCCATTAGTCCAGGAACTTCTAAGTAAATACTCTAAAATATTTTCTACGTTGGGATGAAAGCCTATTTTCTTCTCATCTTCAACTAGAAATAAATGTAAAATATAATTAAAATTTTCATAATAAAGTACTCATTAGAGAAAGTTTGCAATGTAAAAATAGGAATACTGAGATAACCAAGTATAACCTCACTGGAAATATATCCAACTGCTAATTATGGGGGATTTTTTTTTTTTTTTGCACTATCTGACTTATCTCCAAGTCAACAATTCTGAAGATGTATCTTTCAGGGCTAAAGTTTTCTAATAATAATGCTGCAAAAATATTCCAGCAACTTCGAAAAAAGAAGATATGATAGCTAAATTTTAAAAAAAACCTTATCACTTCCTATTCATAGTTTGCTTTTCATTTCCATCTATCTTAAATCTACATATCAAAGCTATATACTTATAGAACTTAAGTTGAGCTTAACCAAGTATACTTTATGGAGAAAAAACTTACTCAAATGGAATCTATCCCTTAATTTCCAATACAATCCTTGATAAGATTGAGTATTTATTGAACCTCATTAAGTCTTCAACCCCTATGCACACATTAAAATATTTCTATGTTTTACATTGCTCATAACACTTCCACCAATATTATTACTGAGAGTAGAGATATGACTAAAAATATAGATATTTATTCCAGTAAGTGTAAAGCTTTGCATTAATCACAATCACTGCTCCATAAACATTTATTTCCCAACACTGTATTGACATTTCTTGGCCTCCAAGGGTTTACATTCTACATTCTGTTCAGAAAAAACATAATAAAGTGATAATAAATGGTAGTGGATAAGTAATGTCTATGATATGATAAGTTCTGTTTTAAAGATATGTGCGAGGCACCAACAGGACTGCACTCAACTCTGTGTAAGTTAGAGGAAACTGAGGAATTTTAGTCAGAAGTGATCTAGTTAAAGGAATTTGAGTTAAAGGAAATTTAGTGATTTACTGTGTGAACCAGAGGGGAAGGGGCAAAGACGTATGTACAAATGAGGACATGAGGAGGATGGCATTTTTCTAGAAAAGGAAAATAGTTTCACATGGCTGGAACATGTGGTGTATGGATATCGCAAAGGATAAGGTAGGATGAACACACACAGGCTTGGTCGTGGGGTTTCTGAAATGTATCTGCTTTAATTCTAGGAGCAATGGCTTTGACTTACTAATTCCCTGGTCTTTTCTAATTCTGTTTGTTGTTTTTTATCTGCCTATATAGAAAACTGGCACACAGATGATAGGCATAAGCATTAATAATTACATATATGAATATGTAATTATTGGATAGTTAGCCTGCCATCAAATGAATTTATCACTCTTTATGAATTTGTGGGGATTATGGAAACAGCATAAGATACCACCTTGACCTTCTTACACTGCAGACTGTTTCTAACCTCCAACTATATAGCAGTGTGGCATGATGTGAAAATCACCAGCTAGGAGCCACCTGAGTTTCATTTGGTCGTAGCATCATCTCTGACTAGCTATGAGAACTGCAATCTCACTTCAGACATCTGTAATTGAGAGGTTGGAACATCTCCTCCAGGTCCTTCCCAGCTGTGAAGGTCTAGGTTCCCGTTATTTACCATGCAGAGCTGAACTCGTAAAATAGCAAAACTGGAGACCAAATACCAGGTTTCCTTTAGCTCTATCTATTATCTATCTGTCTATCTATCATCTATCTATCTATCTATCTATCTATCTATCTATCTATCTATCTATCATCTATCTAATTTTAAAATCTTCAAGTTTCTTAATACACTTCTTATTCTCTCCCCCAACTCCTTCCTACTCCTTTTTCTTTTCTGATCACTTCCCGTCTGTTTTCCTACAGTTCTTTTGCTCCCTGCTGCTTTGTGGTCACAAGTTGTTAATTACACCTTGCACAGTGGATCCCTTTGCACTACAAGCATATTAGGGCAGTCCTCATTATTTGGGGGGAGGGAGGGAAGCCTGACTCCTAGTAGCCTTTGGGATTAGCAAACAATTTTGCCAGACAAAATTGGTTCAGAGAAAGCATGAGAAGAGAGCTGCAAAGACATAAGTCATTCTCCTCTTTCCCATATTTAACTCAAATACCAATCTCTTTTGCTCTCCAAATTGCTTTTTTGACACAGTTATGGGCTGAATTATGTGTCTCCCAAATTACATGTTGAAGGCCGAACCCCCAGTGTCTCAGAATGTTACTTTTGTTGGAGATAGGTGTTTTAAGAGGTGGTCAAGGTTAAGTGAGACCATGGAGGTGAGCCCTAATCTGACTGGCGTTCTTAGAATAAGAGGAGATTGGGATGCAGATACACACAAAAGGCAGACCAAGTGAGGACAGAGGGAGAAGACAGCCTTTTACAAGCCAAGGAGAGAAGCCTCAGAAGAAATCAAGCCTGCCAACAGCCTGATCTCACGTGTCTAGTTTCCATGACTGGGACAAAATAAATGTCTTTTGTTTAAACTACCCAATCTGCTATGGTATTTTGTTATGGCAACCCTACAAGATTAATATACTCCTTAGCCATTTGTAACATTTTATGTTTGAATTGAGCACACTCCATTTTTTTCCCCATGGAAGGCATCTATTATATTTCTTCTTGATACTATAACAAAAAGATGATTAACTGTAATCATAGAGTTAGAAGGAACTCTGTTGCTCATATAGTTTAGGTATTCATTTATTTATCCAGAAAGCATTAACTGAATACCTTTATGCTCTAAGCCCTGTGTTTATTTCCAGCTATGGGGGAAGAGGAAAGCACCACAATAAGATGACACTACCACCATAATGGTGATAATTCAAACACCTCCCTGCCCTTGGGGATTTGGATTCTAATATTAAAGGGAATAAATTCATGAAAGAACATGAAAGATGAACTTTTGGAGGAGGTATGAAATGGGAACACCAAAATGGTACCTTGCCTTGTGTAGTGAAGCGAGGGGACTGGGGGAAAGGGGTTAGGGCAGACTTTCTCATGGGGATGAAACCAAGCTTTAATCAATAAAGTTGTCCATAAGGAAAAGAGGGGTAAAGAGCATCCATTTCAGGAAGGTATAGACCTGATATCCTGAGAGCTTAGTAGTTTGGGGTCTCCAACCTGGGGCCTTATGGCTAAATGGGTAGGAACTGGAGGTAAGGAGGGAGCAGAGAGAAGCAGCAGAAGCAGTTAATTGGGTCCAGATAACACACAACCCCACATACCCCATATCAGTGACATCCATCAATAGCACGGAACTATTTTCCAATTTGTCAGTCAAGGTTTATTTTAAACTTGTAACCTGTAATAACCTGTTTGAATGAATGAAGGCTGCCTATATTAATTTCCAGGAATAAGTAAATTTCAGTGCAAGGAATTTCTAAGTGAATGTGAATGTTACTCAACTTCTATTCCCTTTAGGAATCTAAACTCATTCAACATTTTCACAAGATGATAATGATAATCAAAGCAGAACTTTATTCTATCTAACAAGGAATAGTCCTTCACCAAGGAATTGCAAATACTCCCATTAATGGTTATTCTAATGGCTCTCCCTGTTGGAAGACACTATTTCCTGCCCTGTGTTTAGCCAGGATAAACAATGTTAGCACCATCCCTCAAGTCCAGGTCATGAACTGTTTTATATACATGAAATACCATTATTATAAAACCTACCTTACATTCCAGCTACAGCCTTCTGACAGAATGTGTGAATGCCGACCCCCCACCCCCACCATGCAGGGTACTGTGTTACGATGCAGCGTGTAGGTGTGCTGTGTCTCTGTGCAGTCAGGTCCTAACTATACAACCTTCCTGAAGGAAATGGCTAAATATTTGGTCTAAAGTTTGGCTTTAAAGTTACTTAAATTAGAATAATCAGCCAGACATGTAAAAATTATTGTTTCTTTCTATACATATAAGCTTTCTGCCCAGTGTCTAAAAGAATCTAAGTACAAATACACAGTATATAAACCTACATCTGTCTAACTCAAGAATTTATATTTTTGCTCTCTGTGACCTTTTTTGTCTTTCCCCATTATCTAAGCTTTACCAATTAAATCTCTACATATCTCTTTGATTGCATTCCATCATTTTCATTCCTAATGCCCTAGTAAGGCTATTATTTGAGATAAAACCACAACCTTCATACACCTGCCTTTAGACAGTGGCTCCCAACACAATGAATTCAGGTCTCCTTTAATTGGTCTATATTATATATCAATTATTAAATTAATTGGGGTGACACTGACTCATAAAATTATATAGGTTTACAACATACAATTCTATACTACCTCATCTATATATTGCCTTGTGTGTTTAACATTCAAAGTTGAATCTCTTTCTGTCTCCATATATTTGACCCCCTTTACCCTTCACTGCCCCCCACCCCACCCCCATTCCCTCTGATAATCACCATGCTATTGTCTGTGTCTACGAGTTTTTGTCTGCTTGTCTTGTTTGTTCATTTGCTGCTCAAATCAGGGCCCTAGATATGCACAATTTTTAAAGTTCTTCTAATATCCTAATGTGCAACCCAGGAACAATGTCCTAATGCATCCTCAATATGTGGTCCCTGGACCAAGCACATCAGCATCACCATAGAAACTCATAAGAATGCAAATCACTGGTCCCCACCTCCAGTATCCTGAAGGTGGGGCTCAGTGACCTGTTTTGATCATCAATCTGGTGATTCTGATGGTGGCTACAGTCTGAGTGCCACCGCTATGGTGTTGGAGTCTCTCAGATCCGTGATCCATCAAGACAGTGCCAGAGTCATCTCTAAGTACTACGAACAACAACGTAAATATTAGAGTGTACCATCTCAAAATTATTCTCAAACCCTGCTCAAAATTATTCACTGGCTCCTACCCTTCATAGCATGACCTGTGACTTCCTGGTGTGCTCTTCATGCTCTAAGGCACAGGTGGCAAACTCAAGGCCTGCAGGCTGAATCGACCTCCACCTTGTTTTATCCAGTCCAGTACTTGTTTGTACCCAGCGGCAGCGCTGAGCTCTTGCTTAACTGTTAAGGAGTAGTTACATTTATACAGTCCTAAAATTACATTCGGCCCTTTGAAGGCAACCGCGAGGCTGATGTGGCCCCGTTGAAAATGAGTTTGACACCCCTGCTCTAAGTTGTATTTCTGCTATGCCATATCATTGGGTTCATGATCTGATTAATACTCAAGTATTTCATTTCCTCAATATACTTCACGTCCTTACACATGTTGCTCCTGTTGCCTTAAATGTCCTTCCCGCTCCTAAATCTGTCAAATCCTCTTTTTCCATGAAGCTTCAGCCTAATTCATTCCACCTCTTTGAAGGTCTTCTTGGACCTCCTTGCAGACTAATGTGCTCCTTGCTACATGATGCCACTATAACTTATATAAACCTACATCATACCAATCTCCCTATTTCCCTGGACTTCTTATCTGTATAACTCTCTTTTTCTTTGAGTGGGGCATGAACTACGTTTTCTTCACCTTTTTATCTGCAACATTTACTGTGATGCCTGGTATATGTTTGGAATGAATAAAGATTCCTGTAAATGCCTTGGAAAATTTTGTTGGATCATGTGGTGTTCTCAGCAAGGGTTTGACCTTCAATCACATTTAGCATTCCAAAACTTACTGAACTAACAAGGCGGTGAGGTTTTTCTTCATGGGAAATCTCTTACATTGTCCTAGCACTTTGCAACTTCCAAGAGTTTTCACAGATATTATTAGTCACCTAGAAAGGAGGACTGAATCTTCTCCTTTAAACATTTCAAGATGACAGAATACTCTCTGACCATGGATTGTATACATGGATTCCATGTATACTTTGTTTTCTCTCTTTCATGGTATAAGCTAGTACAATGTCAATGATGCCAACAGAGTCAACACTGAAAACCTATTTGAACAGAGTACAGCTTAGAGATAGCCACTTGTCTTTCCACCACTCATATAGAAACACAAACCAAATAAGAATGACATCAGAGACCAGCCATGCTAGCATCCATCCATTCAGTCACCATTCATTAAGCCTCAACCACTAGGGACTTCATTTAGCACACATAATACATAAGTAAGTGTAGTCACTGTGTAAATAAACTCACAGCCTGCTGGGAGAGATGGTTCTGCAAATGAGGGAATTCAAGATGAGAATGAAGTGCAATACAATCTCAGAATCGAGAGGAAGAAATGCCAAATGACTCACTTTGTCTACAAGGTGAGGCAGCTTTATTTCTTCTTCCACAAAATTCCCACATAGGAACTAAGAGAAGAGATGCCATTTCATCCCCTTTGACCTTTTCCCCTTTATATTAAAGAAATATTCTTGACCCTCAAAGCATAACAGACATTTAAAAATTAGTTCTGTGAGCAAATTTATTAACGAAGAACATGAAAGCATTCACATCCCTTTCCATTAACATGAAATGACACTCTCTTAATGAATAAGACATCGGAAAGCATGCCGTCAGTAAAATGAAGACTGCTCTTGGGCTGCCTGTATATGTGTATTCATCAGCTGCCTACTAATATCAAGACATACACAACTAACTCAGAGCAGAGGAATTAGCAGATGCTATAAGACAGTATTTCTGACTAATGCCTAGTAATAGGTAGCGATGTAATTTTGAATTATTGAATTTCTTTGCTCTGGAAATTAGATATACAGATTTTATAGTTAAATGAGCATTTTGTTTATACATAAAAAACTTACTGAGATCTAAAATTTCATAATTTTTCAAATTTAGGCTAGAGAGGAAATATGTCTTAATGCTTAGAAAATCTTCCATTTGAATTCTGCTTAATATAGCAATGACCTGTGCTTACTTTAAAGTTGTTTCTAAGCCATAGATTCTTCTTCTTCCTTTTAGAGAGAATAACTTCAAGGGAATGTTAACATTACCTCCACTAACACAAAGTAATTACCATCTCAGAAGGTACCTATTTTAGGTGGATAATACCCTTATCTCCTGACTCACATATTGGATCTCCGCATTTTTCTTTCATTATAACACACAGACACACATCACAAAAGCCAGGTTTTATCATTAATAAAACCCAAAACTGCTCTAAAATTGTTCTAAATGAATTCTAACTGTAGAATTGAAAGTCCAACATATTTTCTTCTCTCTCTTTATACAAAATCCTCATTCTCTTTTATATCCACGGAAGTGTGCATATGAAAAAAACCCGAGACTAATGTAAGTATATACCAGATACATGAATGTTTCGATGTTTACAGCAATCAATTCTGTTATTTGATAAGAATATGTATATGCATACAATTTTAATGGTTTCCTGCAATTGGAAACATCCTTGGCATATTAATTAATTAGTATTCTTTTTATACTTCTATTATAAAGTGTATATTTTTGTTTATTGTAAACACTCATGATACCAAAAGGGAATGTGTGTCTGCGTATACATTTTCATGTGAGCAGTTGAAACACACACGCAAAAGTCAAGTGCATTGTCAGTTGAATCTAGAGCTTATGACATTTTTAGAACTCTGGGTATACATGGCACAATTCCACCTGTTAAAATCATCTGAGCTCCTTCCTACACTACATTATTTCCAAAATATGAGATATTATCAAATGGCTTAGGTCAAAAGAAATTTATGGGGAATTAATTCAACACACTCTTTTACTGAGCTTCTTCCCAGTATATGTTCTAAGATCTTTGAGAATATAAGCACATATGAGACATATTTTGCAACATCCAGAAGGAGGTAATCTAGTAATAGGAATAATATAATTAAATACAGTAATATAATTAATACAATAAACATAGACTCAGTTTACCTCATCTATTAAGTGGGAATGGAACTACATTTCTTCACCATAGTTTTTTATGGGAATTAAACTCTTTATATAAGAATATTATCATTCATTATAAAAATAACGGATATCTGCAAATAAACTGTTCAGTGGTAGATTATGATTTCTAGCTGTCATGAAGGAGGACTCATCTCTCCTCTATTTCTCTCTCATGCATAATCTATATTTTCCATTTTTGAAATTGCACAGCACACTTCTGTCATGTTATCTCCAAGGAGAAGAATGCCTATGAGCTTAATTTAGGTCCAACACATTGTTTAAGGCCTGGATTGTTTTCTGGCTGGCATAGGAAGATAAAAAATTGGCTATACAATCTATTTCTGTTGAAGACTTAATACAATAATATATATTTTCATTAAGAAAAGATGAATTATGGAGCCTGCATCTCAAATTATCATGGATGAAATACAGTCTAAATCATGTCTTTTCCTTTGTTAAAATTTTCCAAGTCAAAATATGATGTCATGATGTCCTATGAAAAACCTTTTTAATACAAATAATGTACTTATAGATAAAATAGTCAATTTCATTTTAAAATTGGGTCAGAGGGCCCACCACTTTGATAAATCAATATTATCACTCAAGCTGGTTTTTCTCATAAAATGCCAGGGTGCATCAGATGTGTAGATTTCTGTAATGAATGAATTGTATATTCACCTAATGCACAAAGTACAGTTAATATTCACTTTCCCATAAAATACTCATAAACATTATTCTTAGTGTGCAAGATTCCACCCAATAAATATAAATAGGCAGTTGGATGGACTGAGTACATGCTATCTTACTTCAAGAGACCCTTCAAGTCCATATGTTTGGGTCATTCGACAGACATTTTTCACCTTGACTTTGGGCGTATGTGTAATGGGGCTTTATGCTTGTGCACATAGTTTTCTAGCAACTAACTTTCCTTTTATACATGGGCTCCATTCCAGATTAAAACAGATGAAAGATTTCCAATCATTCTGGCCAGCGCTCAGGGTGGAAAATGAGCTCAGGAAAGTAGCTATCTGAAACGGAACACTCCCTGGAATGGACATTCCGTTCTAAGTCCCCTTCAGGGGAACTCCAACAATAGCTCAAGCAGAAGCAAACACTTGTCTTCAACATGGTCCAAGCCAACCATTCACTTTCTTAGTAATCTGGCTTCTGACACCAACCGGGGATTTAAAGCTTCTGTTCCCATAGCAAAGAACAGCAGGCCCAGTATGCTCGTACTGTATGAACAGAAGTGATTCGCCCAACTTCTTTCCTCCCTCCATCTCTAGCACTTGGTATTAATCTGACACCTCCAAAGATATTTCAGCTTCATAGCCCCTCACAGGAATTCCCACAAGTCAAGTTTCTTTCTTAACACTAATGTTTCTTTTGAGACTAAGGAAAAAATAGAGGAAACACATTACAGAGCTAAACCCCAAATATCACTTATTGCATAAACCATCTTGATTAAGGAACAAACATTTTCATCTGAGGTTAATAATTTCTACAATTTGCTGAGCACACGGGACAACATAATGTACTAAAGACTACCCTCTTCTGTTTCATTAGTTATCATGTGGGGGGGAGTATAATACAACCTGCCAGTAGTCATTAGTAAACATAAAAAAAACCTTTTCAAACTGGATGCTGGAATTTCAAACACATAATTTGGTGATGAAATAGTCAGACAAGTGTGGTGGTATTTAATCATTAATTTATGTGCCTATAAACAATTAGGTGCAAGGAACCCATGAAGAACAAGCACGGACCTTCCTCTCAAAGAGCAAGGGAGTGACTCAGAAGCACCTGGACATTGACAATGCGGGAAGAATTACTTTCATCGAATTATGTAAAGTGAGTTTTTCAGTAAGAACACAGAATGGGGGCACTGTATTCTGATTTAGGTTATTCAGCAATGCTTTTTAACAAGCTTCTCTAAGCAAACAGGAGAATAATGAATAGAGTTGTTAGTGAAAGATATGTGGCGATAATGGTTTTTGGAAGAGCATTCTGGAAAGTGGGAACAAGTCTGAGGTATGGCACATTTTTATGTCACACATACCTACAACAGAGGTAAGTGTGCACAGTGAGGAATACCAGATGAAGAGGTGATAGATGTGAGCAGATGCCAAACTGTCAAGGGCCTGTGCACTGGGGCCTTGGATTTTACCCTGTAACTACAAGATTCTCTAAAGGGTGTTAAGCTAGAAGCACAGGATCTGACTTGTGTTTTAGAAGCTTGACTGGGCGGCAATTAGAGGGATGGATTTAAGACCAGATTAAAGCAAGTATATCACTCTCACACACACACACACACAAACAATCAGACATCTCTTAATCTACATAGGGGGCAGAAAAAGTAGGTTTACAGTTGTGAATGCATGAAACACAGAGTTTATTCTTATATTATCATTTATTCATTATGAACTCATTTTTCCATATGAACAACTGTAAACTTACTTCTGCCCAATGCTGTATGTATGTTTATACAACTTCTCTCTTTGGGAGTTATATATAAATTAACTATTCATTGATATTAATAGTTATAATCATAGATAAAACAAAAATGATTCCCAAACATTTTGCCACCCACCAAGCAATTTCTTATACCTCATTTTAATGCCTAAAATTAATCATCCTGTGAAACAACATTTATTATTCCTAATTTATTCTTGAGGACAATCAGTATTAGATGCGCTCAGCTCAGTGCCAGGCACTTCATAAATAAATAATTGTGAAGTATTGGCTTGTCCAAAATTACTTGGCTTATGAGGTCGAGTCAGGTTGAAAACAAAGTAGTCTCAGGCCTTGTCCAGTTACCGTGCCCATGGACCGGCATAACTTCTAAAATGCCAGCCCTTCCCATCCAGGCTCTTTGGTCATAAACAACATGAACTCAATACCTCACAAGGTAGGGCATTTAGAACAAGACTTAAATCACCATGACATGTGGTTCAATAAGTGATGCATGTTCCCGTATAAAAGAAATGGATTTCATTCTGGTGTGTTAGCATTAAATCATCCTTTGTCTGTATCCTGAATGGTGGATTTATTCATTCACAAGACTTATCTGTTGATTAGGGCTGGTGGTGATACACTGGCCTTCAGGACACTGAGAGCTTGTGAAAGGTTCAATGCTGTATTTAAACAATTTCATTTGCTGTAAGTATAGATGTACAGGAAATTGCAAAGAAATGTGTAGGAATGTCTTGTGAACCTGCATTCCACCTCCTACAATGTTGGCACCTTGGACAACTACAGTACAATGTCAAAAAGAGGAAATTGTCAGTACAACCCAGAGTTCATTCGGATTTGACCAATTATACAGACACTCATTTGTGTCCCTCTGTGTGTGTGTTTCTACACAATGGTATCGAGTGTAGCTTTGTGTGACAGACACTAATATGAAGACATAGAATAGTTCCATCACTACACACTCCCTTATAGCATTCTCACATAGAACATCTACCTCTCACCCCTAATCTGTGATAACTATAATCTGTTCTTGATCTCTATACAGTTGTCCTGCGCTGTGTCGTAGTTTACTCATTGCAGTTTCACTGTATCATGGGTTTAAAAAAAAAGACATATTTTGCTACATCCAGAAGGAGGTAATCTAGTAATAGGAATAATATAATTAAATACAGTAATTAAATAAAATTAATACAAAAACATAGACTCAGTTTACTTCATCTATTAAGTGGGGATGGAACTATATTTCTTCATCATAGTTTTTTTATGGGAATTAAACTCTATATAAGAATATTATCATTCATTATAAAAATAATGGATATCTGCAAACAAACTGTTCAGTGGTAGATTACTATTTCTAGCTGTCATGAAGGAGGACTCATCTCTCCTCTATTTCTCTCTCATGCATATTTTTTATGTTTTTATTAAACCCGCGACACAGTGAAGCTGCAATAAGTGAACTGCAACATAGCGAGGGCCAACTATATACTTCCCTGGTGAGTACCCATATAGAATTTTATATGTTGTTAAAATTACATAGGTTTAAGAGTGTAGAAAGTGTTTAAGAGCATATGAAGTGTTTACAAGAGTGTGGAAAAGGTTTATAAGAGTGTGGGAAGGGTTTATAAAGCCTTAAAATATATATAAATAATAATATAAATATAATGCCACTACTTCACGGATTTTCACCTATTGCAGGGGTCTCTGGAATGTAACTCCCATGATAGGTGAGGGATCACTGTAATTTTATTTCAGTGATGCTCTAGAAAAGGCATAACACAGTATGTAACCTTCTGGGATTTTTTTGGTCACTCACCATGGTGTCCTTGAGATCTATCCTAGTTGTTGTATTGAGTATCAAGAATTCATTTCTTTTTATTTCTGAGTAATACATCATGATATGGATGCACTACAGTTTCTTTCACATTCACCAATCAGTGGGTATGGACTGTATTGAATTTCTGGCTATTAAGACGAAAGCTGGTGTGAACATTTATGTACAGGTGCCTGTGTGAACATATGTTTCCATTTTCTGGGATACATGCCCAAAACTGGAATCATTGGGTTGTACAGCGGTTACATGTTCAGTTCTGGAAGAAACTGCCAAACCGTTCTCTAGAAAGGCTGTACCAATGTATACCCCTACCGGCACTGGATGAGAGCCCGATTTCTCTGCATCATGTTTAGCCTTAGTGGTGTCACTCTTAATAAAATGCATGCATATTTAAGGTATACAACATTATGATTTGCTATACATATACATAGTGAAATGATTATGGCAGTAAAGTGAATTAACATATCTATCTCCTCACATAGTTACCATGTGTGTGTGTGTGATGAGAGTGCCAGAAATCTATTCTCCTAGCAAATTCCCAGCAACTCAGTAGAATATTATTAACTATAGTCATCATGCTGTGTATTGAATCTCTAGAGGTATTCACCCTATAATATCTGCAACTTTGCACCCTTTGAACACCATCTCCCCATTTCCCTCACCCCCACTTCCTTTTGTAACCACTACTCTACTCTCTGCTTCTATGTTTTCAACTGTTTTATATTCCACATATAAGTGAGATCATGGGGTTTGTTTCCTTCTCTCTCTGGCTGAAACCTATCACCCTTTCCTTATAAAATGGGAAAGCTATTATTCACAATAGATTTTCATATAGTGTAATTTATTTTTCACTGCAAAAGTATTTTGTCCTTTCCCAGAAGGTTTATTTGCCTTTTGGCATCCCCCACCCTTCTATACCCCAGAACAAATCACTTAGTGATCAGAGTCTCTTTTCTTCTAAGTCTCTTAAATTACTACTTTATATTTATACCCAAGCACATATCTCAAAGTCTTTTAGGTTATCAAGACAATGAGTTTCTTCTTTAAGAGACAGATTGGCAAAGATAAGAGCTGACAGTAATGGCTGATTTTCCCAGGATACCAGCAAATGGCAAGTGGGAAGAGGGAAAGGAGACAGCAACTGGAAGAGACAGAAAAGAAAGGACTACCCTGGAGTAGAATCAAGGGAGAACATCTTAGGTGGGAAGGCAGCGGTTGACAGTGACAAGTACCGAACAGATTTTACAAAGACACATGAAGGAAAAAAAAAAAAAAACAGATACATTGAAAACAGTAAAAGAACAAAACAAACAGCCAAAGGATTCTAGGGTAAAATGGAGTATGGGAAATCCAAGAAGAGAATTATAACTCAATGGAAAATAAAACAGACTTTCATGATTTATGTACATTAAGCTTCAATCAGGACTAAAGTGCTCTTGTTATATAAAGTTTTCACAAAATGCAATCAAATTATCATCATCATTATAACATTCTTATATGTAAATGCCTGCAATTATGTGTGCAATAAAATATTAAACACCAATTCACTTATTAAAAATATTTATGTGCTTTGTTCTGGAGAAACAATGGTAAGCAAGAACAACTGAGGTGTATCGGTTTATTGAACTTACCAGATGGTGTGAGTGATAAGCATGAATTAGTCACTTACATACATACAGAATCACAACAATGGTATTAGTTACAGAGGGATATTACATGGTAGGGAAATTTTATCTACATAGAAAATTCTGACACATGCTCAGAAGGAGTGGTTTGTAAGTAGAAATTAATATTATCTTGGTGGAAAAGACAGGGAAGGAAGGTTCTAGAAAAAGAGAAAAAACATATGCAACAAAGTTCACTTGCAGAAAGAAGCCAGGCTTATTCAAGAAACAGCTAGAAAACCAGGAAGTTGGTGAGGCAGGGGAAGCATTATGGGAAATGTGATAGGAGAGGAAGACAGTGTCTAGATCTCATTTTATTTTGTTTTGCTTTCCTGGCAGCCAAGGAAAGCTATTAAAGTGATTAAAAGGGTGGCTGATATAATCAAATTTAGCTGACCAAATGAATTGTAGCAAATACATTTGAGGGAATGGGAAGATGGAATGCTAAGAAACCGGAAAGGGAACTGACGCTGTATTGCTGGGGGGAAAGGCAGATTGGGCCAGAGTAATGGTCCAGCAGATGAAGAGGAGTGGATCAAAAGACAGGGGGCGATAAAAGCCACAGTAATTGGCAATGGTCCAGACATAAGTGGGCACAAGAGATAAGAGTTTCAACAATGAAAACATGTTCTAACTTGTGAAACAGGATGGATGGGAGCATCAATAACTGATAAAGGGAACAATGAGAAAATATCCAGTTTCCGCAGTGGGGTGGAAGGGAAGTTCAGTTTGGGGCACTTAGACTGGAGGTGACGTTGTCACGTACAAATGGAAATGCCAACCAGGCAGTTGAAGTCCCAGCTTGAAATTCACTGGAGAAATCTGAGCTTGAGGTGTAACTTGTCAGTGATCTGCATGCACGTGTTAATAAAGCCATAGGCATGGGTGGAATGACCACGGAAGGGATTATGGAGGAAGAAGACAATCATGTTAGGACTAAGCTCTGAGGAATCCTGATATATAAAGGTTGAGCAGAGAGAATCAGCCTGCAAAGTAGACAGAACAGAAACACCCTATGGAAATGGAAACAAAACTGGGGGAGTCCAATGCACAGATCTCAAGGAAAGAACATTTTTCAGAGTCAATACTGACCACTGCTATAAATTCAACAAAGAGGAGGAAGACGTTTCCTCAACTGGTTCTAATGACATGACATTCTTTACTTCCCTTGAATTAAGTCAGATCAAGTTTAAATAGAAAACAATGAAAGCACATTTGAAGGAAATAAAACTCAATATCTACTCTAACTTATGGATATAAAGAATATGAACATAATGTTTTATCACTGTGTTTTTATCATGTTATTATTATATTATAATCTCATTTTCTTAAAAATATCCAAAACCCTACTAATATCATTACCTGTAATCTTTAATATTAGCATTAAATGACTACTAGTTCCTTAAGAAATAAATAAAATATCAAACCACAACTGTTTACTATAGTTGGGGAGTGACTTTTGTATATAATAAAGTATTCCCATTCTTTTCCAACTGTGCTGTAGCATCCTTTATATTTTCAAGTGGAAGAGTTGATTTTAGTTTTATTTTAATAATAATATTTAGTAATTCTTAATAAATGAATTAATTAAAATTTTAGTTTTAGTTAATAAAACCAAGGAGTTTTATATTCAAACTAGTTAATTTCTAGGGTGTATGTACATGTTTGTGTGTATGAGAGAGAGAAAGAGAGAGAGAGAAGGATCTAGTCATACTAGCAATATTGAAACAACTGAGCTAATTTATTTCATTCACCACACTATATTATTAAACCGTTTTTTCTAGGATGATGGTATCTCACACAATCTCACCTAATTTCACACATTAGGAAAACATGATAAAGAGAATCCAAGATTGATTAAAATGAAAAAAAAAAACCTATATACTAACTGGTCCCTATTTCATGTGTCATAATGCGGCTTATTGTCATTTATAGCAATGAACTATAAAAATGTGTGTTTGTGTATTTAAGTAAGATTCTAGAGCAATGCTACATTTGGTTGAACCAAATTTTTATCATTTGATAAGAAACTAACATGTTGGGTGTCTGAAAATATATCATAGAAGTAATTTGTTTTTATGGCTAAGCCAAAGATTAACGGCCTTCGAGTAAAGAAGTAAAAAATGCATTTCAAATAATAGTTAAAATGTATAATACCTTAATATTTCTATTTGTTATTCAGTTATTGCACAATGCTAAACAATCTGTACCATAGGAAAACATGATAATCATCAGTTTTTTGTTTGAAAATAAGTTATCGCATTTTTTGGCTCCAATGCTACACATGACTTTTTATCTTTTAATGTATAGATAGGTGTGCATACCACTTGATGAGAGGAGGAAATAATTGCTTGCAAAACCAGGGAAACTCTCAATCTCATTTCTGATGATAGATATGGGGGATCTAATGCTGACATTGCGCTGTCACTGCTTAACTCCTGAGGTGTCATGTGCCTCATAGCCAAGTATTCTCAGTCTCTGTATAGTGTACATTACATTTACCCAGGAAACTATATACATAGTTCTACATATAACATGAGGTACAACATGAGGTACAGATAAAGGGAAACTCAGTTTACTTATGTAAAAAAGCAATAGTAATTTGAAATTTAAATGAACTGTTTTGCTAAACACTACTCAGAATACTATTGATCATTATCCTTAAATGCCACATTAATCAGCACAAATTATTTTGTTCAGGGCACTAAATCTTATTCTTGTGGGCCCAGTTCTCACGTTTGTCCATCTAGTACAGTTGCTGGTGCACAACTGAAACGAACTCAGAAAGACATCAAGGGAGAGCACTCTGAGGAAGCTTGTTGTACAGGATTACAAACAGCTCAAGGGCTGTATTCATTCTGGTATTTGATCTTTTTAAGTTCACAAAATGAGAAGATTGAGATAGGAATAAAATAGTGAAGCCAGTGGCCAGTAATGGGTATCATCACGGATAGCTCCCTAAAGAGGTCCAGAGGATGGACACTGGGTTATTCAGGGCAGGTCAGTTTTTATCTAAGAAATTAGTGGGCTGGGTTCTATAGTCTTTGGATAAACAGAGCCAACATTTTGAGTTTTTTAGAAAAGAACTTTCTCAGTAGAGAATACAGTAAGCCTTCACTTAACATCACTGATAGGTTCTGTGACTTTTATATAATAAAACCAATTTTACCATATGTTAATTGATATAAACAAGAGTTAAGTTCCTCTGACAGCTCATCAACATTATCATGAAAAGACATTGAATGAAACAATAGTATTCGAGCACCTGCTGTCTTTAGTTCTTATTAGAAGACACTATGATTCCTTCCATTTCATGCATTGTCCTATTCTCTCTAGAGCTCTGACAGACTCCCCACTTCTCTGTCAGAACCTGAGGGGTGTGGCAGTTGACTGAGTGGTTCAGAACTTTGGATCCTCGGGTCACTCTGCCACCATCCAAATCCTGCCTCCAGCACTTAGCAGCAGAGCTGCCTCAGGCAAACGACTTACATTCCCTATACTTTTGGTATGAGAATACCAAAGTATATTAAACTCTCATTTATTAAATATGGCTTGATTATATCCCCTTATCTCATAGAGTTATTAGTGGAATTACCTGAAGTAAACATTACATTTTCAAAGAAGTGCTTTACACTTAGTACGGGCTTGCTAAATGCTATATAATTATCTTTGACGGCCGGATGAACCAATATTAGCACTATATACATACAAGGTGCTGTCAGTAACTGTTGATGAAGGAAAGGTCAGTGCCACATTAACCCTTGTCTATGTGCCACTTCCCCTTCTACTATTCTTTAATTTACATCTCCCTACATACATACAGTAAGGCCTATTTAAAGGTGGAGTCTTCAATGAAACTTCCATAATCACATCATCCGTAAGTAATCATTTATGGTTGATTACAACCATGCTTTATAAACTCTCTTGACATATTATAGTGGTTGCATTTATATGCATGTGTGTCTGGGTGTGTTTTCTCTGGTTTACAGTGCTGTAATCTCATAAAAGGCAGAGAGAGCCCTTGCTGGTGTGGCTCAGTGGACTGAGTGCCGACCTGTGAACCAAAGGGTTACTGGTTCAATTCCAAGGCAGGGCACACGCCTGGGTTGCAGGCCAAGTTCCCAGTAGGGGGCACACAAGAGGCAACCACACATTGATGTTTCTCTTCCTCCTTTCACCTCTCTAAAAATAAGTAAATAAAATCTTTAAAAAATTTTAAAAGGTAGAGAGAACATAGGAGGTGTACAATAAAGTTTACTTACAAGCACATGAAAACCCAATAGTAAAAAAGCTGTCTAATCATATTAATATTCTATCTACTCTTACTTCCCCAAAAGCTAACTGATGAGTACATTACATTCATCCATGACTAAATTTCAATTATTCAAGTACCTTCTTTCCCTTCAGTACAATTCTAGTTTTATTTAAACTGAATTGTCAATGTATTTTAAGAATTTACCTTTTTCCCAGATTTAAGAAAAATCAATTTTACTAATGGCTCTCAAGAAATTTTAGACATTTCTCCAATAAGTGTCTATATTAACTAAACCAGCATTAAATAAAGTGCAAACTTACCTTATCACATCTATGCAATTCCGTATTCTCTAAAGGATGATTTTTCACATTGCTTAACAACTCTGACTGAGCAATTGAAATTCAGACTATGATAAATGTTTCACACTGAAGGCTCGTTTCATTATACCATAGTCAGTTGAAATGGGGTTTCTGAAGAAGGTATTTTTAGGAAGCGTGGAGTACAGGAAAAGCTGAATACATTATACAACTTAAATATTTATTGAAGCTTTCCTACTAAGGCAACATTTTGGTGATATTTCAGAGACATAACAATATGGGAGAGGAAATTAGGGGTAAATAGATGGCAGAGACTGTGGAAACCAAGACACCTGGTGCTACAAGTGAGATCCTCATTCATAAAGTCATTAAATTGAGGATTGAAAGAAATATTTACAGAGTATTTACAGAAATATTGTTTTCCTTCATATTTCATCATTCTATCTAGATGCTGCTTCTATGATATTTTCTTTGGAGTGCTTTTGTCTTCCTTATTGAATTCCTGACCATCTTCTCTTCACTCTGTTTTTTCTCATTGGTATCACTTATCCTCCATGGCTCACATTTTACGTCGGCAATACAAACTTCATTTCTAGGCTTCACATCCCTGTATCCACAGTACACACACTCTCCATAAAAAATTAGTACCCATACCCCAAAAGCTTCAGTGGTGGGCACCATATCCAACTCAACACCAATTCCTACTAATTTTATGTTACTACTAGGTCTTGAATAAGTACCCCTTTTCCCCAAGTTCACTGTCACCATTCTAGTTCACAGTACCCTCTTTTGCCCCAGGAGAAACTACCAGATTGATTTCCCTTCACCTGGCCTTACCAGCTCCTGATATGTTCTCTACAAAATAGAGTAATGGTCATAAATGTACCCCAAATATGTTCTTATCACTGCCCTACCTGAAGCCCTTAAAAGGCTGTCCATTGATCTCATCATAAAGAACAAAATATCATGCCCGCGACCTTTGAGGTTCTGAATGGTTGGATCCCAGTCCAGCATTTCAGCTGCATGCTTGGCCCAAATAGTCCCTCAGTAACTCTACTCCTGGGAAACTGAGTTTCTCTTAGTTCTTTCTTCATACCATGTCACACCTTCCCGGATGTTGTTCCTTCTGAATGTAACATTTCCTACTCCCACGTTTCTCTCTCTTCTTTTGAATGTTGTTTTCTTAGTAATCCCCCCAATTCCTAATACTAGTCTAAGTCTCAGTCTCATACATTCTTATAACAATATTGCTTCATTCCATAGCCTTTGTCCTGAATGCAAGAATGCAATTGAATTTTATACAAATATAAAATTAAATAAATATACATATAAATAAAATAGAATATTTAAATAAATAAAATTATATATATTCTCTCCTAAATTCTAATCTCAATGAAGTCACTTGTTTGGAACATTATCTTCAGAGCCTGGCACAAAGTAGGCACTCAATGCATATTAGTTGCATGAATGAATGAATGAATAAAACAAATGTTTCCTTATTTAAACAGTGGTCACCCAAACCCACACAACATAGACTTTACAGAGTCATTTCTTTGCATAATTCTATTTCTGAATTTGTTTTGAGAACAAATCTATTCCTAGACCTTTAAAGTAAAACGCTGCGAAGTCTATAAGGCTCGAGCAAAGGGAACTCTGAGATGACACGTGGTGCTCTCTGACACGGCCCATTAGAGATGGGGTGTGGACACCTAATCCAAAGGAATCTTCTAGCTCTTCAGCAGCTGTTCCCATGGCTCCTGAATGCCCTTCAGGCTCTACTAAATCAGGATTCCTCAGCTGTCTGGGCTCCCACTAAGCTCTTTCAGTTAACCACCTACACGCCAACCTTGCTCAGATCTGCTTATACTCTTTGGCCATCGCTGAAATTTTTCCCTTTGCCTTCATAGTTATTTGCCAGTACACTGGAGTCATTGGAATTCAACACTTTCATCGATAATTTTATCAGTCCCTCAACTATTTTGATAACATTTTGGCCACTTAGTCACCAGTTTATTTCTAATCCTGCCCTCTTGAGCAGCGATATAGATGCTCAGCTTTCCTTTGATGGAAATACTGGGACAGCTTTGATTCTGTGATGCTTCTCTTCTCCCTTTAATGTGACCTTGCACAGTTTGCAAGGCTGAAATCTGCACTGTAACACTGCTGACTCCTGTGCCCTTTAAGTCAGCATTCAGCTCGGGCTAAGGCAATATTGCTACTGTAATCTGATAAAGGAACAGACGCGTTGTGTGCAAATAAAGATGGGTGCCAAGAATGAGCAAAAAGCCACTGATGTTTATGCCCTTTTATAGTCCTGATTCGATGACAGTCTTGTCCAAAAACTGAGTGCAAGGGGGAAGAGCATTTTAAAGCAAAACAAAGTAAATGTCAAGGGAAGGGTGAAAACATTAAAATGGTACCCATTTTGTTTTCCCATAATTGGGCATAAAAGGAGACATTAGAACACACATTGTGTTCAATTCATACTGGCCTTTTTAAAAAACATCGATTACTTTTATAACGGTGGAAGACAAAGTATATCCAAAAGCTGAAGATAATCTGACAAAAGACTATACATCATTGTATTTTGGCCTATGTGAATTCCTAGTTGTTGTAATGTCCATGAATAGGATGAGTATTCATTAAATGTAAGCCCAAAGCATGACAATTCAAACATCTGATTTTTAAAAGTTTTCTTTAAAACTGTGTTAACTCTGTTGGAAATCCATAATGTGGATAGGCATTGGCTTTCATAATGCACTCTAATATTCCCTCTATTCATTAAAACAAGCAACATTTCCATGAGAATAAGTAAAATAATACACAAAACTAAAATAAATAAAAATAGAGGGCCCTGGCTGGTGTAGCTCAGTGGATTGAGCGTGGGCCTGTGAACCAAAGGATCGCGGTTCAATTCCCAGCCAGGGCACATGCCTGGGTTGCAGGCCAGTTCCCGGCAAGGGACGCACGAGAGGCAACCATACATTGATATTTCTCTCCCTCTCTCCTTACCTTCCCCTCTAAAGATAAATAGATAAAACGTTTAAAAAAAGAATAAAGTTTAAAAATAAATAAAATAAAATAAAAATAGAGGTAAAGCTTTTCCTCAGACTCTTACCTGAATGGTAGCATGAGACTAAATATTTTTAATTATCCCTAAATACATTTTAGCTTTCAAAATTGATGAATATAAAAAATCAATTTTCCAACCATTAGAATTGATGAAAACTAATTTCCTTAAAATTGTATGGAACCAAAACACCGAATTAGCAGTTCTGGGAAACTTTTGAACAACAACATCAACAGCAACATTTTACCAGCATAACAAAGAAATGACAGTTCCATTCCAGTTAAAGGACAATTGTGGATTCTCCCCCACCGTTCTTTCGGGAAGAATGAGGTGCTTAATGACAAAGCAAAAGTGAGGCCCTGTGGCAGAAGGCAAAAGTTAATAAAGAAGACCGGCAAGACACTGATCTCCAAACTGAATCCAGATGGCTAGAAACGCTTGTTTTCTTGGGGCTTGATATCGTTATACACACGCAATGCAAAACCCTTCTAGGGATTGTAGGACCCCAGTGAATTGTCCTGTGTGTTCTTTCACCTATTAAAATGTCCAGGTATGTTGAGCAAATGATGTGAGGATAACATAAAGATGGAGTGCAGAATGAATGGAAATTCCCTGTTAAAATGGCAGCCTAAGAGGTAGACTTGAGCTATGGGAGTGAGTAATACTCACTCCCCTTTGGTTTTGTTACTGTGCATGAGTTGGAGGTACTGTGGCCACAAGATTAAGACTCCTTTAAGCATGAGCCAGTAGGGCCATCTATTTCCTCTCCTCATCCTCATCCTGCCTGCTGCCTATCAACCCTGTGGCCGAGAAATGGAAGATTCCCTTTAAACACCGTAGCCAAGGCTTCCCCTGACTCCACCCCCATAGTCAGGGCAGTAATCTTGAAAATGGAAAGAGAAAGGTGCCTGGGAGTTAGCATTTCAGAATCTGCAGAGGAGCTGTCTGGTTTTAAAAAGGCACATACAAAATTCTAATATGCTGTAATATATGGGAAAACAAGCTTTTTATACTACACATTTCAGGAAAAAGTAAACCAAATTATTTTAGCTGTTCATCTTCAAACTCTAGTTTGCATATGAGTGATTCACATAGAGCAAGGTCACTCTCTCCCTTCAAGAGGACATAGCAGAATCGCTGAAAGACATTCTCTCTTTTAATATCAACTAGAGGAGCTTGACATTTTACAAAGATAAAGATTTTAGGGGCAATTCTACCTGTGATGTCAGTCGACAAACCCCACCCAAACTGGCAAAATAAAAAAAAACACACTCTAGCTTTGCCAATTTAACATGCATGTTTGTATTAAGATTCAACTTCAGAACACCAAATATGTGCTATTAATATTCCTCTGCCAATACTGTATGGAGTGAAACTCCAAGGAAGTTTAATTAATAGACATTTTTAAAAGAGGAAACAGGTAAAGGCCACAAGGTGTTTATTTGCCTGTCTGTTCGTGTTTGATGATTGGTCTGCTGCATGGAGCTTCCTCCCCAAAGAGAAGCATTTTCATGAAATTCTGCTTATGGAAGTGGGCTGCGTTTAATAAAAAAGCCATCTCATTTCCCATACTGCAGCCCATGACCTTCCCAAAACTGTTCCAATATGAACCAACTGCCTTGATAAGAGCACACAAATCTCCTAGGACTGCAGCAGGACTTTGCAAGAAAGAAAACTGTTGCCACCCTCAGAATCCAATCAAAACCTGAATGTACTATATAAAAATAAACCAAGGACATCATTATTTCTTCTCATTGTGATTTGGCTTGCCTTCAAATCACACACCCTGTATATCTGAAATAACTGCACCGCCTCCATTAACTGTGTTTGACATCACTTTAATCAATGTATCTTTTCAGAATGAAAGGCACGAATGTCAGATTCCTACCATTATAAATTCTTTAAACTCTCTAATCTGCATTAAATAAAAGCCTGTCTTTGAGACATAATATATGATTTAAAAAATACAGCTAGCATTAATTTTATTTTAAAATGTAACTGCAAAATGATTCAACTACAACAATTCTCTTCATATAGAGATGATTTCCCATGAAATTGTTAATGCTTAAGTTTTGAGGCTCTTCACTTATGTTTTATTGGACAGAGGACTTACATTAGTCTTACTCATCCATTTCTTAAGAAAATGATGTGAGATTAAAATTGCGGGTAAATAAATGAACAGAAAATGATCTTCAAAGAAAGGTTAATTTCAAATTAATTTTCAACATCTCTTAAGTAATAAGCAGTCTGGATATGCATGTGTTTCTATAAACATATATACTCACACCAAAATACCATGTTATTTTTGTATTTGCAATAAAAGAAAGACTAGTTTAATGGAAAATATGATAAATTATTTTTAATAAGTTAGGCAAGCATTTGAATAGAAGGTGGAAAGGAAAAGAAAGTTTGGGAAATCACTCTGCTTTATTCTTGTGATAAAGCCATGATGAAAGATAATAAACTAGAATTAAAAAAAGTACCACCTGACTTTTCCAAGACAACGAAGATTATAATCTCTTTTATTAAACCACACAAGTGGTTACGAACTTGACAATTTATTTCACGTGTAGTAATGTCTTTGGCTACAGGGATTTCAAATGAATACTTCAGGACTAAAGAGGAAGCTGAATTATTATTAATATCTCTGTCCAAATTACAAATTAAAGTTTCAGTTCTGTCTAGCTGGAGCAGTGACAAATACCTTCTTTTTCCTAACATAAATTTGCATAAAACACTTCATAGTCTTCTTTTAAAGTTTGGATGAACTGCTACATGATATTCTCTATCGAATTTTCCATAATATTATTCCATGTAAGAGAAACAGAATGCTTGTTATTAAATTTAAAGTATATTAGCTATTTAGATCAGCAAGTGATCTCTTTTTCATAGAGTTTATTTTAAGGAAGTCATGATGACAAATGCAAAATTCAAAAATGGACTGTGACACATTAAAAGTAATATATAAAAATAACTTATGAGGGGCACAGTGTGTCTCAAAGAGGTGGATGAAGATTATCTTTTTCCCCTTGCCTTCGATTTGTGTATTATAGTCATTCTGAAATAGATATGGTGGCGATGCCTGTAACTAAAAGCCCCTGCAAATGAAATTCTGAAAGATAATTTTATTTTATTAGACCTGAAGACCATCTGCATCATTTAAAACATTTGAATGAAATGTGCATTTACAATAAATACTTTGAATCATTCTTTGCAATGCAACATTTGAGTAAATCTAAAAGTAAACAGTCCTTGTGTTAATACAGTGATCCCCTCTATTAATTGGTAACTATTTCAGTTAAATACCAACCAAGCATACTCTTAAAGTTTTCTAAGGCACTTTTTAAAAACAGGACTCAAATGTCAATACCCTCAAACAGCAGTATGTTGTCAACCAGTAAAAGTTAATGTGGCATAATACCTTGTGAATGTATTAATTTTCCTTTAACAAACTCACTGCCATGTAGCATAAGTTTTATCAGATAATTTCAAAATGTACTATAATAAAGTTCTGCAGTGCTTGTCCCCAAAAGGGTAGGTTTCCTCAAATTCTAATTAAGAATGTAAAGTGATTTAAATATCTATGATGAAACAGAGAGTTGGTTTGCTTTGCTTCACTCCAAAAATGCATCTCTGCTATTCTTTCTGAAATTTCCTATGCACTAGTTTATAGTTCTAATTTTGTAGATATATCGATTGCTCAATCGATCAATATGTGTGTTTGTATTGCAAAGAATATTGTATTTTTACAGGATTAGTAAATGCAGTAGTTTTTCAGTCAGAAAGTAGTTCTAAAGCTCACCAAGGTAACTGCTAATGTGAATCAGCAAAATTACAATGTTCCTTTTTTTGCACCAATTTTTCCCAGGAGCAAAATTTCTGTTGTGACACTTTCTCCAGAAGTTTTGCACAGTTACTTATTTGGAGAGATTGGCTTTTTCTTTCATTCTTAATTATCAGCATTGCCCTCATATCTATTTCAGAATGACTATAATACACAAATCAAAAGCAGGGGGAAAAACATAATTTCCTTCATCCATCTCTTTGGGACATACTGTGCTTCTCATACGTTATTTTTATATATTATTTTTCATGTGTCACAGTCCATTTTTTATTTTTTTCATTAGTCATCACAACTTCCTTAAAATAAACAAAATAGTGGTACTTGATAACAAAAAACAAACTGATAAGCTTTACTGAAAAGCTAGGTCATCACAGACATGAAACAATACTGTGACTTTACTATGAAATATGATTAGAAGCCCCTCATGGTTTTTACATTGTTTTGTCCACCAAAACTTCTGATCATTTGCCAGCGTAGAACATATCATTATTTGAGTTTCCATGATACTCTACAGATAAGAACTTCCAAAATATTAAATGTAATATAAGAAAGGAACTTTTAAATTCAATATTTATCAATACTTTTCTCAATCCCATTTATCCATCACCATTATTTGATTATTGTATTTTTCCCCACTATGTGGCAGATAGAATTTTTCTACCCTCGGGGCCTCCACATGTCATTCCCATGCAGCAATCAGTTCATTGAGAATATCAGCCAGGCCCCTACCCCACACATTACCATGGCTAAATACAGAAGTATCAAGTAAGCAAGATAAGAACTCACATACACAAATGAATTCGCAGCAATTAAAATGGTTTGTTGCAAATACTCAAAGCCAGTTATGCCTATTCTATTACTTTAGTGGCTTCTTAAACATGAAACATGCATTTCATTGTATTTGCAAAGATGAAAGTTTAAACTCTACCTCATTTCTAGTGACAAATTTTGCAGTGAGAAACATATACACCTGCATATATATATATATATATATATATATATATATACCCAGTTTATATAACATGTCCACTTATTCACAAACTACTATAATAATTTAAAATCAACCTGTCTAATCAGTGAGCTTGTCACAAAGTAAAACTTATGCCATTGTAAAAAAATATATATTTAGTTATTTGTACTTACAACAGTCCTCTACTTCTTCCCACCAAAGCATTTGGAAAATAAAAAGTATGTATCAAGGCAGAGATAAAAATCTTGGTGGAATTTCTCCCAACTTTATTGCTCCAGTAGGTTTAGGAATGATGAGAAACCAATCAACTACAGCAGCCTTTTAAAAAGTAACACTTTGGTGTTTCCTATTCGTTTTTCTCTGAAGCTAATTTGCCTCCAAGATCTGAGTCCTGTAAGGGTAAAGTGAGTGATCCCAACACTGAGTGAGTCAACATAGTAATTGATGCCAGCATTCTGTAGAGGCCCCTGGATATTTCAAATTCCAGGACCTGCGCAGAAGCAACTGACCCGCCTTTTCTCTCAAGTTGGTTTCCCATAATAGGACTGCTCATGGCCACTACATATAAGGTCGTGCTTCAAGCATGGCAAGTCCTGTGAATGCAAATAATGTTCAACTGTGTTCTGATTACTATCCTAACCAGAATAGCATAGTGGCCAGAACACTTGCTCTGAAAGCCTTCTAAACATAAACTTCTTTAGTACAAAACTGTGACAATATTTTCTGTAACTTTATGCCCATTTCTAAAATAACAGAGCAAACAATCCTGATCTGGAACAGACTTAAATGCCTGCCCTTATTTTACCCACCCAGCAACACTAAATTCAATAAAGAATAATCTATGCATTCATTACGTACCCACTGTTTACCTAACTTAATTTCTACTCTGGGGATCCAATCAAAAGTCATGTATTGATGATGCCAAAAGTCTGAATACGAGAAGAAGCAGAGGAATGTGGCAGCTGAGCTGTGGAGGCAGAATGTGTACAGGACTTTTGGGACAAGATCCCTGCAAAAATAAAGAGCACTCTTACAATGGAGCAAAACAATCCTCCCAAAACACTCAATTTCCATTTTAGGTTATGACAAAATTTTTTTACAAACAAATGACTCTTTCTTCCATTTCTTTGGTGACATTTATTAAAACACCACTCTCTTCAACACTGAGTTCATGATAAATCATTTAATGGTTCTGAATAGAGGCTTTGTTCCGTATTAAATGAACACAATTGTAATATGCCATTCAGCATGTTTGTAAATCATTCTTTGCCTCTAGAAGGCTCCTTTATCTTTTTTCTTATTTTTATTTCTAATACAAGTAAACACAATATTTGTAGAAACATTGGTAACATGTTTTAGAAAAATATTCCTTTTGCAATTATAATAATCTCTGTTAAAATTATTCATTTGAATGTTCTTATAGTACCATTTGTTAAAGTGACAGACTCATTTTTCTATGTCGAGCATTCAATTGCTTGGCACAGAAATAAATTATACATAAAAGTGGAGAAAAACTGACATATTATATTTACCTTAATAGTGAATTACACATGCTACGTTTTAGAATATCATCTTCATACTACCATTGCCCTGGAAATGTACAAGGTCTGTCCAGAAAAAGTCCAGCCATTGTTAATATAACAAGAATGGTTTGTGCAACATCAATGTAACCTGGCAGCCAAGGAGAGTGGACTGGAATGCGTATGTGTGAACAATGATGACTTCATTGTACTAGTCAGTGGGTGTGGTAGACACTGTTGAGTGAACATGTGTACTGTGTGGCCATTGCTTTCAAAATGACTGAGTGAGTAGAGCAACGAATCTGCATCCAATTTTGCATTAAGCTTGAACATTCTTCTGTAGATACTATTGGGATGATTCAGAAGGCTGTAGCTATGGGCAACTGGTGATTGGCAGCTTCATCACAACAACACGCCTGCTCATGCATCTTGTCTCGTGCAGAATTTTTTGGCCAAACATCAAATCACCCTGGTGACTCAGCCCCACTACAGCCCAGATTTAGCACCCTGTGACTTTTGGCTTTTCCCAAAACTAAAATCACTTTTGAAAAGGAGGAGATTTCAGACAATCAATGAAATTCAGGAAAATAAGACAGGGCAGCTGATGGCGATTGGGAGAACTGTGTGAGGTCCCAAGGTTCCTACTTTGAAGGGGACTGAGGCATCATTGTCCTATGTACAATGTCTTTTATCTCTTGGATCTTCCTCAATAAAAGTCTCTATTTTTCACATTACATGGCTGGATACCTTCTGAACAGATCTCATATATAAAAAATATATAATACCTAATTTTAATTTTAGATACTTCAATTACTAATATCCTAAATAGATTTAAAGTATTCTTCTTCATACATTATCTCATTCGCTCTCCTTAGCATGCCTGTCTAATTATGCATGTAAGGAACAATTTCATAAACCAAAATAAAAAGGACATTTTAGCACTGACCTGGATCCAAGCCTAAATGTTAGCATCAGTGTCCTGTGTTATAGGTACCATTTTGCCCTGAGTATGAGTTCCTTTAGTCCCTGTACTGTGAGTTTCCTAGATATATAAACCTGTGTTTAGGCCAAGATAAAGCTGTACAGACAGCTTTATCAGTGATTCATAAAGTGTGGTCCACAGAGCAGCAGCAGCAGCATTGCATGGAAACTTTTTAGAAATACAAATACACATCAGACCTGGAAAATGAAAAACTTGATAAGTAGGACCCAGTAGTCATTTTTTATAGGCGATTCTAAGGCATGGCCAATGTTGAAAAACCCCAGAGTGCATGTTTCTAAAACATCTGTATCTCCAAATATACCCAAAACTTGTCTTGATTAGTATCTAAAATACCAAACACTGCAAACACTGTTAGATCTGAATGTTCTCAGTTATACTGGGTGGGCTGAAAGTAGGTTTGCAGTTTGAGTATGCAAAACACAGAGTTTGTTCTTGTATTATTATTTATTAATTATTGTATTATTTTTCATATGAACGACTATAAATCTGCTTTTGCTTCACTCAGTATTTTAATCTCTCAGTTTCAGTCAGTAACTAAAACTTATTTGGTACCTATAATAAATTCTACTTTAAAGTAGAATATGTATACTTCCCTTAAAGTCTTATAATCTAGGTGGGAAGACATGCTTAAGATGACTGGAATAAGTGAGAAGTACATAAAACAAAATTTAGCCCAAACACAGTGAATTCTAGTTCAGACCTGGTCAATATTTTCCTGTGGTCCTTAGTCACTTTTCACAGTAACTACATTGGGTAGCTCTTAGGAGCCACATTATAAAGATGAGTACTTAGTTTCCTCCAACGTTTACATTTATCATAACCATAAGGCAACATCAAAACCAGGAAATTGCCATGCTAAGTGAAATAAGTCAGGTCGTGAGGGACAAATACCATATGATCTTACCTTTAACTGGAACATAATCAACAAAAGAAAAATGCAAACCAAATATAACCAGAGACATTGAAATTAAGAACAATCTAGCAATAGCCAGAGGGGATGGGGGAGGGGATCATGGGGGAAGGGATTTCAGAAACTACTATAAAGGCCACATGGACAAAACCAAGGGGGAGGGTGGAAGCAAGGGAGGGAGGTGGGATTGGCTGGGGTGGGGGGCATGGTGGGGGGAAAATACAGACAACTGTAACTGAACAACAATAAAGTAATTAAAAAAAACAGGAAATTGCCATTGCTATATGTGTATGTATTTCTGTCATTTTTTCATATGGTAGATCTATGTAACCACACCTTCAGTCAAAATACGGAACTATTCCATCATCAAACAGCTCTTCCTTGTACTATCATTCACAGTTGCACCAAGCAACCTCTTCTATCAGCCTGGCACCCACTAACTTGTTCTTCATGGTGGTAATTTCACCATTTCAAGAATGTGAGATAAATGAAATAATTTATCATGTGGCCTTTGGAGATTAGATTTCATCACTTTGCATAATGTCCTAGAGATCCATTCATGTATAGTCATTATATGTATGAACAGCATGCTTACTTTTCTTGCTTAAGTAGCATTTCATGTTATGGATGTTCTATAGACTGTTTAATAATTCATTTACTGTAGGACATTTTGATTATTTCCAGTTTTGGATTACTAAAACTAAAGCAGCAAAATAATCACATACTGCATTTTCCCATGTATGATGCACACTTTTTTGCCCAAATATTTGAGGGAAAAATAAGGATGCACATTATACATGGGTAGTACTAGTTCTGTATCTATGTAAATGTTTTTAATTCTTCTATTTATGCTTATGCACTAAAAGTGTAACTCTAGAAAGCAATAATAATAACCATATGCAAAATAACACTCTGGCATATGATAACTGGTTTTGTTTCTAAATATAAATAAATTGAACTAAAAACTTAAAATGATTTTTTCCTGAAAGTTTAAGCCAAAAACGTGGGTGCACAATGTACAAGGCAAAATATGGTACTTTCCCCCCACTTATTTGGAACTAATGCCCAGAAGTAAAGTGACTGGATTATATGGTAAATGTATGTTTAGGTTTTTAAGGAGATGGCCAGGACATTCTCCAGAGGTCTGTACCATTTTATATATCTGTCGGCAATGTGAGTGATTCAGTTTTCCTGCCTCCTCCTTGGCATTTTGTGTTGTTAATTTTCTATTTTCTTTTCATTTTAAGCATGCAGAGATATATCATGGTGGTCTGAATTTGAACTGCCTAATGGGTAATGACATGGAGCATCTTTTCTCATTCTCATTGGCCATCTGAATACACTCTTCACTGATTATATCTGTTCATATCTTTTGTTTATTTTCCAATTGGAAACATTTTTAAAAAACTGCTGTGTTTGGAGTATGCTTTATATATTCTAGATATGACTCCTGTGTTAGCCATGTGGTTGGCAAATATTTTCTCTTGCTCTGTACCTCATCTTCTCATCCTCTTAATAGGGTAATTACAAAGCAAAAAATTAATTTACATAAAATCCAATTTATTGAACTTTTCCCTAGATGGTTGGTGCTTTTGGTGTTAGGTCTAAGAATGCTTCACTGGGCCTTGATTGGTGAGTATTTCTCCTATTTTAAAAATACTTAAAAAATCTTTTTATATTTACATTGAAATCTGTAATTAATTTTAAGTTCATTTTTAGATAAGGTATGGTGCTTAAGAGAAAGGTTTTTTTTATTGCTTATAGATTCACAATTGCTCCAACACCATTTGTTGAAAAGACTATCTTTCTTCTACTGAATAACTTTGGTATCTTTGTTGAATTTCAGTGGGGTGTATCTGGGTGGATTTATATCTAATACTGTGACTCTCTCCTATGAATTTATGTTTCTATTCCTCTGTCAGTTCCACACAGCCTTAATTCCTGGAGCTATATCATTTACCTCAGCATGAGGTAGAGTTAGTCTCCCACTTCATTATTTTATTTGAAATTATTTGAGAAATTCTAGGTTCTACATTATTAATTTTAGAATACACTTACCTACAAATTGGTCCGCAGATCAAACTACAAAATATCTTTGTTATATTGATAGGAGTTGCATTAAGTAGATCATTTTGGGGAAAATTGACATCTTTACCATGTTGAGTCTTATAATCCATCAACATAGGATGTATTATCAATATTTAGGTCATATGTAAGTTACTTGACTAAATAGTGCTTTCTAATAGTGTTTTGTTTTGTGATTAGTTTGTTTCATATTTCTAATGTGACTATACTGGCTGGTATGGATGTGAGTGTACAAAAAAGGGAAAACAGCAGAGGTCCTCAAAGGACAGTTTGAAAATGAAGCACATTAAAAAAAATAAATGTTTGTAACTAAACATGTGCCATACATGTGTGCTGTTAAAAGAACTTTGAGTGATAATGTTACAATTGTTTACACATGAATTAGGACAGAAACTTACTTTTTCAAGAATGCATAGCATATTTTATTGCATAGAAGGCTTACATGAACATGTTTTTAAATGACTTTTTTTAGCCTGAATTTTTAAGATGTATGTTGTACTATGAAGACTGCCCCTTGATTATATTCAAATATTAACCAGTAATCCAAATAACATAAAATGGGTGGGGTAGTACTTAGAAAGAACTGAGTATGAGAAACTTAAAGGTGAACAAAGAGTAAACTCTTATCAAAAACCCTAACTATAATATTTTATGTAAACTGGGAGAGGTCTGACTCATTTTCTGCACTTAATTATTTAACATCATAATTTTAAGCACCATGATTACTAAAGATTCATAGCATAAATAGGCTGCAAAGAAACAGGCTTCATAGCTAAGATATTTACATAAAGTTCCCACCTTTACTGACTTGAGAACAATAAATTCTGGGCCATTTCTACTTCCCTCCCCAACAAGGCTGATTGAAATATTACATATTCTATAAAGGGATCTATTTTGTAGGTGTTTTTTAAAAAAATCTTTTTAAATAAATCCAATGGAAAAATGTACTAACTATGAATAGTTAATTGGCACTGAGGCCAGAAAAAAAAAAAAAAAGGCAGATGAGAGTTGGGCAACTTGGTTCTTGTCCACATATACAAAATAGTTTATTGTGAATTTGACAGGAATTGCATGAAAATTGTAAGTTAATTTGGGACAAAATTGACATATTTACTGTGTTATACTTCCAAGTTCATGAATGCAATGTTATCTCCACTTAATCATAAGTCTTTGTTATGTTTCACCTGTTTTTTTAATTTTGTAGCATATGTATCCTACATATGTTTTGTTAGCTTCACAGTATCTCTCTCTCTCTCTCTCTTTTTTTTGGAGTGACTGTAGATGTTACATTTTGAATTTTGATTTCCAGCAGTTCACTTCTTACGTATAGAAATACAATTGATGTTTGTATGTTGATTGTGTACCCTGAGACCTTACTGACCTCATTATTTCTACAAGTGATTTTGTGCAATCCTTGAGGTGTTTTGCATAGCCCATCCCAACAGCTGCATGTAGTGTCAGTTTTAGCTCCTCCATCCTGAGTTACATGCTTTTACTTACTTTTCTTGCAATTCTATACTCGCTCTAACTTCCAGTACCACCAAGAACAGCAGGTATGAGAACAAAGAAGTAGGCCTTGATCCTGCTATTGGAAAGAAAACATTGAAATCTTTCACCACTACTATGATGGTGGCTATAGGATATTTGTGGATTTTCTTTGTCAACTTAAAGAAGTCCATCCCTACTCTTAGTTTTTTTAGAGTTGTTTCATTATTTTTTTAATCATGAATGGGTGTTGAATTTTGTCAAATATTTTTTCTGCATCAATCGATAAGATCATGTGATTATTCTTTTTTAGCTGATTAATATGATGTATCAACTTTTGTTAGTGTGGCCTCTTCTATTTTCTGGACATTGACGGTTCTCTCTTTTTTTAAAGAATATATTATTGATTATGCTGCTACAGTTGTCCCAATTTTTCTCCCCTTTATCCCCCTCCTGTTTGCACTCCCATACCCACCAGCATGGCCCATGGACATGAGCCACCTTAGTTCATGTCCATGGGCCATGCATATAAGATCTTTGGCTTCTCCATTTCCCACACTATTCTTAACCTTTTCCTGTCTATTTTCTACCTACCATTTATGCTTCTTATTCCCTGTACCTTTTCTCCCATTCTCCTCCCTCCCCTTCCTCACTGATAACCCACCATGTGATCTTTATTTCTATGATTCTGTTCCTGCTCTAGTTGCTTGCTTAGTTTTTGTCCTTGTTTTTTTTTTTTTTCCAGAATGAAGAGACAGTTCTTTTCTTTAATCACATGAAAAATGTCATGCCACTTCCTTGTGGATTCAGTCATTTCTCAAAAGAAATTGTGACATTTGTTGTTTTTTGTGTGTCTATAGATAAAGAGTCCTTTCTCTTTCACCACTTTCATGATTTTTTTTTTTCTTCATCCCTAGTGTTCAGAAGTTTGACTATGATGGTGTGGGTATAGACCTTTTGGGGTATGTGATCCCTGTTCACACAGCTTCTTGAATCCTTAAGGTTTTGCCTTTTGCCAAATTTGGTTATTTCTCAGTCATTATTTCCTTGAGAGTTGTTCAGCAACACTTTCTTTCTTCTCTTTTCAAACTCTTTTGACAAGCATCATAGATCTTTTATTATAATCCCACAGGTCACTTCTGCTCTATTTGTTTTTCAGCAGTCTATTTTCTTTCTTGTTCAACTGGGTAACTTCTATTGTTCTATCTTCCTGTTAACAGATTTTGACCTCCGCCCCGCTCCAATCTGCTGTTGAGACAATCCACTGAATTTTATACTGATTGCTATATTTTCAGTTCTAAAATTTCATTTTGTTCTATGTCTTCTATTTATTGCCAAGACTTTTTATTTTTCATTTGTTGCAAGCAATTTCACAATCACTTACTGAACCATTTTTTTATGATGACTGTAGATTGTTTTCATTTTTTTTCACTCAAGTTGATATTTTCCTTTTTCTAGGTTTAATGTGTGATTTTTAAATGGAAACCTGGAAATTTAGGGTATGATTTTATCAGGCTGTGGACCTTATTTAAATTTTCTCTTTTAGCTAACCTCCCCTTGATGCTGCTTTGGTGGAGGATGCGGAGGGGTGTGCTCCCTTGTTACTGCCAGGCAGGATGGAAATCCAACTACCCCATTGGCCTCTGTTGATACCTGAGATTATTACTGTGTATGTGTACATGTATTTCACACACTATTTCTACTGTTTTGACATTATTTTAATTCCCATTAAAAATAGTAAATCAATATCTGGCACCTTGTGGGTTCACTGTTAAACATCCAGAATTTTTTCCCCTGGATGAAAAAGAGCTACAGTGTGTGAAGCTGAGAGCATTTTTTAACTCATATTTCCATAAATGATGAAGTCTGTGACATGTATAAAATGATTTGATTTCAGAATTTGGCACTACATCATGATACTTTTTATAAGGTCAAGACAGAGGGCATTTACTTACTAAATATAAGGAAAACTTGAAACTTTATTGATTCCCTGCCATTTAGGAAGTAAATTTGTAGGAATTAATGAAGGTGTTTAAAGGTTGTGAATGAAAGAAAGGTACACTGAGTACAAAGAAATTAAATATATTGCTGTCAGTGAACAGAGAATCAGTACCAAGATTTAATAGTTGCATCTCTTATACTTGTATTAGTTAAGGTCCTGGCAGGGAATAGACTCAAAAGCATTGAACAAATAAAGGATGATGAGTCATCCAGGTAATAGCAAAAGTGGGAAGTCACTTCCACTCTCAGGCCTGATGAGTCAAGGTGAGGGGATAACATTGGGACAGTGATTGACACACAAAGTACTTGACAGGACATTAGTGAGACACATATAACATGGAAAATACATACCCTAACCCCTCTGATCTCCTCCTGGTGTCACACACTTTGCTGATAGAGTACATGAGGCCTTAGTGATAGAGATGAAGAGCTAAGCTTCCCAGGACAAAGACAGTGGCAAAGAACGTCATACAGTGAGTGTGGTAGTGAGGTGTGGGGCCACGGATACAGGTGAAGAATGATTAGCATTTGGGCTCAGCCCTACGGGATCAGCCTTGGGAGGGCACCTGGTGCTAGTGTGATATCCTAGTGGAACATATGATCAGGGATGAGGAGACCCTTTGTAATCTAACCCTGGCCTTCACTTTTGACCCCTACGTTATATTTACCTGAATTACCCTAAAGTGATCCTATGTACTTTCTTACCTTATATCTTAAATGATTTCAAAAGTTCAGCATATATGTTCTCCTTGCATACTGCTTTGCTCCTTTGTAGTATGTATAATAAATAAAAGGGATATATTTTTAATACTTGTGTTACTGGCTGGGATGTGAATTACATTAGAACATGAGATGTGTCTTCCCTTTGCCCATCCATCCCCTTCCCTCCTATCCCCACTGTCTATCACTTTTTTATCTGTCTGCTATTGCTTCTGCTTCTAATTTTCTAACATTGTATCCTTTGCCTGTGTATTGTATGTTTCTTTATCACTCTGGGCCTTTTAAAAATGTTTCCTTCTCTATGGAGATTTTTTGAGCTTCTCCTCAGCCCCATATGTAGTTGGGATTAATATGAATGCCCCTTCACTACTCAGCTGTAAACTTCTTGATGCTAAAGGCTGGTTACCATTTGATGTCATGGGTTTTCAAAGTGCATCGGGTATAAAAAGGGGCTCAACAACATTAGTTTGAAACAAAACAGTAAGGTAAGAAAATAGGCTTCAGGTGCTGAGCATGCAATAGAGGACAGAGATGCCAAGCAATACAGTGTAATCCTGAAAATTATATAATGTTATTAACCAATATTATGCTAATGAATTTATAAAGTAGGCATGAGGAAGGAAGAAAGAAATCTACATCACATGGAATTATATAAGTCAAAATAAAGTCTGAATCTTTTGGGGGTAGTATACTGACTCTGTTTGCAAGTATATGTTACAAGGGATTCTAAATCTTGGCACTGTACAATGGCCTCGGTATGAAATTCTGCTTGAAAACAATGACACCAACCATGAAATGTATTTATTATGTATTTATTTAGTATTTGTTCATTGAACACTTATTAAGGTCCGATTTTCTACATCAAGGATATAAGGTTATACTGACTGGTCTCTGCCTCAAGGAGATGATGATTGAAGTGCATTAAAAGAAAAGCTTACGTTTTAATCTACTTCCTAATTAATAAACTTGAATAAGTGTGAGGACACTTGTCTGAGAGAGGTACTTAATAGAAGGACCAGATTTTAAAGGTAACACCACATGCACCGCCTGCCATAAAAGACTGTCATCTAAGTTAAGTAAAGCAATTTATTCAAAAACCTGCTCTGAAGTGTGTATATCAGTAAAGAAGGAAAGTCTCAAATCAATAACCCATGATCTCACCTGAACAATCTAGCAAATGAGGACCAAAATAAACTTAAAATAAGCAGAAAGAAGAAAATAACATAGAATAGAAATCAATAAAATTGAAAGCAAAAGCAATACAGGAAATTAATGAAACAAAGAGCTCATTCTTCTAAAAAACTGAAGTGGACAAAGTGTTAATGTTAGTACCAAAGAAAAAAATTGAGGACACAAACTTCCAACATTAACAATGAAATAATTGTTATCTACAGACTTGGCAAGTCATAAAAAAGATAATAAGGGAACTCTATGGACAAATATTCACACAAATATTTGACAATTCATAGTTGAAATGAACCAATTCTTTATAAAGCACAAAGTACTGCAAATTACCCAATATAAAAGATAACTAGAATAACCTTCTAGTTATTAAAGAAATAGAACTTATAATTTAAAAACTTCTGAAAAATAAATCTACATGCCCAGATGGTTTCACTGGACATTTTTACCAAACTTTTAACTGTGGATTAACAACAATTTTACATATCTCTTTAAGACAACCGAAGTGAAAGGCACAATTCTGAATACATTTAATGAGCCTAGGCATAGCCTGATACCAAGCAAAAAAAGAAAGTACCAAAAAATAAACAAATAAAAGCCCACAAGGGATATGTATAATATCCTTTATGAATATTAAAAGAAAATTTCTTAACAAAATATTAATATGTAAAATCTAGCAACATTTTTTTTAAAGCATGGTGGGTTTGTTCCAGGGATGTAAAGCTAGCTTAATATTTGAAAATCATTATTGCAACACACCATATTAACATGTCAAAAATCACATAATATTATCAGTGGATGTGCTACAATCATTTAATTAACTTCAATGCCTATTCCTAAAATAAACTCTCTGGAAGAAAGGAATATAGGAGAACTTCCTCAACTTCATAAATAGTGTCTACATGAACCCTAGAGCTAAGCCCATGCTTAATAGTGAAAGACTCAGTGCTTTTCTCCTAATGCTGTGAAGAAGGCAAGAGTGTATACCCTCACCACTCCTATTTAGTGCAGTGTCAGAAGTACTAGCCAGTGCAATAAGGCAAGACAAGGAAATAAGTCCATACAGATGGGAAAGGAAGACAAAACTATTGTTCATATGCAGTTGTGGTATAAATGAAAATCCTAAGCAATTCACCAAAGCTCTTATAACTAATAAGTAAAATTATCACAGTAGCAGGATGCAAAATAAATGTACAAAAACCAATTGTGTTTCTATATACTAGCAATGAACATGTAGATGCTAAAATTAAAGATATAGTACTCTACCATCTCACAGAAAAATGAAGTAGGTATTAATCTAACAAAACATGATGAAAAAAAGCAAAATGCTATAGAAATAAATCAAAGGCCATCTAAACAATTGGAGAAACATACTGTTTTCATGAATGGGGGACTCAACATAATCATGTTGATTTTACTCAAGTTGATATATAAAATCCTAGAAAAATGTTTGTGTTGTAGACAAGATCACTCTAAAATTTACATGGAAAGCAATGGAATCATAATAGCTAAAGTCATGCTGAAAAGGAAAAATAATGTAGAAAGAACAGGTCTATAAGATTTTAAGACTTATTATGCAGCTATAATAAGCTATAATAATAAAGATGGTGTAAGATAGATCAGTGAACCAGAATAGAGAACCATACAAATATAAGCCAAATAAGCCAACTTATTTAGACAAAGATCCACAAACAATACAGTGGGACAAAGATAGCTTTTCCAACAAATGGCACTAGAACACTTCACTCAAATCACAACTTATAGAAAATATATAAATACATTTGTAGATATAAGCATATACAAAAATATATGAGAAAATGTTCAGGATCTAGGGCTAGGCAGAGTTTTTAGGTTTTATACTAAAAGCATGGTCCATAAGAGGAAGAATTGCTACACTTTAGGCTCTGTTCCTATTGGGATGAAAAGACAAGGTAAGGGAAAGTATTTGAAAACCACATAGCCAACCAGGGACTAGTATTTAGGATATATAAAAAAAAGTCATAATAGACTACTGGATAAAAAATTGTGGTACATATACATACAATGGACTATTACATGGTCATATATAGAAGAAGGAACTCTTAGCATTTGCAACAGCACGCATGAATCTAGAGGCTACTATGCTACATGAAATAAGTTAGTCAGAGAAAGACAAATACAATATGATCCCACCCATATGTGGAATCTAATGAGCAAAATGAACTAACAAATCAAACAGAAACGGATTCATAGATACAGAGAAAAGACTAACAATTGATAGAGGTGAGGGTTTGGGGGGGATGGTGGAAAAAGGTGACGAGATTAAGAAGTACAAATTGATAATTACAGAATAGCCACAGGGATGTGAAGTACAGCATAGGATATACAGTCAATAATATTGTAATATTTATGTATGGGGCCGGGTGGGTCCTGGAAATATCAGGGTGGGGGCAATTTTTAATGTATGTGATTGTCTAACCACTATGCTATACACCTAAAACTAATACAGAATAATATTGAATGTAAACTGTAATTGAAAAATAAAGTTAAAAAATCCCAAACTCAAAAGTAAAAAAAAATAATAATAGAACAACAAAACCCACTTCAAATTCATTAGAACATAGGAAGAGACATGAAGAAACACTTCACCAGACCATAAATAGATGGCAAATAAGTTCATGAAAAATGCTCAACATCATTACCTGTTAGGGAAATGCAAATTAACTTCAAAACAAGATATGTAACTATGTACATATCAGAATGGCTAACTTAAAAAACTGTGACATCAAATGTTGGCAAGAATGTATAGAAACTGAGTTACTCACTGTTAGTGGCAATGTAAAATGGTACTGAGACTCTGGAAAACATTTTGGCAGCTTTGCGGAAACTAAGCATGCAAATGTCATACAACCTAGCAATTTCACTCTACGGAATTGATCCCAGAAAATGAAAATTCTTGGTCATACACAAACTCGTACATGAGTGTTCATAGCAGATGTATTTGTAACACATAGAAACTGAAAACAACTCAGACATCCTTCAACAGATAAAAGGCTAAACAAACTGTGATACATCCATACCATGGAATATTACTCAGAAACAAAGGCACACACTAGGTACACACACAGCAATCAGGATTGTTCTGTCATTTTGCTGAGTAAACAAAACCAATCAATCCTTGAAGGATACATACTATATAAATCTGTTTATAGAACATTCTTGAAATAGCAAAATTATCCAAATGGAATTTAGACTAGTGGTTGTCAGGAGTTAAGGAGTAGGTGGAGGCGGGAAAGAAGAGGATCTGGCCGAAACAAGCGCAACACAGAAGTTCCTTGTGGTGACGGAAATATTCTCTACTTCGATTATATTAATGTCAATACCCTGGCTGGGACATTATACTGCAGTTTTACAACAGGTTACCACTGGGAGGGACTGGGTAAAATGATACACAAGATCTCCCTGTATTCCTTCTTATGACTGCATAAAAATCTACAATTATCTAAAGTATAAAGAGTTTAATTCAACAAAGATGGCAGCCTGGGTTTGGTCCATGGTCCGAAATGTTCAGGCCTCTGATAGAGCACCCTAATAAATATGCACACAAAGAAAAATAACAGTAAATCTGTTAAGTCCAATGCGGATAGGTAGAAACAATGGCATGTTTCTAACTGTCTTTGCATTTGTTCCTGTTTGTTTTAAAGACTACTGCAACTAGGTTATATAATCACAGTTAAAAGTTACAATTCCCTAGTTTAAGAAGACATGAAATCTGCAAATAAGAATTCTAAGTATATTTCAATCTAAATATTCAGAACCTTAGAAAAAACATTCTCTCAATGACACATTTTAATTACTTAATATTCAAAAGCATTTCACAAATATATTTTTGAAAGCTTACACCAGGTTATTACTGTGCAAGAAAGTGTAATGAAATAATATAAATCTATGTGGATGACATTTAAATTGTAGCTTCAGCAAAGTTGTAGGCTCAAATCAAAATCTTTTTCTAATTTCCTTCTTAAATACTGTTAAAAAATTCCCCACATGTTACATACAATACTGTCTCTGCTCTTAATATCACCACTTTTTGTCCAGAACAAGGCTAAGTTTTCTTCCTGGTAAGGGTTTTGTGAAGGTTGAGTAGGTCATCCTAAGAAACAAGGGGTGAAAGTGCTCTTCATCCGGAGATGCAGGGCACACATTTGATGACTTTCTTAGTTTTGCATCTTTTCCAAACACGTGGCTACAAGAAAAGCTTTACTGGTGCCTTTGCAAAGTTCTATTAGCTGGAGGGGCCCTGATGCTTCTGAAGAGGAGAGTAGGTTACAGATGACTTGTGTAGCCTATGAAGCTCCATGTGCTCTTTCTCTAATGTGTTTTAGAGAGAGAGGTGGGGGGAGAGGGAAACATTGATTCATTAATTGAAGGGCATTCTATTTTGAAGGTCTTACTATAGAAGGCTTAAAAAGAAATGAAAAAACCCTCACAAATAATGACCATTTATAATGTGGTTCAAAAATTTTCCTGAGTCCCAGAAGCAATATACTTATTCACTGAAGCCTGAAAGTGGAAGCCTGTTATGAAAACCACATAATGTATTTTAAGCATTTAAAAATTCTGAAGTCTGATTACTTGAAAATTGCCTATAACCCATATGATGTTAAACATTATTGCTCAAGTATTCCTATAATATGTTGGATTCAGTTGCTGTCTCAACATACTAAAGCATGAAGGGTTCCTTAACCATTTAAAAAAAAAAGATTGACAATTTCATTGTGAAGTTTTAGGGGTAGTTTTATGTTTTAGCTTTATGTGAAATATTGAGAACTCTATTGAGTCACTGAACCTGGGTTTAACATGCGTGCAGGATGTGCATGTATGCATGCATGTGACCTTTTCATTATTCATTATCTTCAAAGTTACATGTATTTCTTAATGTTAGCAAATGAAGTACTTTTCAGGATTTCAAAATTCTGAAGTAGTACATTTAGAAATTGGACAAGAAAATAAAACTAAAGATACATATAAATCACTTTTATTTTAAAAAATCCTTATTTTTAAAAGAAAGAAGAGTCCTGGCTGGTGTGGCTCAGTGGATTGAGCACCAGACTGTGAATGAAAGGGCTCTCAGTTTGATTCCCAGTCAGGGCACATGCCTGGGTTGCAGGCCAGGCCCCCAGTAGGGGGCGCATGAGAGGCAACCACACATTGCTGTTTCTCTCCCTCTCTTTCTCCCTCCCTTCTCTTCTCTAAAATAAATACATAAAATAAAAAAAAAAAACAACTGAAGTTGAACTTGAACGAGTTAGGGATGGTTCTGATGTTGACTGCAATTGGAAATTGTGGTGGCATTTTCTGTCTGCATTTCCCTCACAGGTAGTGCAGTTCCCTTGAACAGATTATTCTCCATTCCTCCTTCTTGAACCTTAGTGCTGTCATTCAATTTTGTTATCCATAAATACAAATCACCTAATATATTGCTATTATTGTTTTTATTCATTACATTATCTATTAGATCATTAAATGTAAAAAAATAAATGACTTGGTTTGACTTTCCATTTATTCCTTCTCTAATACTCTTCTTTATGGATATCCAACTTTCTGTGCTATATCATTTTCTTTCTCTCTGAAGAACTTACTTTAATGTTTCTTGCAAGGCAGATTCATTGGCAAGTACTTGCTCATCTGATAAAGGATTTCTCCTTCACTTTAGAAGGATAATTGTACTGATTTAAAATTCTAGTTTGGCAGGGTTTATTTTTTCTATCAACACTTTAAATAATTCTCTCCATTCTTCTTGCTGCATGGCCCAACCTGTTTAGGACCTTCTTTGTTCTCCTCTGCCTGAGAGACTGAGCCCTGTAAATTATATCTTCTTAGTTCCCTTGCAGACCTGTCTCAGTTGATTTTGGTCAGTTGGAGGCACAGACATTCAAACCAAAGGCAGGGAGAGAGAAGAGGGTCTGGGACACCTTTTCTCCATTCCTCTCTACCCTCTTTGGGCCTTAGTGCTCACAGTGGCAGCTTATAACTCAAATTCTCCTGGTAGGCATTCCTTCCTGAATTGCTCTGTCTCTCACTGAACTTAGAACATGTTACTCCCTTCACCTGACACTTCAGGTTTGGGAAGGGCATGTGTGACAACTTTTTATTGCCCAAGTAGCCCTTTCACTTCCTTTAAACCCGCCCATAGCTCTGAAAGGAGTCCCTTTACTGTGTTTTATTGAACAGTGGGTGTCAGATTCTATTTCTTCCCAGGGCCATGGCTGATGCAGGGAGATCCAAAAAAAAAAAAAAAATCAATAGCTTCTACAAGTTTGTTTATTTTTCTTTGTTCATTTGTTGCTTTCAGTTTATATTCCACATATGAGTGAAATATATGGTTCTTTTGTTCTTCTGTCTGACTTATTTTGCTTAGTGTGATAGTCTCAAGATTCTACACACACAGGCAAAAGCATAGTGGTTACAGAGGGAAGGGAGGTAATAAAGGGTAAAGGTGGATAAATGGTGACGGAAGGAGATTTGACTTTGGGTGGTGGACACACAATACAATATACAAATGATGTACCAGAATTGTACAATTAAAACCTGTATAATGTATATAACCTATATAACCAATGCTAACTCAATTAATTTAATTAAAATCAATAGCTTTGCCCTTTAAAGCAATAAAGTATACATGAAAATGGATAGGATTCATACTTACTTTTTAAAAATATGTTTATGCGTATATAAACAATCACTACATTTTTCACGGTCTTATCAGGTGGGTTGAATATAAAAGTCTTATTAGAATTTGAAATTAAAATTTGTCCCCTGCTTATCCATTTTCATATGTAGCTTTCACTCAAGAAATAAAACTTGAAGAAATGTGGACTACCTTGGCATCCGCACCAGGAATCATATAACAGTTTAGTTGGGGAAAATGTACTCAACTCACTGACAAAACTCCTAAATTGAGCATGTATGTACTTATGTATAAATAAGCACTATATATATATATATATATATATATATATATATATATATATATATATATATACACACACATACACACATATATACCCACACCACTGTATAAGAACATGATTACTGAAAGACTCCATTACAGTACTGCAAATATCAAGGAAGTTTCAAGTTGTTTGATTATAAACTGTCTTATTTCTTTCTGGCCTCTGTGCCCCTAAACTGACCTGAAAGCTAGCACATTTTCTCACCATACTCAACTAAACAGAAGATTTAGAAATACTACTTAAGAAATATATGCCTTTTCAGAAGGTGAACCAGTTCAACAGATATGTATCACTGTGGGGAGGAGAGGCAGAAATGGCCACAAATATTTTTTTCTCATCTCAATAGAGTTGGAAACTTTTATATAACTATCTTTGCTATCATTCCTGTTTCCCACACCACCCCAGTTTATTACCTGTGAAGTTGTATTAATCTGAATGTTCTAAGGCAAGCTGAATAGTTGAATATGTGGGGAAAATAACTCATACCCTTCCCAATTTATGTAAAATAATGCCTTTAGGGTTTACAATTACTTAAGAATTCATTCCTTATTCACTTTTAAATTTAGCACCTTTGGCTCTTTATAATTAAGTTGTTGTCTGTTTTTGATATAAGGATTATTAGTTTGTATTGGAATATAAGCAAGGACCAGTCTTCGTTTTAAAACATGTATCATAAAACAGTAAAGCTAAAGAAAAGTAATTAAAAAAACACACTGATATATGACTTTAATGCAATGAAAAAGATGTTTTGTATTCATGAAAAATTATAGATCTCTACCAATTCCCCTATAAACAATTATAACCTTAGCATTTCAAATTATTACAACATCACACACATATTCAACTACAGTCATTTAAAGTTTTAAAAAGTGCTAAAATTTTTTAAAAATGTTATTGTGGACCTTTTCCTACATCCCTTTCTCTTTGTAATCACATGCATAACAGACAACAACACCATTACAGGTGTATTAGAAATATGAAAACCCACTCTAATTATGATGCAAAGCACTGTTAAAAAGCACAGTATGATGCCCTGGCTGGTGTGGGTCAGTGGATTGAGCACTGGCCTGTGAACCAAAGAGTCGCTGGTTCAATTCCCAGTAAGGGCACATGCTTGGGCTGTGGACCAGGTCAGATCCCCAGTAGGGGGTGCATGAGAAGCAACTACACATTGATCTTTCTCTCCTTCTGTTCCTCCCTCCCTTCCATTCTGTCTAAAATAAATAAACAAAATCTTTTAAAAAATACAACATGATGAAAGAAACCACAGAGATCTTGGTTTCCCTTAACACATCTCATAAGAGATATACTGTGTTAATGGATTGGAAGACTCAGCATTGAAAAGGCATCTACTCTCACCAAACTAATACATAGGTTTAATGCAATTCCTACCAAAATAACAGCAAGTTCATTTTTTTGTACACATAAGCTTATTCAAAAATTTATACAAAATACATAGCCCTATGATAGCTAAAATAATCTTGACAAAGAAGAATAAAGTGAGAGGAATCATACCACCCAATCTTAGGACTTACTGTGTAATTAGAGTAATCAAGACTGTGTGCAAATGATGGAGGGACAGAGTTATAGATCAATGCAATGGAACACAGAACTAGAAATACACTCCCACAAATATGCCCAATGAGTTTTGAGAGAGTTGTAACAGCAGTTGAATGGAGGAATAATAGTCTTTTCAAGAAATGGCACTGGGGCAAGTGGACCCCCATCATAGTCAAAAACATTGATGGAAGTCTTACGCTTTTTTGCAAAATTAATTCAAATGTTCAATATAAAACATAAAACTATAAATCTTTTGGAAATATATATATAAGAGATAATATTTGTGACTCAAAAAAGACTTTTTATACTTGATGCATAAAGTACAATGCATAAACAGAAAATGGATTAACTGGACTTCATTAAGTTCTAAAACATTTTGCTGTGAAAAAGAACCTGTTACGAACATGGAACACAAGACAAAGACTGGGAAGATATGAATTCATATCACTTGTATAGACAAGGACTAGTATGCAGAATATATAAATAACTGATAAAAATAAAATGTGAAAAATTCCATTAGAAAATCAGAAAAAGAAATAAAGATATGTTTTACTGAACTGTATATACAGATGACAGATAAAAATATTCATTGTTACTAGCCACGAGGGAAATGCAAATTAAAACGACAGTGATATCAAATTACACACCTATCAGATTGGCTAAAATAAAAAACGGTGAAAACAAATGCTGGCATGAATGTGGAGAAATTAGATCACGCATGCACTGCTGGTCAGAATGAAATGTTGCAGCTACTCTAGAGAACAGACAGGCAGTTTAAGAAAACAAATAAACAAACAAGAAACAATGACAAAATAAAGTATGCAACCAACATATAATGAAGAAATTGCATTCCTGGGCATTTATCCCAGAGAAATGAAAACATGTCCACATAAAAGCCTGCATGTGATGATTTAGAACAGCTCTATTGGTAGTAGCTCCAAACTGCAAACAACCAAAATGTTTCTCAACTGGGAAACAGTTAATTAGACTGTGGGTCATTGTAACTACAAGCAAGTCAGCAGTATGTATCAGCAATCTAAACTATTTGCTACATGCAATGACCTAGGTGAATCTCAATGGAATGATGCTGAGTGAAAAAGCCAATTTTGAAGTTATTAAATTCTGGATTATTCCATTTGTCTATTGTTTGAAATGACAAAATTATGGACATGAAATATAGATCAATCGTTTTCATGGGTTACTAAGGGGACATGGTGGAAGGAGGGAAGTGGGTTTTGTTATAAAGAGATGTAGGAGGGGTCCTTGGTCACTCATCTGCCACTAGAATCCAGTGTGCTAAATAATCCCACGTGTGCTAAAATTTTGTCAAACCAAAAACACGCATGCACAAGTACAACAAAAACTTGGGAAACCTGAATAAAACAGGTTCATAGTCTGGTTATGATGTTATAATTTGCCAGCTATTACCATTGAGAGTAACTAGGTAAACAGGATATGTTATCTGTAAGTACTATTATTATTTTTACATCTTCCCTTAATTCCACCATGATCTCAGTAAAAAAACATTAAAAAGAACACTTGCACAAGCTCACTCAGCTTGTGCCACAGCTGAGATTGAAGCTCAAGTACTTCTTGCCATCGCCCTATACTGGCCCTCTAAGGTCCTGTATGTAGGAAGGTAGACTAGAATAGAACAGTAGGCACAAAATAGCCACTACAGGGATTTCTGAAATTCTATGCTAACATCAGGTTTTAAAGGCACTGTTGGCTTAGAAACAGCTTTGGAAAGAAACATAGATCTTACGGTCTTATTAAGTTTTATGGGAATGTAATGCCCTCCTTTGCCACTGAGAAAATGTGTGTGTGCAGGTGTTTGTGAATGTGTGCTACTTTGGAGAAGTAACCTTTTTCATGCCTCACTTTCCTCAGGCTGCTAAATAGGGGGTAATAACCACCTACCTCATAGAGTTACAAGTGGATTAATACAGGTAACACACTTACAATAGCACCTGGAACACAGTGAATTGTATGTGCCAGCTAGTAGTAGTAGTATTACTATGTGTATTATTGTATGTTCCATTTTCAGAAATTATGAAATATGAAGAAAGTACTTTTTAAAAGCAAGGGAATAAAAACATTGACATGATTCAGTGTCCACTGATGTAGATCATGTTTATTGTCTTATAATTTCATCACCTGTATGAACTAAGCATTAACCAACTTTGCCATTGCAAGAGCTACCTTTTACTAAAATCCTGGATAAAAGTTTTTTTCTCACATTTACTCCTCTGTTGGAAATCTACTGGTAACCACTTTTCTGGGTTGGAGTCCCTTCTGGCCACTCTCAGTAACTCCTCATTACAGACCGCAGCTACCTTTCCAGCTCATCACCACATGGAGCCCTTGGGCAATGGCCTGTGCTGGTGCATTGCAGCTACACTGCCCTGGCCTCAGCTCAAAGCTGAATGTGGAGCAAGCCTTACTGCTCACCGTGTGGTCCCCACAACCCCTTCATACAGAGTTCTATAGGAATCCTGGACTTTACCATAGGGTTGAAGGTGAGGATAACTAATGAGCATTGCAATGAGGGAGGAAGGAATGCAAAACTGTATGCTAAAGATGGCTTTACCTTTAAGCTGTGCAACAGAAAAGCAGGAAAGAATTAAACCCTACACAAGAGTACTTCGTGGACACCCAAGTTTCTAGGCTTGCTCCTCCCTGTTGAAGGCTATGGTCATCCCTTCTAGAAGGCCTCCAGTTTCAAGGTAGAAATTCCTATTTTCCTTTAGGGAATTTCTACCGCATAGTAGCAAACTTGGAACACTTAGTATAGCCAAGCACTGATTTAAGCACCTTATCAGTATTATCTACTATATGTCATTGATTCCAAGATGGTATCTTTCATGTTTTACTATTTCTAGACACAAGTCGTATCTTAAAGTCATTGTTGTACAGAGATTAGGGTGTGATTTAATTTTTCTTTTGTACAAAAAATAATGGTCTATCTTACAATCAACACTTTCTTAGATTCAATGAAATACGGCGATATAATCCTCACAACTACTCCATCGGGTAGGGACTTGTTTTCACTGACATTTTACAAAGGTCAAAACTGAGGCTCAGAGAGGCTACGCAGGGAGAAGTTTCAAGGTTGCTGAGGGACACCAGGCTAGTCAATGGTAGATTTGAATGTAGGCAGCCTGATGCAAGAGCCTGTACCCTTAAGATATGAGCTGATCCTCCAGGATTTACACATCTCCCCTCTATTCATTCATTATCAAAGATGGTTCAGTTTAATTCATACTGAAGAAGAGGAACATTTTCAAAGTTGTTCAAAAGCTGCTCGTTTGTCCTACTAACTTATATTATTAAGCAAAGCAAGTGCCACTATTTTGGTTTTCTATCCTGCTTTCAGACTATGCCCCAGGGGGCACTCCAGGGAAATAAAAATTGGGCCTTTTACAGAGCCATGTACCACAAGGATGACAACTCTCGTCACACAAAAAGCTGGCCAAAGTTTCTTTATTTGGAAACTTGACTGAACTCCAGGACAGGATGATTTCCTGTGATTTCTAACAATGGCTGAGTGACCACTGACCATATTTCTGTCCTAGCGAAAAGCCCAGATACTAAGGACAGGAATGATTACTGTCCTTCCAGTTACATATATTTGTGATATCATTCAATGAATCCTATCCATTTAATGTGTACATTTTACCAACTCATTTCCAATCAATCTGTGAGCGAAAGAAGGTAGTTTGGTACAAGAAGCAGTGTTTAAATGTTTCTCAAGCTGTTCACACATCAAGTAAATAAAATGCCAGAGTAGTTCAAAGTGAGGATGGGTGATACTGGTCCCCTTACCAAAATTTGGGAGAAACAGTTGTACAATATCAAATGATTTATTATTTTCAGAGCTGTCAAATTGAAGAATTCTAAATGCTATAAAAATGTGCAGATGGTTTTCCTTTTGCTACACACACCTTTGTGAAATAGGATTTTCTTATCACTGAGCAATAACAGCCAAATATAGGAATAAACTAAATACTGTACTGACATGGAATCGAGGGCACTTTGCTTTGGATATGTAGTGGGCATAGGTATTTCAAAAAGGAAACCATGCCACTGTTCCCATTTCTATTAAATATTCTGTGATATGTCATGTTCTGTACAAAAGCTTTAATATGCATTGCTTTATCTTGATATATTTTTAACTTTTATTTGTTAGTTAAAGTGATTTAATTTCTCTATGTAAAAATTCAGTAACAGCTCTGGCTGGAGTGGCTCACTGGATTGAATGCCAGCCTGCAAACCCTTTAAAGGGTCACCAGTTTGATTCTCAGTCAGGGCACATGCCTGGGTTGCGGACCAGGTCCCCAGGAGGGAGTGCATGAGAGGGAAAGAACCACACATTGATGTTTCTCTCCCTTTCTTTCTCCCTCCCTTCCCTTCTCTAAAATTAAATAAAAATCTTTTTATAAAATTCAGTAACAGCCTAAATCAGCATGTGACTCTTACATATACACACAAGCACACATACTCACACAACACACACAGACACAGCATGGTATTTATAATTAGCCTCCAAAGTTCTTTCAAACCAAACATAATAGCTACCAAAAGGGACTCATAGGTTTTGAATTGAGTTCAAATTAACCTGCCAGCTTGTTCCAAGTGAATTTCCACTGCTATAATGTGAAATCGTCCCATGCCAAAACTTTCAGCGGGAACAAATGCATTCCTTCTTGAGTCTCTCATTTTACAAAGCACCACAGTGTGTCACTTTGGAAAGGGATCTAAAGTAGATTTTTTCCAAAACCCATATCCACATGTATGACATACAAAATTGAAAAGGGCACTGATGCCCAAACCCATCAAAGTGTATACATGAACTATGTGCAGTTTTTTGAATATCAATTAACCTCAAAAAAGCTGTTTCATAAAGGGGAGCACTTAGGAAATTATTTTGAAGCCTGTACTCTCTTGAATCCATACATTTTACATCTTTGAAGACCACCATCTCTTTACTTTGTTCTAGTCTACATGAATGCTCTGGCATTGAAGATGCTCTAGCTCAGAAAAAATATGTGTATCCATGTCTGTCTGTCTGTCTACCTACCTACCTACCTATCCATCTTCCATTAGCAAACAAGGGAATGTGTAGAAGAAACCTGGTATTTTAAATAGCATGGTGGTGGTTGTACATTTTAGAGGCTTGTGTGGTTTAATAGTGCCACTTGCATTTTGCTGGTAAGAAAACTGAGATTCACTGAGTGAAGACATCTGCCCAAAGTTAGAAACCGAGAAGTTCGAATCCTGATGTGTTCAACTTACCCTATGCTTTTCATCATCGCAATCATGGTGAAGGTTACCAGACAACATTTAAAAAATCTGCTGAGTTAAGAACTGGGTACCAACTACTGAGGTAATTAAATACTATCTAGGTTAAGCCTAAGCTTCCATCAACACTGAGAAGATTCTGTCCACACATACTCTTGCTACTTACTAAGAATCAGCATCTCCATCATATGGATGCTCGTTAAAAATGCTGCATCTGGGGCATACCCCAAAGCTGCTGAATCAGAATCTGAAATTTCACAAGAATATCAGAAAATTTGCACTCAAATTAAAATTTGAGAAGCACTTGTATATACAACCACTTTTCTCTACTTGTGGAAGACAGAGAATTAACTATGAACCAATCTGAACATGCCAGAGGAAAAAGTGTGGAAACCCACCATTTATTATTCCTTTCTTCCTTCCAAAGAGATTTTGTAATGATCTGTTCACTTCTACTAGCCTTGACCAGCTGTATGCCTAAGTATAAGTAAAAAAAGATTTCAGAATGAAATCAAATTATTTAATTCTTGCTTTTCTAAAAAAAAAAAAATGCCATTCCTTGGCTAACAACTAGTATGGAGAGTCGGTTTTTGACTTTATAAGGTAGACAACATTAGCAAGTCAGCAAAATCAAACCTTTGTCTGATTATTATCCAATTTTAAAGGGATATGATAATCATAAACTCTGAAATAAGCACTCGCACACAAATGTAAACGTGCTTAGTTTACATGCATGGAATCAGGTTACTTTGATCACATGTAGTTAAAGTAAATAATGACTAAATAGAAAACTAAATATTTCTAAGACTTTGAGTTCAGTTCAAACTATTTATTTTCTGAGTTTATAAGTTAGTTTTTAGATTAAAATAACACTTTAGCACAGAGATTTTTGACCTTTTGCATCTCATGGCTGACATAAACTAATTACTAAAATTCTGTGGCAGACTGAATAAAACATTTTTTTGCTGATATGACCAAAAAATAGGTATAATTTTGATTCATTTACACCAGATGGCTATTGTGTTGTTGTTTTCTTTTTAAGTGAGCAGTGATCATTCTTTGTTAAAAAGATGTTATTTATTAATTTTTAGAGAAAGGGAAGGAGAAGAAGGGACATAAACATCAATGTGTGGTTGTGTCCTCCATGCCCCCACACCGGGAACCTGGCCTGCAACCCAGGCAAGTGTCCTGACCAGGAATGGAGCTGGGGACTCTCTGGTTCACAGGCCAGTGCTCAATCCACTGCGCCACACCAGCCAGGGCTGTTTTTGATTTGACAGTCTAAGGGAAAAGCAGTCAGTGCCCCTGACTAAATAGTCAGATATTGCATGTTTTAAAAATTATTGGGGCATGCCAGTGTGCCATGGGGCACAGGTTGAAAAATCACAGCAACTAGCCTTTAGCTGTTTTTCCCCCCGGGAATGGTCCATCGTGGGATAAATTGTTTGATTTGAATAGCAGTTTTGTAACTGAGTCAATTTTACATCCTCCAAAGACTAATAAAGAAGAAATCAGTATCCATCCTGTTTACAGGAACCTAAGTGTATTGAGCACCACTAAGCTTACCTAATGCCATCAAAATAAAATGAAATGAAATACTATATCACACTTGAGTGTATTTTAACGTGGCCTGACATAATTCAAACAAAGCTTCATTTTATAACACACTACATAATTAAAGTATATTGGCAAGCTCTAGAGTCTTGAAGCCATGCAAAAGTGCTTTGAAAACAAATTATCAACATGTTCTTATGAGTTAAATAACTCTTCCAAATGTATCATGATAAATGGAAAGCAACATGGTTTCTTGGTCTGTTCTTCCTGCCACCATGCACACAAACCCCACCCCTACATTTGTACATGCTGTTTTCAGACATGTGACATTTTTCCCATTTGTGATGCAATTCCTGAAAAAAATATTTATCATAGAATAAATTAGCTTGACTTTTATTACAAGATAAATGTGTTTTCCTGGAATGCAGTTTATAGATAGATATCATTTTGCTTTTCTCATTTTTGTTTTGAACTAATGCATTTTAATAACCCTAGTTTATTGTACACTGTGTTCACACTTAAGCTAAGGGAGCATGGTTATTTTCTAGGGCTCTGGAAAGTGAGAAAGAACAAAAAACTCAGTGACCAAAGTTAATTCTGAGCAGAAAGCTGACTTGAATTAGAAAGTGAATGGAAGTACTTATTTTGAACATTCAAAAACTGGTAAATAAAATGTCATATGTTGTATGTATTTTTCTTGTTGATAATCACTAAAGCTATCATTTTTCTTATCTCTGGACCAAAAGATAAGAGGAAAAATTAGAAGGTGAACCAGATCTGTTCTATGCTGTCTTGTATTAGTACCATTCTTCCTTTGGTTGCCACATTTTCGTGGGATGAATGTCTCATGAGAAAGTCCAAGTATAGATGTAAGACTAGAGAGGTGGATGGGCAATCAGCTAAGAATTTTAACAGAATTGCATGTAAGTATTAGAATTTCAGTTTAAATGAGTACAGAAGCTTCTTTGTATCACAGGTCATAATGATAAATTTCCAACATTTTATGACTTTTGGGTGATTCAAACTTTTCCAGGAAAATTCTCAACATCGACCTGCCATATTCTGTAATTGGAGAAAAACCTCACCAAGATTGTGAATGCCTAAAAATATAGTCTACATGGACATTGGCGAGATCAGAACCAAACATTTTTTAATGAAAAAAGGCAATACAGAATGGTTACAAGTATAGTTTCTGCAGCTAAAAAGAATGCAAAATTGCTTTGGCCTTGTTCTAAAATCACCTGGAAATTCATAACTGATACAACAATAAAATGTCAGAGAGTCATGGTTTCTTAATTTGCTAAGGTATGTGGGTACATAAGCTGCATGAAAGATTATTCACTTCTGTATAATTGTCCATATAGTTGTGAAAATATTGGTAATATACACATGTATGCACCAGTGCATATATAGTAGAAGTTACATACAGATATATAAATATACATATACTCACAAATATGTATTATCTATTTTCATTCAATATAAATTTTGGAAAACTAAAATAATGCTCTTTAACTTTGCTTGTATATATGGACATTTTCTTCCAAATACCTTCATATCAAAACTATTTCAGATAGAAGTATAACTTCAAAAACTTTGTTACCTATTCTAAATTATATTTCTTTTTTTAAAATTTGGGGTGGTGGTCTGGGATGGGAGTAAAAGACAGAAAACTGTACAAGAACAACAATTAAAATTTTAAAAAAATATTTATGAAATAAAAAAAGAAAAATATTTTTAAGTTGTTCTTTCTATGTGCACAGGGATGCAGTTATGAAGAAAAATACCTTAGATTTTAACCTGAAATGATGTAGAAAAATTTTGTACCTTGACATGTACAAAACAGCACCAGAAAAGAAATGCATAAATTACTCTATGGGTAAGAGCCATGAACTAAGTGTAGGGCCAAATGATGTCACAGATGCATTTGTATGACTCATTAGCAATGGTAAAGGTCAAGGTTACATAAATGCTTTGGAATCAAAGTGCTTATTTTCTTTTTATTGGCTGAACCTACTATTCTTTTATGTGCCTTCTTGAATTTAGTTGTCCTGACTGTCCATCAACCAATCAAAGATCAAATGAAAGGTACAGGACTAAGAAAACTCACAGCAACTGGCCTAATTTAATACACAGAATAAGAAATGCTATTTATTTCTGTGTTTATGACTAATGCTGCATAATTTAAATTAAAAATAACCTTTACATCTGCCCATCCAGCTCTCTCATCTTCTTTGTTAACAGAACACTAATTTTGTCTGTATGTCAAGGGTCACTGTGCTCAGGGAATGTGCCCATCCCACAGAACGAACCATGACTGGCCTTGGGCCACTCAGGTTGATTCTGTTATTCCTTGCCAGTGATTGGCCAGAATGGAGTCATATTGAGATTCCTAAATCAATGACAGGCAAGATACCTCTAGTCTCTTTGCTATGTGAAAGTGCAGCTCTATTTCAAAACTACATTTAGTTGGTATCTAGGTCAATGGCATTATATGAATAAATATTTGACAAGTCTCAGTTTTTATAGGATGGTGTATTAGTGGATAATTTTGATATTATTAAAGCATTCTTTTCCCCAGAGATTTTGAGAAAAATCTGGTGATGATGTTGTAGGTGGTTTGTGGGCCACATTTTGAGAAAATAAAGTCTTAAAGTAATTCCAGAGAGGAATAAATAAAATGAGTGAAGCTGGGTTAGTTGAACTTGTGGAAAAACAATGTTAAGGTAGTAATGTAAAATGTTTTAATTGTAAAATTAAAATAAAACATTTTAGCTGCAGATGCCCACTGAGTTGGAATAGTTTGAGTTTATTGATGATGAAAATAAGTCCAACTGAAATAGAATGTCTTAATGTCAATGCTTAAATGACTCAAGCTTTTGGGGAGTGTTCCTAAAATCTTAATTTGTAATTTCTGAGGTAGCCTGGAAAAGATTTCAACTTTGGTTACATAAATAGACATCATTATCTTGATGTTTATCCTATATACCTGGCTATGTAGCATTCCAGAAGCATTTTATAGAGAAACAATTTATGTGAGTAAGGAAATGGAAGACGGAAATGCAGTCAGCCATTCTGAGGTTATTTACAAGCAAGCATGAAACAAATGAATATCAAGGTGGCTACCAGAGAGAGGCATTTGATAATTTTTTCTCAAGCATTTTCTTTCTTCTTTTTATCATAACTTCATATCCCACTTGCCTTCTTTGTCTCAAGTTGACTTCCCTTTTTACCTGTACCCCTCTCTTTTAATAGTCACTTACCTGTTTTGTCTCTGCCCTCCGCAATCCTTTCTGTATTTATCAAACTTGCAAATCTTATTAATGGCAAGACATTTAAAAAGTAGTATTCGACATCCTTTTAAAACATGTGACATTTATGGTGGCACTGGAGAAATCAGGTCCTCCTTGAGAATCCATGGGGATTTGAGGGTCAACAGGATGTAAATGTTTGCTCTTGATGCATTTGAGAGGATATATTAATTGGTATACAGGGCCTCATCTTGATATTCACAAACTTACCAAGACAATGAAGTTACTTAAAAATTATATAACCTGTGGTGATTAACTTCATGTGTCAACTTGCCTGGGCTAAGGGATGTCCAGAGAGTTGGCAAAACATTGTTTCTTGGTGTGTTTGTGAGGGTGCTTCAGGAAGACAGCATTTCAATCAGTGGACTGAGTAAAGAAGATCCACCCCCACCAATTGGATGGAAGGCATTGGCCAACCTCTGAGGGCCAGAATAGGATGAAAAGGTAAAGGAAGGACAATTTCCCTCTCTCATCTTGAGTTAGAATATATATTCTCTCTTGCTCTTAGGCACAGGGGCTTCTGTTTCTCAGGGCCCTTGGAACATTGACTCCATACCAGTGGCCCCTCAGTTTTCAGGAATTCAGCCTCAGTCTGGGGCAGCTCCCCTGGTTCTCAGGCCTTTGACCTCAGAACTGCATTGTACCTGCATTTCCTGGGTCTCCAGCTTCCAGACACCGGATTGTGGGGCTTCTTAGACTCTATAACCATGTGAATTCATTCCTATAATAAATCTCCTCACGCAAGTGTGTGTGTGTCTGTGTGTCCCATTGGTTCTATTTCTCTGGAGAACTTTGACTAATATACAACTTCTAGAATTTTTACAAACAACATACTCGTATACACACATTTAAAAAACTGTCATATGAAAAGGTACTTTTTTGGTTTCACTTAATGTTATTTAGGTACTTCCTCATAAGGAAGCTAATCCTTGATTAATCACTTGTATTCATACATAAAAACATGGAAAAATAGCCCTGGCTGGTGTAGCTCAGTGGATTGAGCGATGGCCTTTGAACCAAATGGTTGCCAGTTCAATTCCCAGTCAGGACACATGCCTCGGTTGTGGGCCAGGTCCCCAGTAGGGGGCACATGGGAGGCAACCACACATTGATGTTTCTCTCCCTCTCTCCTTCCCTTCCCCTCTCTCTAAAAATAAATAAATAAAATCTTTTAAAAGAACATGAAAAAATACCCTTGCATGTTTGTACTTGGATGAGAACAATGCTAAATTTCTCCCTGATTCATTATAGCCAATAATAGATTAATTCTTTTACAATTTAGTCAGATAATTCTAGATTCTGAGTCAGCTGGAAATGAGGGCATGAAAAAAAGGAAAATCAAATTGAAACTAAAAATATTAAACATCAAGAGAGGATCTATATCTTATTAAGAAACCATACATACACTCATTTTATTATTTACATGTGAAATAAATACTGCAAACAGTCATTTAACTGAATGTTTGATATGGACCAAGACTAATGAATGGAAGTTTGCCAGTTTATCAAGCAAGACTTATCAGGTCTTGGTAAAAATTACTTAATAAGAACACCACTTCCACTGATTAAGCAGAACTGGAAGATCAAGGAAAGTTAAGTTTTAGAGAAAGTGAAGTGGAAGAATTCCTCCATTTCATTAATGCTAAGAATAGATAAGTCTGTCATTTCACAGTTGAATGAAGAAATTGCCAATGACTGATTTTTAAACTACTGGGGACTACAAAGGTGTTGAAAGTGAAACTCAAAAAACTATGTTTAGCTACTTCTGACCCATAAAACAGAACAAATGTGCTTGGCCGAAAAAAAAATAAAAAAAGCTCTGGAAGGATTTTATGTGAACTCCTGTTTATGTGCCAAAATTCCAGTAGTGTCTTGATATTTCATGACAGATGTCAACAGTCATGAAGTAAAAATAGCTTCTCCAGGGGTAGGGACAGTCAGGGAAACCAATAAATCCGTAAAGTGCTAAAGACATTTGCTGTGCTCTCTTCATATCATGAGTCATATTACTTAATTTTGTTAGTTTAATTTTAATATATTCACAGAAACAACCAGAAAATTCCATCATTAGTTAGCAATTGTTCTTCATTAATATGTTAAAATGGTTTTCAAACCAAAGTTAGTACACCTAATAACTTTTGCACTTCAGTGAGAAACTATCCATTGAAAAATACCTTTTACTCTTTTCTATATAAGTAAACATTATTCTGTAAACAGTAAATAGAAAGTTTCATTAAAAATCAAGTATTTTTCATTTTTACATTTGAATATTGGAAATACAGTCCAGTATTCCTGATGAGTTTGTAAACTTGATTTCTGCAGTGCCAGCAATGCTTAATGGTGTATACAGGTGCTTTATTTCATATCACATTGGTGTATTTCTATTGAAATTACAGTATTTTTTTTCTCACGGTAAATTTCTTTTAGTTACAACTTACGTGCTTTTAAAATAGACTTGAAATATTTGTCTGTAAAATTATAATGAAAAATCATGAGCTTGCAAAATGATGCAATATATTAAATTAAGAAAATTGCATTAACAATTTCTAAAGTTTATCATTACCCTAAAATTTGGGGGGCTGGGGTATATTACATACAGGGTAAGATAGTTATCAAATTTTTCCATGTGTCTTAGACAGGAACATTTCAGTTCCTCCCTTAGTTTTTCTTTTTCATATATTGTGATACAGATTTCATTAATACAATTCTCATATTAGCAGGGAAATGATACAAATTATTTTAAATCAGTTGTAATACTCAATAATTTAAGGTTCATTATTTTCATGCAATGCTTCACAGAAAGGATAAATTAGAGGGGAAAACAGTTGTCAGCATGCTGAACTAGAAATATTTAATTTGGATGCTGTGGTAAGTAGATAAAAATAATACTTGTAATTAAAATTTGGTTAAAAATCCAAAATTTGTATAAGATTGGGGAACAAAGTAAGTTTTGGATCAAATTTTGATTTTATTAAACATTTAAAAAATCTGCTGATATCTTTGTAATTTTTACATGATAAGAATTCCTTTAATAACCTAAAATCTATCTGAATGACTATTTAAGAAATAGATTTACTTATCACATAGAACATTATATATTTTTTCAATCATACCATTTTATTATTCTTACATATTATTCTTCTATATATTAATGTGCTATTTTATGGTGTGGATTGGTCGCTGATTTTGAAAGTACCTTCTATATTAACGCATAAACACAGAATGCACAGTAAGTGCTATGTTTGCACTATATTCGAAGAAATTTCTTGGTGTGACATTTTTGACAATTAGCAGACATTTCCCAACTCTCAAGTAAAACTTCATCTTATTACACTGGTCAGATGTCATTAGTCAAGTCATTGAAATCACCTTATGTTCAACAAACTCAATAAATACCTAGGGAGAATTTCAGATAAATATCACTATGACGTTGAACAAAATCAATAAAGAAATAATTAGTATATAATTTTGGTTAAATGAATACACCTATTAGATTTCTAAACAAATGGGGAAAGCACTTTCTATCCCTGAATGGTGCTGACATATCACCATTCACATTTTATAGGGAAGGTATTCTATAAATACCTGCTGTTGTTAACAAGTAGTTGAATATTAGTCAAATGCAGTGATATAAATCAGATTCATATAATCACCTTTGTAAAATTGTAACTTCCTAACAAACACCACTTGATTATCTTTAAAAAATGGAAAGGACACTGATAAGAAGACTAAGCAAGCAGGACATATGTCTGCTTTCGATACTCTAATAACATCAGAGCTTTAGGTGAGTTGCCTAACCTCTCTGGTCCCCTCGATGTCTCATCTGTGAACAGACTGAAGGATCTCTCAGATAAATTCTGACTCTATAACTCTCATTCTCTGTGGCTTATCTTGAAGAATTCTTCCTTTAGTTGTGTTTACTTGCTTGATTTTATGTAATGCTACATTTTTTTTAAGTTTTGATAAAATACCACATCACCTATTAGTGATTTTCATTACCTGAACTATCTATTGGGAAATGGTTGAACTTCTGCACAAACTAATTAGTCCACACACACCTCCCTTCCTAGAAGGCCATGATGCAAAGATTTTGGTGGCAGAAACTTCTGTAAAACATGGCATAGCATTTTAAACCTCTACTACTCTTTTCTCTGGTTAGTCAATCTACATCTAGTATTACTACTTCGGATTCAAAAGACTTCAGCACACTGTAATACATTATCTGTCTCCTACCCCATACTCTTCATTCTTTCAGCACTTGTATATGAGGTGTAAAATCATCCTATGTCTTCCCATGTTAAGTGAATATTACCTCAAGATTAATTTCTTGGTGATTATATATACCAAGGAAGAAAAACTTCACAACATAAGTAGGAGTCTACGTTTTTCCTTTTCCCATTGACAGTTTAATTACATGTTTGAGTGAGAGTTTAGATTTGTAGGCACTTTGGTTATTTATAGTCTCACAAGCCCAGTTACACTTCATAATATTTATATCCACAATCAAGAAAAAGCCTTTTCACAATTTTATATACAAAACTCTAAATGTTATCATGTCTCTTCAGTTGTCTAATTATTTATGGCCATCTACATACACAAGCCAGCATGCTATGTTATGTGGATGTGGTGACACATTCTGTTTCGGATACTTTTGGTCTAGTTTAAAATACAAACAATTATACTGGGTATAAGTAAAGGACAAAACATTAAGTAGTTATGATGTACTACAGTATAATGGATAGTACTTGATGTTCAAAAATTAGTTTTCAACAGCCACACAAATAGAGGGAATTATGCTTGAGTTTGACAGTAATATATTCAAGCCTCAAGCATGGTTACATTTTTCTAAATATTTTTCCTAGAAAAACCTGGCTTCTAGCCTATATAACTAATAAAAATCCTTCAAAAACATTTCATTTTGTGCTAGGATGAGATGAGCTATAACATTCATATTTTAAATCAATCATAAATTACACATTAATTCTGATATAAAATAAAACTGACTTTTCAAGTGAGAATGTATATCTATCATATATCTGTAGAAAAATGTTTTCATATTATAATTTTAGGTTTTAGAAATAAATGTTTACTAAATCCTCTGTTTTTTGTTTCATCTGAAATAGCACATGGTTTGACGAAATGAATGATTATTAAGTGTATCTTACTCAAAATTATTCACTCTAGATTTTAATCACTAAATGGTAAATGCAAGGTTTTATTTTTTAATGAGCTACAGTATTATGATACTATGATTATGCAGACCACGATTAATTTTCCCTATTACTTCTCTTAAATTAGATTCTTCGACATTAAGAAAAAGCTACATCTAAATGTCTTTATCCCCTTTATGGAGTAACACATTTTGAAGACATCCTAGTCACCATTTTGTAATATGTGCAAAAATTCAGAGATTTTAAATATAACTTACCTGTACCTTTTCAATTTTCAAAAAGGCATAGCTGCCGTGTTGGTGTTGATGGAGGGGTTTCTGGAGACCGAGATGGGAAATGGTATCTGCTCTGGAGAAACACTCAGTGCAGGAAGGAGGGTGCTATTTGTATTTAATGTAAATACCACTTTCATTTCCTTTAATTAAAATAAAAGAAACAGGAAAAACCCTTCAGCATTGCTAACACAAAAATTACGTTTCTTCTCAATTTGGTGGTTGATTGCAAGAAACCATTTTGTGTGTGGAGATGGTCCTTTCTCCAATTATTTTTAGCATCATGTTATTTTCATTTAGAAAGGTCAGAGGAGTTTTTAGCTCAAACCAATGTGGTTTTCCTAATAAGCTCACCATGCTAAGTGATCCAACAGAATTGCTGTGTACGTTAATAAGGAGAATAAATGGCATTACTCCACAGAACTGTTCTTTCAATGGTGGTTCATTCCATGAGATTAATTTCTTTGTACTTGTCTAGTGCCACATATATACTATTAAATATACAACATAGCATTCCTATTATTCCATTTTTACACTTTGCTGTTTTGTATTACTATTTGGAAACATGAGATAGCATTCCATCTGTTAGTAATCATGGTGATTAAATTAAGTCCTACCCAATAGAAGCAAATCCAAGATATTAAGAGAGCCATGTTCTCTTCAACTGCTCCTGTAGGATGGTTAGTTCAATATCCTATTTTGGACACTCATTGTTCTGCCAAGCCTCTTGTCCTCCTTCACATGTGGGTACTGGTCAATTCACTATCAGGGGAGTGCATTTTTTTCTGGTGGGCACTGAAGATGAGTAAAACAGAATTACCCCATCACTAAAGATGCCGTAGCCTCAAATGTCTCATTCACTACAGCTGCATTTACAGAGATTCCCAGCAGCATGAAGGATCATACTATGGAATCTACAGGTTCAGACACTGGATCATTCACACAGCTGTTATTCTTGCTACCAGTTTCCACAAGAGTCTGAAGAACATTTTCCAGGGTGTTTCCTATGGTTATTAGACTGTTGGCTCATAATGACATTATGAATATACAACTCACTGTTGTTTCAGCACAATATTTTATGCATGATATTTTAAGAACTGTACAAAACACAACATTAAAATTCTAGAGTGAAAAATAATAGGATTATGGCTCATTATATCCTATATTGTGGGAATCTGAACTGTGAGGAACAGTACTGTCATCCTGTCAGCCCACGTAAAAAGATCTGCAATAATGTTTTACGCAATGTCATTTATTTCACAGATAGAACTACAACAAAGTGTTCCCATTCAGAATCCCATTGTAAATGTTTCAAAATGTTTTCCCACCATTGCCTGGGAACAACCTGCACCAAAAAAGAATTGTTAAATGCAACACCGCCGCCCAAAGTTCTGCTCCTCACAATAGTTTTGATCAAACATCAAATAACATACTCAGCATTTTGATATCATCTTCCAACCTTTTGAATACCTTCCTAATTCTTCTTGGACAAAGAATTTCAAAGATTTCCTAAACACATTGGGAGAACACAAAAGAAAAGTTGATCGAAAAACCTTTAGTGCTTTTGTGGGGAAACGACTAGCAAATAAATGGCAGCAGATGGTCCCAGGGGTGCCTTTTTCCTCTTTAGCCTGGGATGTTCTTAAGGTGCTCATATAATTTTATTGTATGGTATTCCAAGGTGCTTTGCTGCCATCATTTTATCATCTTTACATAGTCACTCCTATGAAGGTTTGCTTGTAACTGAGGGATCACCTGCCATTAAAGTTTTGTTCTGAATTTATTTGTATTACATAGTAAATATTCAATTAACATACACTGGGGCAGGACTCTCTTGACTTTTTTAACTGCATATTAAACAGCCAAGATGTTGTATAAGGAACAAGTGACAAATTAACAAACATGTATGAGGCTTTGAATAGCAACCGGAATGAAACCAGGTTGAATTAATTATCATATTAAATATATGCAGAAGGGAAAAATGAAATACCTGCTTTTATAGGGACAAGCCTTATTTAAATAGTCATCTTTGATGATAAGCACTTGGAAAGGAATTATTTTCCACCCATGAACATATGGTACCATACTGAAAAATTTTTAAAACTGTGTTTAAAACAACATGATTTTTTCACCCAGGCTGGTGTGGCTCACTGGACTGAGTGCCCGCCTGAGAACCAAAGGGTCACCAGTTCGATTCCCAGTCAGAGCACATGCCTGTGTTATAGGCCAGGTCCCCAGTAGGGGGCAGGCAAGAGGCAACCACACACTGATGTTTCTCTCCCTCTCTTTCTCCCTCCCTCCTCCTCTCTCTAAGAATAAAAAAATTCTTAAAAATACACTCGGAAAAAAAAACAAAACAACATGTTTCCTCTAGTAAATATTTTAGTAGACTTTATTTCCTAGAGGAGTTTCAAATTTATAGCAAGAATGAAAGAAAAGTTCAGAGATTCCCCCAACTCGTGTGTACAGCCTCCCCATTATCAACATTCTATAGTTGATGAATATACATTGACACATCATCACCTGTAGTTTACATAGAGTTGATTTTTGGTGTTAATCCACATTCTATGGATTTTGACAGAAGTATACTGACATGTACCCACCATTACAAGATCACAGACAGTATTTTCACTGCCATAAAAATCCTCTCTGCTCAGCTCCCCTACCCCTACTGTTGGCAAGCACTGACAATTTAATTATTTCCACAGTTTGGCCCTTTCCAGAATGTCACATTATTAGAATCATATGATATGTAGCCTTTTCAGACTGGTTTCTTTTATGTATTAATATGCATTTAAGTCTCCTCCATGTCTTTTTATGGCTTGACAGCTTCTTTCTTCTTAGTTCTGAATAATATTCCCATCGCTTGTAATTTTGGATAATTATGAATAGAGCTGCTGTAAACATTTATGAGCAGGTTTTGTGTGGACATGTTTTCAACTTATTTGGGTAAATACCACCGAGTTCAATTTTGGATCAGATTGTAAAAGTATATTTGTTTATATAACAATCATGAAACTGTTTTCCAGGGTGGCTGTACCATATTGCATGTCCACCAATGAATGACAATTCTTGTTTCTGCATGTTCTTACTGGTACTTGATATTGTCAGTGCTTTGGGTTTAGCCATGCTAGTAGATGTGTATTGAGCAATACTTTTTAAAGAAATAATACTTTTGCTTTCCAAATGTGCTATGCTTCTTTGTCTTCAAGAAATAGAGCTACACTGCCAAAACCCAAACACTGAACAGGAATGAATGTTTGTACTCTTTTATCCACTTACTTTTCAATAACATAGACAAGAGCATGCATGGTGCTGGTGAAAAATCTTCATGCTGTATATTTTCATAACAACATTGAAAAATCAAAAGCAGGAAAATGACAAAGTAAAATAATGAACCCTGAATCAAGTAGGTAGCTCTTTTAAGCGATAATTATTACTGTTTGAAAATACAAGCATATATATCCACATTTTCTATTATGCTTCTATCAATATTAGAAAATTCATGAAATGATTTAGTGAATTAAGAAAATGTTTTGCACTAGTTTAATATGAAAGTCTGTTGAAAATAAAATGAGATTAGTTTACAGTTACATATCCTTAGACTCCATTCTCTTTCTCTGTGCTTACCATTCCATACATTCATTTGTTTAAAAAATACTTATGGCCATCATATTTTGTCGATGACAGCCTACAAGGCCCTGCAGTACAGAAGCTGCATCGATGCCTCCATGCTGCCTATATGCTCATTCCTTCAATTACCATTTAGGGGTCTGATTGCCAGGTATCATGCTAGTTGACAGGAGTGTAATAGAAAATTACAACAACAACAACAACAAAAAAAACCCACAACAAAGCACGCGGAGATAACATCAGCCCTAGTCCCCTACAACAAAATGATGTGGCTGATCTACTATTAATATATCTAAAGGTGGAATTTAATTTTAATTGACTTTGAGGAAGTTAATGAATACCAGGAAGTTAAATATAAAACATTAAACTTCTATAGTTTGGCTGGCATGTCAATTTCACGCCTTGATGCATATTATGTGTTTAAAAACACAGAGCACTAACAGAGAAAATACTAGAGGAAAGAATACACAATAGCACAAACTTTCACCTCTGTGAATCAAACATGGTAGCTGCCGGCCTAAGAAGCTCTTTTCCCTGACTGACAGTGTCTTGCATTTAGGCTTCTTCAGATGTAGGGGAGGACCCAGAGTTAAGATCGCTGCTTGAAGTCAGAGTTAAAGCATAGTCTACCCAGTAATTTTTTTGAAAGGAGAGATTTCTTGAAAATTTTGCTCACCTATTGCCTAAGGCTCCATCTTTATAGAAAAAAAGATATGAGAAAGGAGAAAAAAAAAACATGATGGCAGAAACTACTCAAAAGAAACTGACTCAAGCAGTGAGTCCTCAGTATCTGTAATTATCACCGTGAGGCAGGAACCCCAAAATGCCAGTAGACTATCTACATCTAGATTGCTAATCCAAGTTCAGGAGCCATAAAGGGAGAAATAAAGAAAGAAATAACAAAAGCAAAACATAAAAACAAATCTCTTAACAGGATCCAGAAACCAGAATGATTGAATCATAAATTCTCACAGAAGTGTCTGATAAACAATTTAAACAAATATGCTGATGATTTTTAAACTGTGAAACTAAAAGGTAAAATCAAATAAAATAGAACATGGAGTTATCAAATAAAAGCAAGTATAAATTGAACTACTAATTTGATATATAGACAAAAACCTGACTATAAATATTGGAAATGATAAATGTAGTAAATGCATTGATATTTTAAAATGAAACAGGATAAAATATCGAGATTGCACAAGAAGATAAAATTGGTAAATTAGAAGATAATAAGGAAGAACTCATCCAAAACACAATAACACAGAGAGGTAAATACATTTAAAAAGTAAAAAAGAATGTAAAAGATGTGAAAGATAGAAATTAGTATGCAACTAAAAGAGTTCCTAAAGGTGAATGGGTTGGGATGCAGAGAAGCAAGACTTAGAAACAATAGCTGATCATTTTACAGAGCTGCAGATAGATAACAGTACTTAGTTCCAAGTGTTCTATAAATATCAAGCAGCAAAAAGATCAATTTACTCTCAGATACACTGTCATGAAACTGCATCATCATCATGATAAAGTAACACATCTGAAGACCTATATTAGGACAATGCAAGTAATATCTAATCAACCTATACAAAGGAACTAATCAACCATAACTTTGGGATGAAAATGGAAATAGGAAATAATAACTTCAAAAGAATAATAGGAACAAAATGTGCTGACCTAGAATTTTCACAAGTATTATTCAGGATCTTTTCAGACAAAGAGTAAGAAAGATGATCAATTCCACCTTTTACCTGAAAGAATTGCTAAAGAAGGACATCCAATATGGCAGCACAGTAGGTGTTTGTTGCACTTGCCTCCTCCCAGGACCAAACTGGAGTTACAACTGAAAAACAGCAATCACTCTGAATAACCAACCAAAGAGTAGCTGAAGAGAAGTCTTATAAGCAATGAGAAAAAAGATAAAAGTTGGAGCAATCAGGCTACCTTATATCAAACTATACTACGAGGCCATAGCAATTAAAACATAGTACTGGCATAAAAAAATAAACACACAGCCCTATGGAACAAATAAAGAGAGAGCCCAGAAATAAACCCATGCCTTTATGGTCAATTATTATTTGACAAAGGTGGTAAGAGCATGCAATGGAAAAGGCGGTTTCTTCAGTGAGTGGTATTAGGAAAACTGGACAGACATGTGCAAAAGAGAGGTGAAACTGGACCACCTTCTTACACCATGCACAAGAACAACTCAAAATGGATCAAACACTGAAATCTTAATCTCAAAACTATGAAACTATGAAAACCCTAGAAGAAAATATAGTCAGTAAAATCTTGGACATTTCTCATAGCAATATTTTTTTCTGACATATTTGGGCAAAAGTAACAAAAGAAAAAATAAACAAATGGGACTATATCAAACTGAAAAGTGTTTTCACAGGAAAGGAAACCATCAACAAAATGAAAGGGCAACCCACTGAATGGGACAATGTATTTTCCAAAACATCTGATAAGGGGTTTTTATAAAGAACTCATAAAACACAACACCAAAACAAAAAAATCCAATGAAAAAATAGACACTTTTCCAAAGAGGACATACTGATGTCCAATCGATATGTGAAAAGATGTGCAACATCACTATCCATCAGAGAAATGCAAATTAAAACCACAATGAAATACCATCTCACATCTGTCCGAATGGCTACCACCAATAAATCAACAAACGAGTACTAGCAAAGAGGATGAGAAAGGGAACCTTGGTGCACTGTTGGTGGGAATGCAGACTGATGCAGCCACTGTGGAAAGCAGTATGAAGTTACCTTTAAAAATTAAAAATGGAACTCTTATAACCCAGTGATTCCACTTCCAGGAATATATATTTGAAAAAATCTGAAACCCTAATTAGAAAGAATATATGTACCCTTATGTTCATTGCAGCTTTATTTACAATAGCCAAGATTTGGAAGCAGCCCAAGTGCCCATAAGTAGGTTGAGTAGAAAAAAAATCTGTTATACATTTATACAATGGAATAGTAATTAGCTATAAAAAAGAAGGAAATCTTCCCTTTTGTGACAGCATGAATGTACCTGGAGATCATTATGCTAAGTGAAATATTCCGCTCAAGAGAAAGATAAGTACCACATGATTTTACTTATATGTGGAATCTAATGAACAAAATAAACAAATGGAAACAGACTCATAGGTAGAGAGAACAGAAAGCTGTCAGAGGGGAGGGCAATCAGTGGGCTGGGTGAAAAAGATGAAGGGATTAAAAATAGGAAAAAGAAAAACCCCTCACAGACAGATAGACACAGACAACAGTATGGTGATTACTAGAGGGAAAGGGTGGTGAAGTGAAGTACAAGGTAAAGGGGGATAAATGAAGATGGAAGGAGACTCAATTTGGGGTAGTGAACACACAATACAACATAGGGATGATGTGTTATAGAAGTGTACACCAGACACCTATATAATTTTATTAACCAATATCACCCCAATAAATTAAATTAAAAAAAGAATTACTAAAGGATATATTTCAGCAAGACAAAAAGTGAACCTAGAGTTTTAGTATTAAGAGCAAGCAACATAATACAGAACAAGTAAAATTAAAAGCTCACTAATTAATTAAGGTATCATTTCTCCACAATTAAGTTTAATGCAACGCCAACAAGAATACTGACAACTTAAGATCAATGCAACCTGGACACAAATATTGATAGTTTTTAAATGGGCCTTTCATAAATTTTGCATATAATTTACATGCAGAGGACTAGGGTTATCTAAGAAAATTCTGAAGAACAATGTGGGCTTCCCTGACTTACCACTTGTGAAGGCGAATTATAAATGTACAGAAACTGAGATGTATGGTGTTGGCACAGGATTTAGCAAATTAAGAAATAAACAGAAAAGAAGGCCTGAAATACACACATACACAGTCATATACTAATCTTGATATGTAATAGAGGTGGCACTAATGGTGTAAGAATGGCACCTCACACCATTCTGACAGGTGTGAGGCGGGGTTTCATTGTGGTTTTAATTTGCATTTCTCTGATGGCTAGTGATGTTAAGCATCTTTTCACATGTTGACTGGACATCAGTATGTCCTCTTTGGAGAAGTGTCTATTTTTTCAGGGAATGGATGGGCATTTCTAATGCTGCTAGAATAATTGTTTATTCATTTTTAAAAAGTATATTGATAAAAGGCTAAACATTATTTCCAGTTTTATGAAGAGACCTAAAGATGGAAGAGGAAAACTTTAATATTTTAAAATAATACATAGAAAAAATAAAAAATAGACCCACAATGCAATCAAAACAACAGCAAAGGACACAAACAAATAATTAATGGAAGAGCAAATAAACAGGGCAGTAAATGTAAAAGATCTATTATCCTTGAAAAGGAAATTAATATGAGATATAATTTGACACTCGTCAGGTTGGGAAAAACTTAAATGTGTTACTACCTGGTTGATAAGAATGTAGAAAATAGAGATGAACACAATACTGTTAGAATGGCAAAATGCGGTTTTATTCTGTCATTTACTATTTGTTTGACATAGTTTATAATCAACATAATACCCTAAAAGAGCTCTCTTTAAATTTGAAAATGAATATACATGACTTATCTTCAAGAACTAAGCTGTGTATTTAGCATGTTCATTTGAAAATTCTATATTTATTCCTCACATAGTTTCTGTACATTTATTATGTACTTGCTTTCTTTGTTGAAGGTAATCCTGCAGCCTGATCTTTCAAATGCAATGCCTTCTCCACATGCATCACCGCAGACTGAGAAGTGACCTTACCCTACTTAGAAGCTATTATTTCTATTGTATAGAAATCTATTCTCTTTTATTGTCTGAGCTATGGATTTTGAGTAAAATGGGACCTTCCCTGCCACTTAATGTTGCATGTGATCATAGTTATATCCTGGTCAAAATTTTTACCCACAATTTTAACATAGGCAGTATAAATTTGAAGGGAAATAAACAAGGAAATAATGAACTAGATTATTTTGCTGATTGACTACCATTCAAGCCTGTTGGGCTTCAAATTCCCTTGTTCCTAATTTACGGTGTGCTACCCTGAGGTGAATGTGATTCTAGTGCCATTTTTGGCATGTATTTACTGTCAAAATATCATTTTTGGTATTTGGTTTCTTGGTTTTGGAACTATTCTCTAGCACAGACTATGTGAATCTTGATGGATATAGATTTTAGTGAAAAAACAAGGTCTTGGGTATATATTTTCAGGCAGAGACAGGTGAAAGTGTTCATTCACCCAGGGGACTGACCATAACAGAGCTTAAGTCAGACAAAGAACATTAGAAACATTGTCATTTATGAAATGGGAGGCATAGAAGGCCAGCTTGTTACTGTAGCACTCCTACTTGAGAAGAAACAGCTCAACAAGTAAAAAGGAGTAAGAAGCAGCAAGTTGTTAAGCTCAAAAAAGTGGTCTATTGCAGAGAAAACATGCTGGGCAAAATGTCAGAGATCGTCATCATTATTCACTCCTTACAGTTTTCAATGCCAGTGAACTCATGGTTAACAATTATATGGGGGTGGTATAATAATGCATGCATGTTTGTTTTAGTGGTAGACTTGATTTTATTAGCTTTATAAAGAACTTGAACTTACACAATCATTAAGGGTCCAGCAGGGTCCCTGTAGTTGCTTGATTACTCTGTAGTGCATTTTTACCAGCAAAAGCTATACATGTTTAGTGATATTCATAGGACTGGAGGCTTGCAAAGGTCTCTGGGCATATATCTTGAGGCAATCAACAGTCCATTTTATTTATATGCTGGCTCCATATGATTTTATTTATTATAGCTTTATAATTATCACCAAAATGGATATAGTTACACATGATTTAAGGGGGGAAATGCTTTCCCTGTCCTGCCCTGTTCAACACTGTATTTGGTTTATGTCTCTAGTGAGATAATACTTATGTTTCTATCTTTTGCCTCTTTTATTCCCACTCCCTGGCTCTTATTTTTTTCAGATGTCATTAATAGGTATTCAAAGAAAGATTATTGTACAAGGGTTGCAAATAGGTTTGGTTTGTTTTGAAAGAGAGAGAGAGAGAGAGAGAGAGAGAGAGAGAGAGAGAGAGGAAAACACTGATGTGAGAGAGAAACATCGATCCATTGCCTCTTGCACATGCCCCAACTGGGGATCAAACCCACAACCCAGGAATATACCCTGACTGGGAACGGAACCAACAACATTTCAATTTGCGGGAGGGTGCCCAACCAACTGAGCCACACCAGTCAAGGCAAAAATAGTCAGTTTAAAAAAAAAATTCCAAACTGGCTTTTGACAGACAAATTGGTAGATCTAAGCAAAATAAGGCTCAGAGATTATCCTGTGGCAACAGAACAGGAAAGAATATAAAGAATGATACCTCCATACACCACACAGCTATGGCAAATCAGCAAGCTGGAGGATAGGAAGTGTTCACTGCACACAGATGCTCTGTCCCACCTCCTCTGCATTGCCCCAGGCCATTCTGCAAGACTTTGGGGCAATTATAATCACTCCCTCACAATAGAAGGTAAGTACATTGACTCCAAGACAGGGGTGAAGTTTAGAAGGGGAAGCTTCAGCTTAGGCACCTGGGAAGAAAATGAACAACAGCAATAGCCACCCCTTTATGCCTGTCCCCAACTAGAAACATTTTTGAACACATTTTAAGAGTATCTGATGATATGGTCAACAATTGGTCTTCCAGTGTGGCTCAGTGAATTAAGTGCCAGCCTGTGAACCAAAAGGTCAAGAGTTCAGTTCTCAGTCTAGGGCACATACCTGGATAGCAGGCCAGGTTCCCAGTAGGGGGTGTGTGAGAGGCAACCACACATTAATGCTTCTCTCCCTCTCTTCCTCTCTCCCTCCCCCCACTCTAAAAAATAAATAAATATAATCTTTGAAAAATAAAAAAAATGGTCTTTGGAAAAAGAGAAGAAATAGAAGCAAAATATAAAGGACAGCTATATAAGTAAAGACAATTCCACTGAGAGCAGCTAAATGAACTATTTGATTGAAAAGAAAGGGTCAATATAAAACTACTGTATTTTTCTATTATATAAATTATATAGAGCCACAAAATATACATAAACAGAATCTTCACTGCATTTACCTTTTTATAAGTGAGTCATTCACATTTTCAATAGCTACAGTCAAAGAACAAGGACTTCTCCTATCCAAGCTAAGATTTATTTTTATTCCGATATTCTGAAGTATCTTAAAAGTTGCTATTTGCAGCAATATTTTCATGTTAATTTTAATTATCTTATTTTTATTCTGATATCCCAAAGTATCTTAAAAGTTGCTATTTGCAGCAATATTTTCATGTTAATCCTAATTATCTTCTTAAAAATCTAAAAATACCTCACATTGTATTGGATGCATTACTAATATTTGTAAGTTACAGTTCCAATATTTTCATAGCGTACAAATTATTATTTATATAGGGAGGAAATGATCAGAGTTATTTTGTGGGTAAAATCAGTTTAAGGGAAAGTTAATAATTCACTCGCACCTTAAAGAACAAAAGGGATAAAAGAAAAATAAAACAGATCGAATAGCGAATAGTGCACATTGTGTGGACCATAAAGTTGAAGTCATCAGCTTATTGGGAGTGTTTTGAAGTAGTTGTTCTCAAGAGTGAAGGTTGAAACTATGCATGTTGGAGGGGAGATGGTTGCCATTCTTGTCCTATAGTGGGATTCCCTACTAATTATAATGACATTAATATGAGAAATAATACAAGCAAACACAGGAAACTGTATTTAGAGGTACAGCCGTGCCTGATCTAATTTTCATCACATTGGTCTAGGGAAGAGTTGAGACCACACACAGTAGGTTAAATAGTGCCCATGGGCCAAAATGAAAGGAAGAAATAATGAGTACATAGAGCAAGAAAATATCATTGAGACAATTGGAGATTAGCTTTTTATTATACCAGTTGAGGGGGTTTGTTATCACAGATATTTTTACCAAATTAATTATCTGAACCTAATCCAAAATATGGTGACAAAGACAGCTCAGATTTATCTTCATTGGAAATACAGGGCAGTAATTTAGGTTGGTTTGAATTCCAAAGGAGTCAGACTTCAGGGTGAGTGTAAAGGTTGAAATTCCTAGAAAAGGTGTATGTTGGATTTTAGGAGTGCAAGAACATGCAATGAGAAAGATTGGAGACATGTTCAGGCTACTTCAAGTAGGCCATTGGAAAATTGAAAAATCCAGAAATAATAAAAAACTAATAGATTTTAGTCACCACGAGGGTATAAATTGTCTTATTCACCAGTGTATTCCCAACACAAAGCATGGTATCTGACATTCTCAGCATTCATTCTCTGACCGATTAACTGCACATTCCAAACTATTATATTGGTACTTGGCATCTTTTTAAAAATTATTTCATTGTTCTTCTATTACAGTTTTACAGTTGTCCCAATTTTACCCCTTTGTCCTCCTCCGGCCAAACCACCCCCCACTCCCACATTCAATCCCCACCCCACACTGTTGTCCATGTCCATGGGTCGTTCATACTGCTCTATGACTTGTCCCTTCTCCTTCTTTCCCCTGTTATCCCTCTCAACTCTCCCCTTGGGTCACTGTCAGTCTGTTTCTTGACCCCATGCCTTTGGTTCTATTTTGCTGTTAGTTTATTTTGTTCATTACAGTCCTCTTATAGGTAAGATCATATGGTCTTTGTGTTTCACCATCTGGCTTATTTCACTTAGCATAATGCTCTCCAGTTCCATTTATGCTGTCAATAAAGGTAGGAGCTCTTTCTTTCTTTCTGCTGCATAGTATTTCATTGTGTAAATGTACCAGTTTTTTGATCCAGTCATTTGGGCACTTAGCTTGCTGCCAGCACTTGGCTATTGTAAATTGTGCTGGTATGAACATTGGGGTGGGTAAGTTCTTTTGAATTGGTGATTCAGCACCCTTAGGGTATATTCCCAGCAGTGGAATTGCTGGGTCAAAAGGTAGTTCCATTTTTAGTTTTCTGAGGAAATTCCACATTGTTTTCCACAGTGGCTGCAGTCTGCATTCCCACCAACAGTGCGCTAAGGTTCCCTTTTCTCCACATGTTTGCTAGCACTTGCTGTTCATTGATTGCCTTGCATCTTTAAGAATTACCCAGAGACAGTAAGAAATAGCAAAAGGTAACTGGTTGCAACACTACCACAGTCTAGGCCTAACCCACAGCAGATCTCTGAGCAACAACAAAACATCAAACAGTGACCATGTTGTGACAGGCTTGTAACTTTTCTTACCTTGGATGAATTTCTGAATGATGCATTCTATAAATAGCAGAATTTTTTAAAGAGTTTATTTTTTTTAGACAGAGGGCAAGGGAGGGAGAAAGAAAGGGAGAGAAACATCAATGTGTGTGGTGTTGTGCACCCCCTACTGGGGACCTGGACCACAACCCAGGCATGTGCCCTGATAAGGAATCTGACCCCTTGGTTCACAGGCTGGGGCTCAATCCACTGAGCCACATCAGCCAGAGCAAGAATGTTTTTTCAAAGAAGCATTTCTCATGCAAGAGAAAGTACAACATCGCTTCAAGAATAATAATCAGTCAATGGCACCATCTTAATGAGAGGATTTATATCCCATTGTTTTCATTTTAAATGTCAATGTGCATACATACAAACATTTGGAAAAACAGGTTTCACTAGATCATGCTATGTAAAGGTCAAACAGACCTTGCAAATATTGCTGCACCTCTAACTAATCTGATCCATTTCTTGAGTTCAAATATCAAATTATATCCATTTCTGCCACCCAGAATTTTGAACTTTGGATAGTGGATCCTAAAAGTTTCACATGCCTCTATCAAGCCATGTACAACTAGAATATGCTACATTGCGATATGCTATGTCAACATTAGCTCTCCGATCAACAGTTCTCTCTAACTGTTGAATCATTAAAATGCTAGTACAGTATTTTACAATGTCAGGTATGCATAATGTGAAGTAATGTGCATGTCTGCCCTCTGTAAATACGAGGGGCAGTTTGTTTGGCTCCACATTTGATCTTGCTTTCAAGATTACACTGCTCACTAATTTCCGCAAAAGCAACATGAGAAGGAATAGAGCCTCACAATACCACAGCTTCTGTCCATCAACAGCAAAACCTCTCAATCTTAACACCAGTGCCAGAAGATGAATCGCATTATGACAATTCAGGGATTGTCTATAGAGTCATATTTTCAGGTGTACATAAGAGAATACAGAACACAAGTTAGATAAATGATCCGAGTACTGAAGTTTTTTGTCCATGATGCAAAAGAATATGTTACAAATCATCTAATGTCATCTCACCGTTAATGAAAACATTGGTCGCAGAGAAGGTACGTCACACGGGTCACACGGGTACTTGGTATATCCTAGAGAATTCACTGTTTATATTTCTTGACTAAATGTTCTTACCATTACATATATGTTATACTGATATTAACTACCAACAAATGAGCACTAACTGGAACTTGACAGATTTAAAAGGACTAAGTTGAAAACATTTTGACAGCTCATCTCGCGGGATTGGTGAGAGGTAGGGTGGGATCCAAGGGGTGGTTAAAAGGGTCAGAGAGTGTGAACATGGCTGCAGGCCTGCGAGACATATGCCAGAGATTTACAAGCAAAGGAATAAGTGAGAAAAATAAGATTTTTAGCAAGTTTACTTTGTTATTAATTCACAGACTCAGGTTTGGCAACCTCACCATTAGGGAGGTCAAAATCAGAACTGCACATACCAGTTCATGAGCTAAGATAAGGTTCTGTGGTTTGAAGTTTTCAAAAGAAAGGACTCCTCAATAATTTTACACCGTGAGCTCTACTTTTAAAATAACATTAGTACTCATCATCGACCCTTGGGACTTCCTGGAGTGTTTTTCAAACACCACCGAGCTGCCAGAACTGAGGATGCTGTAACTGAGCCTTCAGACTGGCATGGGGTATATCAGTATATCTGTGAACCCCAGGAAGATTTGACAGCTTTGGAATTTTGTTAAAACTTCATTACAAGGATCCCAAGACTGTTGCCTTAGTAGCAAATATGTGAGTACTGGGGCTGAGTTCTGGGCAGTTAGCCAGCCCCTGCCTCAGGCGATGAACTCATTAGATGAACCCAAGTGCCTGATTTGAGGCTTATTCGTTACATTGCCCTGACTCACCACAGGTTTGTGCTGTCCTACACAATGGAACGGGAGCAGGATGTTTTGGCCTGTTTTGTTTCATTTTCTAAGCAAAAGGTAGTCCCCTATTCTATGTTGAATGTAAAATTCATGCTGTATGGAGTTATATACGTTAGATGGTTTGACTGCATCGGTGCATGGTACAGTCCATTATATATCATTCTTACGTGTATTTAAAAATACATGTTCAAAAACAAGATTTGCTCCTGTGACATATCTAAAATTAGCAATGCCTATGGGTGAAGAGTCAAACTTTAGAATCAGACAGCCTGGGTTTGAATGTCAGCTCTACCACTGACTAGCGGAGTCCCCTGGGTACTTAAGCCCTTTGAACCCTGACTTTTCTCATCTGAAAAATTGATGGAGTGTGGGGTTAGTAAAGGAATTTTATACCCTCAGTGTTTCAAGAACTGGCTGCAGGCAATCTTTAAGGGTAGTTCTGGTAGTGACAAATCCCTTTAGTGTTCCTTCATCTGAGAATTACTTTATTTGTCCTTCATTCCTGAAATAGTTTTGCCACATCTTTTAAGCACCTAAAAAATGTAGTTACACCTCCTTCTGACCTTCATGTTTCACTGTCATTCAATCTGTTATTTCCCTGTGTGTACCGTGTCTTTCTCTCTGCCTGCTTTCAAGATTTTGTCTTTGTCTTTAGTTTTCAGAATGGTAATTATGATGTGCATTGGCCTATGTCTGTTTGGGCATACTTTGTTTTAGGTTCACTGGGCTTTATTATTGTGTAGGCTTCTGTCCTTTACTAAGTTCAGGAAATTTTCAGCAGTGGTTCCAGGTAACCTTCTTTCATACCCACCCAATTTCTGCTCTCCTTCTGGGATTCCAATGACACAAGTGATGGATCCTTTGCTATTGTGCCAAAGGTTTCAAGATGCTGTTCTTTATTAATCATTCTTCTACAGGGTCTGGCACAAATAACATCCCTATTTTATTACAAAATCTTTTATTACAAATCATAAGCATGTCACTCTGTCACATAACAATATCACACTAGAGCCCACCATAGGACATTTTAGGTGAAATGTGCAAGTTAACACTACACATTATTACACTCATATTATTACCTTACCAACCACACTTGAGCAGGCCTGAGTTCTGTATATTACCTGTTTTCTTCACAATGCATGAATTCTATCACTATGTTTTCAAGCGCACTGATTCAATCCTTTGTCTTTCCCTCTCTACTTTTGAATCCATACAGTGAGTTTTCTTTTTATTTTGGCTACTGAATTTTGTGTTGTAGTTCCATACATTCCATTTTATTCTTTTTATAACCTCTATTTCTTTGCTGAAATGTTTTCATTTGTTTTAAAAGATGGTGCATTTGAATGCTTAAGTATTTTTATGACTTTTTCTTTAAAATTCTTGTCAGATAATTTCAACATCTGATTCCTCTCAGCTATGACATCAGTAGATGCCTTTTTTTTAAATTTCAGCTGTGATTTTCTTTGTTCTTAGTATGATAAGTGATATAGTGGACATTTGGCCTATTTGTAGAGTCTGGATGTTATTTTAATCTTTGTTTTAGTAGTTTTAGTACACAGGTCCCAGTCCTGCTGCGGTTCCAAGGACAGTTCTATAATCAGAGCCTTTGTGGCATTATGATGATCTGCTTTGTTAATTGGGAATGTTGAGGTTCCCTGTGGTCCCCAATGGTCCTGCCTGAGGATGCAGGTGTTCCCCAGGCTGGGGTGCCTAGTGCCTCTATGTGGAGTGGGAATTTCTCAGAGCTGTGAAGACAAAGAGGGTGCACACTGTGACAAACTCTCTGTACTGGAAGTTCTCCAACTGCTGCAATGTCTCCAAAGAGGAGAGGGGACTCTAATGGCCAGAAATCTCTTGCTGTGAATAGGCCTACCAGTGTCCTGCACTTGCCCAGATGTCCCTGGTTGTGGCAGGCAAGTCCCAGGTCCGTAGGAACAAAGATGCTTTCTGGACCAGGTTGCTTGATGTCTCTGTGTCCCTCTTGTCATTTCTGCCTACCCACCCTGGAGGCTCACTGTGGGAAAAGGGGGTCTTAGACCTGTAGGCTTTCATGGCCAGGACACTTGTGGCAAAATCTTCTGCCTGCTGGGCAGATGGAGCATCCCCCTTCCATGGCCTGGCCCTGTGGCTGCCCTGGTATCTCTATGCGGGAGAAGGCAGCCTTAGCCCGCAGGAACAAAGACTCTTCCTGGCTGGGCTGCTTGTTGGGATAGAATTCCTTGTGGTAGCACTATGCAGCCATCTGAATATTCTTTTGGACTGAGAAAGGTTGTCTGAGGCCTGCAGGAACAAAGATGCTCCTTAGAGCAGGCCACCTTTAGGGCAAGGTTGCTCTAATTGCTGCTGCCAGCTCTCTCCTCATCTTTTAGCAGAGAAGGGTAATCTTAGGCCTCAGGGAAGGGGAGGTATTTCCCCTGGCTGCTGATTGTTAGCAAGGCTCCTATTCAATATACCTTGCCAGTAGTACCTGGCTCACCTGGTATTGCCAGAGGATCTCCTATTCTATCCAGGGCAGGAGTGAGCCCACCTGAGCTGCTTTCTGTTACTAGTTTGGGCTTATGGGATGTATGACATCTGGGTCACCTGCTGTTGGATGGGAGTACACAAGACAACTTGCTACTGTTGGTTTTCCTCCAGGCTAGGGGTCTCAGATCACATGGCCAGCTGCTGCCCACCTTTCCCAGTTCTCTTCGATTGCCTCTTGTATTATCTCTAGGGTTCATTGTTGCAATTAACTTGGAGAAACAGGAGAACACGAGTCTATGCCACTTCCAGTCTGTGTCACCTCTTCTAAATGGAGTCTTGATCTCATTGGAATATGTTTTCTTTTAAGGATTTTATGTATTTCTTTTTAGAAAGAGTGGAAGGAGGGGAGAAGGAGAGGGAGAGAAATGTCAATGTGTGGTTGCATTCATGTGCCCCCTGGCAGGGAACTGTCCCACAACCCAAGGCATGTGTGCCCTGACTGGGAATCTAACTGGTGACCCTTTGGTTAGCAGGCAGGCATTCAATTGACTGAGCCATACCAGCCAGAGCTCCTTGGAATATGTTTTAATGGGAGATTCAGATAACAGTGTTTTTTTTTTTTTAAATGCATACAACCTAAGAAAATATAGGGCCCAAATCTGCATTTAATTGTATCATGCAGTGAGCAAGGTAGCTGTTGACTGCTCAGATTCCAAGTCAATGGCATGCCTTCAAGTTAACAACAAATAAAGCAGCAACTAAACCAAGTGATGAGTAGAATGAGTATATTTGGTTGGTCTTTTAAAATTATATATTTACCATTTGTTACTAACCTAACAAAATCATGACAGCAAATATTTAGTTCACTAAATTATGTGAAACTTTAACATGTGTATTCATTTCTTTCTGTTTAATTTTATGGAAATATCTGTCAATTCTATGCAAAACTCCCCACCAACCTGAAGCTGTTGAATACACACATATACATTCATTTACCATACACATGTTTAATGTGAACAAGTTAGGAATATAATATGCAACTGACACACTGCCTAATAGTTTGTATAAGTGTTTTAGTCAGGGTCAGGCCCAGCTATTAATTAGAAACTCAAACCTTGAGTCAAAGCACTTTTGGTTTGAATATAAAAATACATTGCAAGAATCCATTTTGTTCAATAATTACAATTTTCTTACTAAAGGAAATAACAATACATAGCAAATAATTCATGAATTTCAGAGAGTTTTACTTTCCAAATTCCTTTCAATTAAATGTAGGACAAAGATATTTTTAAATGTTTTAAGATAGTTGCACACCAAGAATTTTTGCTGAACTGCTTCTCTTTTTTTATGGTAAATATTATATTCTGAGCTTTTTATTATGATTTACACAAACTTTCATAATCTTGCTGCAACATTTTTATTTACCATTAATGCCTTCTTCAACTCAGGCATAATTTTTTTTAGCCATTCACTCCTACCCACCCCCCACACACACACTCCACATCACAGGCCCTCATATGTGTCTGCAACTTTGGTTTTCTGTCTCATGTTATGTGTGTGACTCTCGAAAGCCTTGCTTAACCATCTTTTCCCCATCTTATGTCCTATTGCGCTAAAACGGAGCATAGCACGTAGAAGTTCTCAACAGAGTCTTGTTAAGTGTATTGGTGTTTGACAAGAGAAAGGGTAAGAAAAAATAAAATTATGAGAGAGGAACAGCTTTTTCTTTTGAGAATCATAGTTTAAATTCAGTCATGGGTATTGAGATGCTGCATAAATCACTTCCTATTTCAATGAAGTGTTTAATAAGGTCTTAAAACAGTACTTCGTCTCATCCTGCTCTTCAGAGTGACATTTGGGACTCTTTTTGGTTCCTAATAAGTAACAAATAACCATAGGATTTTTGGTGTGCATAAGGACCTATAAAGGAGAGCTGGCTGAACTATTCATCCATGTTCCTTTATAGTTGGCCTGATATAATTTTATTTTATTATGTATACAATTTACAGTAGTTTATGGCCAATTGACTTATTTATTAACTTGTAGAGTTTAACTTCAAACTCTCCCCCAGGAAACCACATACAAAACCTCAGATGGCATAACACAACAAACAAGTCATATTTCTTCTCATCCCTTATTGAAAGCACAGTTTTCAAAGAGTTTAAATTACTCCTTGCTTTGTGTGTTACAATGTTGGGGAGGAGCAACATTCCATAGCTATCCAGTCCTAAATCAAAGTTATATCATTAGGCTCCAGCTGGTGTAGCTCTGTAGATTGAGCATCGGGCTGTAAACTAAATGATCATGGGTTTGATTTCCAGTCAGGGCACATGCCTGGGTTGCGGGCCAGGTCCCCAGTGGGGGCCATGTGAGAGGCAACCACACACTGATGTTTCTTTCTCTCTCCTTCTCCCTCCCTTCCCTTCTCTCTACAAATAAATAAAATCTTTTTTTTTAAGTTACATTATTGGAGGAAAAAATATGGAAAGCCTTTGAAGTACATTTTTGTTTTTAAAGATTTTGAAAATTGGGGGATCAAATAACAAAACTGATAATTCTGTCGAAATAGTGGGGAACATGGAGCATGCCAAAAAAGACAGATATTTCGGAAAGCCTTCCCAGTACCTAATTTTTCTCTGTGTTCTGAGAACTTCCACCTTCTTCACAACATAGTCCAGGACACTGTTTGTACTGTGTGACAATACTTTAAGCCAACCCTGAGTGGAGCACATTGGACATCTGACTCACATTAGCATCAACACATAGAGGCTCTTCCTGTGGTATTTTACCTTAGACTCCTTAAACCCAGGGCTGTGCATTCAGTCATCCTCAACAGTATACAAATAAGGGAAAGGCTCATGTCCCCAACCTCACCTAGAGGGTAATTATTCATTTTTCTTTGGATTCTACTATTAGATAAACCATCACACACACATACTCACCTGGAATTTTGAATTATATATGATTTGAGTTTCTGTCTTTTGCAAAGGAGACATTGTTAATACTCACACATGGCTTGAAAAATCAGGTATACACGTATTTCAGAAAGAAAAGATGATACTACTTGATACACTGAAGTAAACAAGGATCAAAAATATTTTCAATGATATGTTATCATTCTGTAGATATATTTTTTCAAGAATCCTGGGAGCATGTTAGTATTATGTTTTGCATATAAGCATGAACAGGAATGCATAAGAAGGAATACTGTATACTCTTCCTCCAAATTAAACTTCTATATCAATAATAAGAGCTTTTATAGAAAATCTCCTATATTTCTATACTTTTACATATACCTTAAAAATAATGTAGAAGTAATACCTGCTTTTGTTTATCAATTCAAAAATAAATTGATATAAAACAAGTTTGATTTACTCAATTCGTTCATTATTTCTTTTTTGAGGAAGGTAAAATTAGACAAGTCCAAAGAATTATACAAGTATATATGGACACATTCTTAAGAAATTGTAGTTACTAATAACTGGTTCTAACTAACTAATTCAGTGTTCATAATATAACCATAAAAGAAAACAATACATAACACTGTTTGGATTATATCCTCAGAACCCTGAAACACCAATCCAAAAGAACCTATGCACCCCAGTGTTCATAGCAGCACAGTTTGCAATAGCCAAATGCTGGAAGCAGCCTAGATGCCCTTCAGTGACAGTCACCAGAGAGGAAAGGGGAAGGATTTTCAAGGGAAAAGGGGAAGGGTTTAGAGCAACAAGTATAAAAGACACATGGACAAAAGCTAGGGGGTTTGGAAATGGGAGGGAGCTGGGGAGGGCTGGGGTGGTGGGCTGGGATGGGAGTAGAAGACACAAAACTGTACAAGAACAACAATTAAAATAAAATTAAAAAAAAAACTATGGTACATTTACACAACGGAATACTACACAGCAGAAAGAAAGAAGGAATCTCCTACCCTTTGCAACAGCATGGATGGAACTGAAGAGCATTATGCTAAGTGAAATAAGCCAGGCAGTGAAACACAAATACCATATGACCTCACCTATAAGTGGAACCTAATCAACAACAACAACAAAAAAAAAAAGCAAGCAAAATAGAACCAGAGACACTGAAATAAAGAACAAACTTGCAGTTACCAGTTACCAGAGAGGATGGGGGAGGGGGATAATAGGGGAAGAGCCATCAAGGAACATATATAAAGGACACGTGGACAAAGCCAAAGGGGGCAGGTTCGAGGGTGGGAGGTGGGAGGTGAGGTGGGGGTGCATGATGGGGGGAAAATGGAGACAACTGTACTTAAACAACAATAAAAAAACAATACAGATGCATTTGAAGATAGTTTTGTTCCTGATAAGGGCCTATTCTCCCGTTCTCCTCTTCATAGCTGGCTACCATGTATGAATTTTGTGTTCAGCAATTCAATCCAGATGTTCTATTTTTATACATATTTCTCTGTCCATAAACAATAGATGGTACTGTGTGAGTGTATAGGTGTGTGTATGTATATAATCTACACAAAGTGACTTAAATGCTAGGTGTCCTTCACAGAGCTAACCAGCTTTCTGTAACAATCTACACTGTCCCACTCAAACTATGATCATATTGCTGAGTCAGAGGCTGCTCAGCCTGTAACTACATTTCAGAACCCTTCTCTCAGTCAGATGTGCTTATTTCACTAGTTTCTCCCATGGGAATATCAGGGATCATAATCTGTGTCAATTCTGAGTCTGAGATTTGGAAAAGCTAATGCATCTTTTCCACTCTCTCTTCCTCCACCCAATGGCTGAATGCAGAGGATTCTGAGATCAAAGAAACAGTGGAGCAACACGATGGAAGAAGCCTGGATCCCAGCGTCACCGTAAGTAGGAATGAAAGTCACACACCACCATGGACTGCCATTGCCTGAGACAGGAGAAAACAAGCATCTACTGTGTTAAGCCACAGAAATTTTGGCTTGGCTTTGCTATAGTAGCTAGCATTAAAATAACTAATACACTCTCACCTTTTCCTATCATTCTAAACCTTACCTTTTCATCCAGCATTATGCATTTGGAATATATCATCATCATTATTATTAATATTATTATTTGTAGACATAATACAGGACTCCTCAAACGCGGCACTGGGTAAGTCTGTATTGGGCAGGGGACTCTCCTTTGCACTGTAGGATAGTTAGCCACATCCCTGACCTCTACCCAGTGGATGAAGGTACCGCACTCCTCCCTAGTCGTTACAATAAAAAAGGTCAAATGTTGCAGAATGTCCCTTTATGGCAAAAGCATGCCCAACTGAGACCTGCTGATCTGATACATCATTTTGAGTGGCTGAGTTGTATTTCATCACATGCATTAAGGGAATTTATGGTATTTCACTATTAAAACACTGAAGCAATGAACATCCTTGCAACTGATTTTGAGCTACGTTTTGCTGCTCATACTAGTTACCTAATAATAAGAAGCACCATTTCTTCAATATCAATATGAGAGAAAGCATGCAATTATAGTCCTAGAAAATAAGGGAGAGTTTTAAAGGGAGGAATACAATTTAAAACACAAAACCAGTACTAAAAGCAGATGAATTCTACACTGGACATAGTCAGTGCTTAGTTGTTAATTGATGGGATAGATGCTTCTGAGTTAAGAATATCATCTAAATGAACTTAACATCCACTGGCTGGTATTCCTTTATGATTCTTACTTTCTCCAAACCAATCCCTACCAGCCAACTCATTTTCATAGCCTGTCAGTACTCACTGCAAAATACACTTCATGTGAGGCTACATTTTTTTTTCTATCATAAAAGCCACTACCCTTGCCTAAGCCACCTGCAAAAGAGAAAGTGCCTCCTGAGGAGAAATGTGCTTTTCTGAGTTCTGAAAAGCTGGATAGAGAGACACATTTCAGCCACTGATGCTGATGCGGCCTTGCTGATTCTCAGTTTAAAGACAAGGAAAACCAGATACTTATATAAATATTCCCTGAAATGGAAGCACAGAAATAATTAGTTCAAGTTCTTCTGAAATGGTGATGCAAGATCCAAGGTCAACAGGGCAGGGCCATCATGATCGCAGTTCCTGGAACTGGACAGGCACTAGCTTGGGCCTTTGGTTCCTGAATATCTACACCCCTGAGAGCTCTGATAGGACAAGGGACTCTACACTGCAGAAGGGTGTCTGTTCTTGTCTATGGGATTGCCTAGCCTTTGAAAGTCCTTGACTAATTAAAATAGGAAAGTTTAACCTGACTGCATAGGCAAGCACATTTTCTTCCAGTCAATTCATATGGGACCTAAACTTCTGTATTTCCTGACCTCTGGCCTTCTTTTTTTTTTCATGGCAAACAGCATCAGAATGATCCCCTTAAAAGTGAACATTGCATCATTACAGCTCTCCAATCAGTCAGTGGTTTCCTAATAACCTTAGAATAAAGTTAAAACTCTGTGCAGACTCAGAAGCCCCCTGTCAAACTCTGCTAGTTTATTTTATGGCTCAGGCTACTCTCTCAGCTCCAGATACTGGCTTCTTTTGGTTGCACATGTTCATCAGCTTGTTCAAGCCTGAGGCCCTTCGTACATCCTATTTCCCTGTAAATACCTCCTCTTCTTCCCCAAATTTTTCACAGTTCAGAACATCCCAGCATAAATGTCATCTTTTCAGAAAGGTCATTAGATCACAGATGATTGTAAGCACTGCAATAGTTTCTTTGTTTCATGATTTTATCCTTGTGGCATATACCAACTATCTTGTATGGTGCCTGGGGCCTAAAATGCTCAGTGACGGCAAACACAAGCAGATACGATATGAGCTGTAAAAAAAAAATTGCACCCAAAGATTTAAGAGAAAAATGGGAGCGTGGAGCTCCCGAGTTTATGTACTGAAGGTCAACTAAGGAGGCTTTTAGGCTTGATTCTCTCTATTTTGAACAGCCAAGTTATTTTTTTAATCTTGCAATAGCAAAATATACTTAGAATCCTTTGCTAAAAAGCCTTCATCGTGGAAATTGCTGCAGGAAAAGTAACTTTGTATCACAAGTGTAAAAAATATTTTCTTGGTCCCAGACACTCATTTTTCCCTTTAAAACAACTGTTTTTCATTACATGATTTAACAAAATAGTGTACAAATATTCTTTCATAAAAGAGCCAGAAATCTGGCTGCAAAGAATATGCAGAATATGTAGGCAGAACATGGGAATTCAGGAATTTTTTTCAATGTAGGGAGAATTCAGAATAAGATATTTTTTGAGCCATCTGATTTGTGTTTAGTTTCATACAAAAGGGTACTACTAATTGGGTTGACCAAAAAAGTCCATGTGTTTTTTTCCATAAAATTAAAAAAAACATATTTTTCATTTTCACCAATAACTTTATTGATTTGGGTATTTTGAGTATGTCAGCTATCTCCCACATGGTATAATATTGATTGATCTCAATTAATGTCTCAATTTGATTGCTATCAATTTCAACTTCTCTACCCAATTGTAGAGCATCATCCAGCAAGATATCACCAGCACAAAACTTCACAAACCACTTTTGACACATTCAATCAGTCACAGCACCTTCTCTATATACTGCTCAAATCTTTTTGTGTTTGCGTGTTTCAGCATATTTTTATCTTTCTTGAAATAATAATACACAGTATGCCAAAATACGTTGCTTATTTTCTTCCATCTTCAATATTAAAATAGCTACACAAAAATTCACCAATTTTGATAAGTTTTCTTTAAATGCACGCTGATATGACAGCTGTCACAATACAATGTGACAAAATTGTTTTGAATGCAGTTAAAGACAACTAAGCGCTACTAGAGCCATCTTATGGAAAAAAACAAGTGAACTTTTTCACCAGCCCAATATATTCAGTATATTTAAAAGTTGTCTACATGTTCTATAACATTTAAAATAATAATTTACTTATAGAAACTGTATTCTAATTTGGTAGATAATAAGGAAATTTCTGAGACGGCTACTCAAGAAAGTCACACTTTTCAACATAAGACAAGGATGAATTGATAACAAGGCACTTTTTATATATGCCAACAAAGACTCTTTCTTTGGAGAGTAGTCATTCCAGGTCTGTATCCCTAAATATAGCATGCCAGATAGCTTTTTATTTCACCCCCAAAAAGTTTCTGTGCTATTGTATATGACAGTGATTAACAAAACAATAGTCCACATTGGGCAATCATTTCTTAGTATGCTAGATTTTGGATGTTACCGTTTCAAGAATGATTCCTTGAAAAAAACAAAGCACAAAAATTGCCAACTTTCAGAATCAGTGCCACTTTTCTGCAGGATGAATAATTTTATTTTTCAAAATTTTTTTTACTGTTATTCTCTTACAGTTGTCCAAATTTTTCCTCTTTGCCCTCCTCCACCCAGCCCCACCCCCACTCCTGCAGTCCATTCCCACACGGTTGTCCATGTCCGTGGGTCATTCATATGTGTTCTTTAACTAGTCCCTTCCCCTTCTTTCCACCATTATCTCCCTCACCCCTTAAAATTTTATTTTTTAATTACAGTTTGCATTCAAAATCATTCTGTATTAGTTTCAGGTGTACAGCATAGTAGTTAGATCATCATATAGTTCACACAGTGGCCCCCCAATACTTCCAGTACCCACCAGGCTCTATACATAATTATCAAAAAAAAAATTATTGACCATATTCCCCACCCCGTACTTTACATCCTATAACTATTCTGTACCTTCCAATCTGTACTTCTCATTCCCTTCACCTTTTTACCCAGTTCCCCAGTCCCCCTCCCCTCTGGCAACCATCAGTCTATTCTCTGGATCTGAATCTGTTTCTGTTTTGTTTGTCCATTTATTTTGGTCTTTAGATTCCACATATAAGTGAAATCATGTGGTATTTGTCTTTCTCTGACTTATTTCACCGAGCATAATAGCCTCTAGGTCTATTCATGCTGTCACAAATGCTAAGCTTTCATTCTTATTTTTACCACATTCCATTTTTCAAGCATACTATATAGTTAGACCAATATTCAAGTGCACGCACCATGTGGGCACATGTACCAGGAAGGACAGTGAGGCAGAATAGCTGCAAACAGTCCTCATAACCATCTTCTTGGCCTTACTTTTTAGATAGCTACACTTCAACACAACATGTTTCAGAAGAGGCACAGAAAACATATCATTGATATTAAATTTTTAATTTAATTAAAATATAATCTTCCAAGGTATTTTGTCTATTCAGTTAAATAATAAATTAGCTCAATGTTTATAAGCAAACTTTATAAGCTGTGATTCTAATTTTTTCCCTTACAACAAGCGATCATTATGTTACTCTTTAATTGAAAACTGGAATAAGAGAAAGGAAAATGATAAACTCAAGGTCAGAGAGCTCTAGGTAAAAACCCTGGCTTTTTCTCTTGGTAGCTGCAGGATTTTGCAGAAGATTTCCTCAGTAAGATGGGATTCATACCATCTACCTTAATCGGTCTGTTGTAGCAATTAAATGAGCACATGTTTATGTATATATACACACAGGTCCGAGAAGAGGTGCTCTACAAAAAGTTATCTCCTATCCCTTTTCCATCTAGGTTCTTCTTAAAGAAACACTGTTAAGGAGTTGAAGCTTTTCAAAAGGTCCATGAATGGGACTCTGAGGACAAATTATAGAGAAGGCCTAGTGAGATAAAGAAAGTGTAAGCAGTTGCTGTAATTGTCCAAGTTACGTGCCAGAGCTTCCAAAAGAAAGACGTAAGGAAAGTATAGCCTGGGGGTGGACAGATAGAGAGCAGGGAGAGGGTAAAGGTGAGAAAGTTTAGATGAATAACGGAACCATGTTTTCTAGGCATTTTGACAATTAGTTGATTATTTGACTTTGCTTTGTTTCATACACAGTTGATATAGTTCACTTCACTTTTCCTCCATGTCATTTTTACACTTATATTTTCAATAATTTTAAAAGATATTGAATGTCTGTGCTTGGATTTTTGGCTTTCTCAAGTTCCCTATTAACTTCGACATTTCTGGTGATTGTTTAACTGTGACAGCCATTGGACTTAAGTAGAACAATGTACATCCTACAGTATGAGAGAGTTCTTTTACTGATGCTCAATTCCCAAACTGGACCAATTGCAGACAGCTAAGCAGAGACCATGAATACAAATTGAAAGAGGAAGAATGGCTTGGTTGTGGTCATGGCTTCCCAAGAAATTTCTTTCCCAGAAGAGATATCTGTTTTATATGCTACCTACATATTCCAAGTAAAAAGAGCCATTTCACAATGACTGTAGAATGTACTTCAACAAAAGTTGTATAATTTGCTTTTTGTGTTTGCATAAACTAGATGTAAAACCATCTAGTTCTTCATTTTTATTGTAAAGTGCATTCAAATTAGCACACATTATATTTCAACAAACACCACACGCATACCCAGAATGCTTTCACTAGTTTGAGGACATCACTGGCAAAGGTTTTTGTTCGCTGTTTTCAATGAGGAAAATGTAGTTCAACTAAAGGCATGAAATGATCAAGCATCTATGCTAAAATTACCCAATAAAAATTTCTGTTTCTCTGGAACTAAAGTATTCCTGGTTTGCTGATAAGGGAAATTTGAAACAAAGCTAAGTGTGGACACAGGATATTTAAAACTATCAGTGACATCTTGGTTCAGGGAGGATTTGGCAGTAATTATGGTCTCTTTTATTTACTAGGTAACAGTCTAAACCACTATCATCTAATCAAGGGAGGTTAAATATAATAGCTGTGTAGCAGATGTGGTGTACAAATTCTAAGATTTCTAAGATATAGGACCAGTTACATTACTGTTGTGGTTTCAGCGACAATGTCTTTCTTGCAGTGAAGAGATCAACTAACAAGGTGCGATAAAATAATATCTATGTGCGTCCTCACCTTGGGGAATTTGTAGGAAACCAAAGACAGACTCTGCTAGAGGCAGAAAAAGCAGTAGGGTAAATTAACCATTATCATCAGAACCACAGCATTGACCAGGCACATCTGGTTTAGGGAGGAGGGTGAGTTCCCCAATAGTAATATTACTTGTGGAAAATAGGTATCAGTTCAACTAGTCAATACAGCCTTAGGGACCAGGCTCCCTAGTTATTCTGTTTCAAATTTGTGTGAACCTTCTCAAAATACTCACTGGGGACCCTGCCAACCCCATAGGACAGGATTAGATACCCTGCTAAATAGCATGTAGGTATATTTCTTGGTATAGTTTTTCTTCTAAGGAAGATATTTCAAGCATAATGATGCCATGGTGCGTTGTAAACAAAACATATTTCTCATTCCATTTGGATTTTACATAATTAAGTTTTAAGGCTTTTTCTTATTATAAAAAAGCTTTTATAAGATAATAGAAATATTACATCAAATCTCACCACATCAGAGATTAGGTGCTAATATATTAGACATTCTTCTTTTAATATTGATGTCTCTACATAGTCATTTAAATATATATATGTTATAGTGCATATATTTTCAGGTTGGTATTATATATAATCAATACTTATTCATATTACTCATTAGTCTAGAAAACATTTTAATAATTGCATAATGCTCCATCCCAGTTATATATGAAGATTTGTTTCACTAATCCATTATTTGCCAATGACTGAGCTGTTGGCTGTTCCCATTTTTTAGCCTATAAAAACAGCAGACAGAAACTACTATAAAGGACACATGGACAAAACCAAGACGGAGGGTGGAAGCAAGGGAGGGAGGTGGGTTTGGATGGAGTTGGGGGGGAGTGGTGGGGGGAAAATGCAGACAACTGAAATTGAACAACAATAAAGTAAGGTATGAAACAAACAAAAAAGATACAAAGGTAAAAAAAAAGAAAAAAAAACAGCAGAGCAAAGAACAACCTTGTCTATAGTATTTAATCATGTCCTTAGGGAAGGGCCTCAGAAGACAAATTGCTGGGTCAAAGGATCAAATATGCACTTTATGCATAATGCCAAAGTGCTTTCAAAACCCATTAGACTGATTTATAATCCCACCAAGAAGAAATGGCATATCCACCATGCTGAAAGCTCTGCCTTCCTGATGATTTCCAATTTGATGGGCAAAACCAACAAACAAACCAAAACCACCAACAAAACCTACTTCTTTAGTTCCTCTACTAAGTATTTGAACATATGTCCACATTCATTGGGTATTCATGTTTTTGGTGAGCTATTTGTTCTCTTTTCCCTTTTTAAGTTTTGTAGGTTTATAGTATTGTATATTTTTAAATTTACATTGTGCGGTAAATAATATAAGCCAAAATAAAGCAGAGAGGAAAGTCAATTTCAATGATGAATCATGGCTTTAAGAACTTGCAAATTTAAAATGATAGCACAGTGCCAACTTTCAAACAGGACATCTCGTTTAGCACCATGTCCTGGATAATATGAATATGGGATAAGAATTACAAATGAACTACATAGATAACTATTATACTTTTGTAATATCTGGATATAGATCATTTTAAATTGATTTGATGTGCTTTGTTCCCTCTCTTTTCAATGAATTTTTAAATTGTGTTAACTATTTTTCCATTAAACCAGTGATTTTTCTATAATTATTTATTATAAATACTAATAAATGCCTCAAATCTTATTCATAAATTTTAATGTAACATAACTCAAAATGATATAAAAATACTGTGTGTTAGATTTGTTTATAAAGGGCACCAAAACTAGGCAGTGATATTATCTCTCCAAAAATTAGAAATCTATACTCATTTAGTAGAGAAAACAGTGTTAAGGTCAGAAGTTCAACTGTTAACTTATGCAATTCACTAGAAGTACATATGAGCATTCAAGAGCTTCCTCTTTTCCTTTAATCCTGTGTTATACAAAAATCTCAGTCTTGTAAGTGACATGATGGAGCATTAGTTTCTCTCCCTGGGTGAAAAGGATTAAGTCTCAGCAATCATTTAATAACACACCTTATTCAACATCTCTGAGGGATAAATATCTACTGCTTGAATGTTTGTGCACAGAGGCAATGAAGTCTCTACTCAAATGTTGCTCCTGAAGATTTGAAAAATATAAAAGGAAATTTAGTGAGGAAGAGGGACAGAGAGTAGCTCTTTTTGGACTATAATACAAATACATTTTCTAAGAAGTAGGCCCTGGGGATCATAATCTACTAGACTGAGCCACACACAATGGATCAGTATTTCTGACTGGCACTTTTTAGCTATGAGGCATGACATAGAATTAGGATGAGAGAGCTAAAAAGGGCCATAGAGACAAGCTGACAGCTTAACCTTTCTCCTTATGCAGGAATCTCCTTTAGCAGAGCTGTGATGGCTGGTCATTTTGGCTCCTGCTTTAACACTGAACATGATAAGAAACCCTTGATTTATGCTACATGTGTTCCAGTCATTTAGATCATTTTTTTTCTGTTTTTCTAAAAATATTTGATTGTTGTTCAATTACAGTTGTCCCCATTTTCCCTTCATTCCTCTTCCTCGCCCTACCCACCCCCACCTCACACATTCAATCCTCCTCCTGCAGTTGTCTTTGTCCATGGGCCCTTCATACATGTTCCTGGATGACCCATTTTAGACAATTTTTCAATGTATTCACCAATCAAGGCCTGAGGGTACACAAATAAAGATGTGATTCATTACCTCACCATGTTTCCTGTTTGCAACAGGGACAGAAATAATTTAATATGCTGTATGGTCATCATAGATATGAAAATTTGAAGTTTTGGCTAAAACAAGGAGGTGTAACTAAGTGGGTGTAACATTTGCAAAAAAATGTTTTGCAGAGGAAGCAATGCTGGACTGAGAAGTAAATAGGACATTTCCACAGAAAGAAATTTAGAAGCAGGGCTGTGGCAGAAGTGGGGGACACAGAGGTAGGATGGAAAATGGTACAAATGCTTGATCGCTCCAGGCATGTTCAGGTTTCATGTGCCTGGATCAAAGGAATATAAGTGTAATGGTGGAAAATGAGGGTAGAAATGTCAGTAGGGGCAAGCAATGAAAAGTCTTAAGTAGCTCTAAGCCATGGGGATCCAGACTCTGTCTGTGACACTGAGTGTAGAACAGTATGGAGTAGCCATTTTCAGCACAGACTATGGTACCAGAAGGCCCAAGGAGGAACATGCCTGTAACTCCCTGTATTTTGCCATGTATAATGCTCACTTTTTTGCTCAAATTTTTGAGGGAAAAATAAGGATGCGCATTTTACATGGATAGTACTAATTCCACATCTGTATCAATGTTTTTAATTATTTTATTTATGCTTATGCATTAAAAGTTAATGCTAGAAAGCAATAACGATATCTGTATGTTCAAAAATAAATGCTAAAATTCCTTTATAATAAAAACAAGTATCTAAATATAAATAAATGAAAAATTGAATTTAAAAATTAAAATGAAATAATTTTTTCCTGAAAGTTTGGGCCAAAATCATGAGTGTGCATTATATACAGCAAAATATGGTACCTGGTGATTTTCGATAAGTTGCTTAACCTTTCTATACCTCAGTTTACCTAAATGGAAAATGGGGATACCAATAGTATTCAGCTTATTGGATTGTTATGAAAGTTACCTGATATAACTTTTGTAAAGTGCTCAAAACATTATTTTTTTTCATAACAGCATTTATTACGTAAACACCAAGTGTGGACTAGAGCAAACTCCAGATGATGAGCTCTGAAATCAAGCAGTGATAAAAAAATAAATGAGGGAGAAATGCATGTTCATTTCAACTGTAGACACAATATATATTAGACAGTTCCTTCTAAGGCAAAACTAAATCTGCTAGTCTTTATGTAAAGAATTCAATGTCTACTTGCTGATTCTAGTTCTACCTTTCACCTAATAGACTTACATATAAAAACTATTCAGGTGTTATAATGTCTTGCTGATAATACATATAGTTTTTAATTTTTTTAAGTATGGGGAGGTAATAGAATTTGACATTTTACTCATGAGTCATTTTCAGAAAGAGAACAAGATCAGAAATGTTATTGAGCCCTATCTGGTGTAGCTCAGTGGATTGAAAGAGGGCTGAGAACCAAAGGGTCGCCAGTTCAATTCAGAGTCAGGGCATATGCCTGGGTTGCGGACCAGGTCCCCAGCAGGGGGCGCGTGAGAGGCAACCACACCTTGATATTTCTCTCCCTCTCTTTCTCCTTCCCTTCCCCTCTCTCCAAAAATAAGTAAATAAAAATCTTAAAAAAAAAGAAATGTTACCGAAAGTACTTATGGTTCAAAGAGACGACAAGAAGCACAGAGAGCAGAGCCTCTAGTGTCTGGGCAGAAAGCAGGAAATTACAGGCCAAAAAGCAGGAAAGGCAAGAACAAAAATCTGTTACCATTTAACATTTTGCAACAAGATGGAGGGACCTTGAGAACATTATGTTGAGCCAAATAAGTCAGTCAGAACAACCCCATTTAATTCAAAGTTCTTTCTGCCACAATCCTTTCCGAAAACCAAGTTTTTAAATAAACTTTTTAAAATGTGAGGTACAAACAAAACGCACATCCAAATGTTAGCCAGGACTGAATAAATTTTGGCTATTATTTTCCTAGAAAACACACGGGTGGAATGTATGTTTAGACAGGCATGTCTGTCATACCTCCAACCAATCGCCAGTTGATGTACACTGCCATTTACTCTGAATGTGCCATAAACTGCAAGCTCCTTATGCCATTCAGTAAACTGTTATTGCTGGAAGTCCCTCTGGCAGATATTGTTCTAAAGGTTAAGACTTTAACAGCATCAACAGCACAATGCACCCCTACGCTGCCTTCTTATAGGTCCCTTTGCCGATGGCCTAACTCCTACCCTAGTCTTTGCCTGACCTTGGCATTTTCCAAGTAAGAATTGCATTCCAAGGTCACAAACATATAAATCCTTTGGCATTTAAAACTGTTTTCAGATTTTAAAGAAAATACTTATTCTATGAGTCAATTATGGACAGTACTATTTGAAATTAAATAAAACTATTAAAACCAGAAATCAACCTCTCGTATTCTGAGGCAAAGTCCTTGTTTATAAAACCCTTTTTAAATATCCCTACAAGTTTCTCCTTGAAGGAAAAGGCCAGTATTTCTGGGAGGAAAATTCACAACTCTCTGGTGACAAAAGTAGATATTCAAGACTCTTACCAACTATGCCTCTTCAGAAGTTCCAATTTGAATATTCTCTCCTCGCCCCCCCCCATTATGTCCATTCTACAAATGGTGGATATATTTATAGAAATGAGTCAGAACTGCTTCATTAAATGCTCCATTGCTTCTTAGTACTGGGGGAAGGTACATGAGGGTAATTTTGGAAATTCTAATATTTTATTAGATGCTCCCAGACTATTACACATAGTTAGTCTCACCACAGGGGTTTGCGTACAGTGCGTTATTTTCTAGCAGCCACCACAGACTAGTGTTAGCTTAGAAGAACAGAGCTATCGCTGATATAAACAAACATGTGAAACCACACAGGCAGTAAACATTTCATAGACAAGAAGAGAAATCTAATGACATTCATTTGGCCTTTGGAGAAGATGCACATGGGGCATTTTTCATTTTATAAAGGAGAACTGAATCCAAACATTGTCCACAAGGGAACACTAAAGCTCTAAAAGTACACAAGAGAGCAAAGTCGGACTTTTTAATATTTATATGTTCTTTTAGGGAAACTGTTCTGGTTCCTGCAGATGATTAATAATACCTGCTGCATTTGCATAATTCATGGCTCTAAATAATTAACAGGATTATAATCATATTCATAATTCTTTATCAATTGAAGTTAATAACTTTAGTCTGCAATAATGTGCTATGTTATTGAAATGAAATCTGGATTTCAAAACAATGATTCTAGTTAATATTAGGAATGCACACTACATATCTAACCCTTTCTTCATATGCCCTACTCAATCTTGATAAATGACTGTATGGTCTAAATCCCTTAATATTCAGTGAGAAGAAAAATGGTATTTTAAAGTCTGGAAATCTGTCAGTACAGGGTGGGGCAAAAAGTAGGTTTACAGTTGTAAATTCATGAAACATAGAGTTTATTCCTGTATTATTATTTTTTAATTATTGTCTTCTTTCCAGAAAAACAATGGTAAATCTACTCCTGCCCTTCCCAATATTTCAGTACAAATATAAAGAAATATCTGTGTCTCTACAGATCTATCTATATCTATATATAGTTTTACAGAAATATGTGTGTGTGTGTATACACACATATATCTGCATTTACACCTTTTTTTCAGGGTGATAGGAAACAAAACATTTTTTATTTGAAAATAAAAAGGATGTGTCTGTTATGAGGTTTTTTCTTTGCTTAATCCCTTCATCTTTTTCACCCAGGCCTCCAACTCCCCACCATTCGATAGCCACCGGTCTCTTCTCTGCATCCATGAATCTATTTCTATTTTGTTAGGTTATGTTGTTCATTGCCAGAGGGAAAGTGGGGTGGGGAAGTTAGAAGAGAGTAAAAAGGGAATAAATGGTGATGGGAGGAGACTTGACTTGGGGTGGTGAACACACAATACAGTGTACAGATGATGTGTTGTAGAAACCTGTATAATTTTGTTAACCAGTGGCACCAAGTTAATTTCAATAAAAAAGAAAAAATAATAAAGGTGTATAAGGTGCAACAGTTTGCATAAGATCTACTAACCAGTAGATGGGTCACTGAACTTTTGTGAAGAGGCATATTTACCTTAAGACATGACCAATTTCTCCAAAAGAAATATTTTTTCATTATGCATGTCTAGAGTGACTATATTGTCAGAATGAAAATCCAAGTAATATAGAATTATATAGGAAGCCTTTGTTTTTATTCATTCATTAGCTATAATGTCCTTATCTATGATGGGAATTCAAAAGCAAATGTGCTTTACATTTACAGAAAAATTAATAAAAATAAATTCTTGTGGTTCCTGGAGAAAACAAAGCTAAAACTAAGGGATCTTTTTCTATTCAAAAATGTATCAGTTAAAATAACAACAATCAAAAGCTTCTACATAATTCACACTCCTTTCAAATAGCTTATATTATAAAATATCTTGGATTTTCCTTTAAAACATCAATATTAAGATGACATTTCCAATAGAAAAGTAATAATTTCCCTCTACATAAACTATATTTAAAAATGCATGGAGCCTCTTTTAGCTACCTCATAGTTTTACAATGTTTTTGTTGAAATGATTTTTTAAGTACGAAAGTCTTTTTCTTTTTTTTAAATACATTTTTACTGAATTTATTGGAGTGACATTGGTTAATAAAATTATACAGGTTTCAGGTGCACAATTCTATAAAACATCATCTGCAAATTGTACTGCATGTCCACAACTCCAAGTCAAGTCTCCTTCCATCACCATTTATCCTCCCTTTACCATCTACTACCTCCCCCACCCCCTTTTCCCTGTAGTAATCACTATACTGTAGTCTGTGTCTATGAGTTTCTTTCTTCCTTTCTTTTTTAGCTTAATCCTTTCACCTCTTTCACCCCAGACTCTGTACCCACTGAGAGCTGTCAGTCTGTTCTTTGTATCTGAGTCAATTTCTATTTTCTTCATTAGATCTCACATATGAGTGAAATCATACAGTGTTTGTCTTTCTCTGACTGGCTTATTCCACTTAGCATAATAATTTCCATGCCTATACATACTGTCCCAAAAGTTAAGATTCCCTTCTTTTTATGGCCAAGTAGTATTCCAATGCATATATGTACCATGGTTGTTTTACCTCCTCATCTACTGGTGGGCACCTGGGCTGCTTCCAAATCTTGGTGATTGTAAATAGTGCTACGATGAACATAAGGCTGCATATATTCTTTCAAGTTAGTGTTTTGGACTTCTTCGAATATATTCCTGGAAGTAGAATTGCTGGGTCATAAGGCAGTTTGATTTTTAATTTTTTGAAAATCTCCACACTGCTTTCCACACTGGCTGCACCAACTGGCATTCTCACCAACAGTGCAAGAGGGATTCTTTTACTCCACAGCCTTGCAAACACTTGCTGTTTGTTGATTTATTGTTTCACTGTAACAGATGAGACATGATATCTCATTGTGGTTGTAATTTGCATTTATCTGATGATTAGCGATATTGATTATCTTTTCATATGTCTATTGGCCATCTGTATGCACTCTTTGGAGAAGTGTCTATTCAGGTCCTTTGCCCACTTTTTAATTGGACTGTTTTATTGTGTTGAGTTTTATAAGTTCTTTATAAGTTTTGGATATTAACCCCATATCTGATGTATCATTGGAGAATATGTTCACCATTCACTGGGTTTTCTTTTCATTTCATTGATGGTTACCTTTCCTGTCCGAAAACTTTTTAGTTTGATGTAATCTCATTTGTTTATTTTTTCTTTTGTTTCACATGCCTCAGGACATATAATATCACAGAATGTATTGTTATAAGGAATGTCAGAGACTTTACTGCCTATGTTTTCCTCTAGGATTTTTATGGTTTCAAGTCTAATATTTAAGTATTTAATCCATTTTGAATTTATTCATGTGCATTGTGTATGAAGGTGGTCTAGTTTCACTTTTTTCTGCACATATATGTGCAATTTTCTGAATACCATTTATTGACTAGACCATCTTTACCCCTGTTCCTGCCTCTACTGTCATATTCTAATTGGCCATAGAGACATGGGTTTATTTCTGGCCTCTCTCTTCTGTCCCATTGATCTATGTGTCTGTTTTTATGCCAGTACCATGCTGAGCCAATTACTATGGCCATGCAGTATAGTTTGATGCCAGTTAGCATGACTCCTCCAACTATGCTCTGTCTCAAGATTGCTGGGGCTATTTGAGGCTTTTGGTAGTTCCATAAACAGTTTTTTGACTATGTTCTAGTTCTGTGAAATACACCATTGGTATCTTAATAGGAATTGCATTGACTCTATAGATTGCTTTGGGTAGTATGGACATTTAAATGATACTAATTATTCTTATCTATGAACAGAGTATATGCTTCCACTTATTCATATCTTCTTCGGTTTCTTTCTTCAGTGTGTTATGTTTTCTGAGTAAATGTCATTTACATCCTTGGTTAAATTTATTCCTAGGTATTTTATTATTTTTGATGCATTTGTAAATGTGGCTATTTTCTTAGTTTCCCTTTCTGATAGTACATTATCAGTGTATAAAAATTCAAATGGTTTCTTAATTTTTATGCTGTATCCTGCTACTTTACTGAATTCATTTTTCAGTTCTAGTAGTTTTTTGGTGGAATCTGTAGGGTTCTCTATAAATAACATCATGTCATCTGCAAATAATGACAGTTTTACTATTTTCTTTCCAATTAGGATGCCTATTAATTCTTCTTGTCTGATTGCTGTAGCTAGGACTTGCAGTACTAGGTTCAACAAGAGTGCTAAAAGTGGTCATCCCTATCATGCTCAAGATTTTAAGGGAAACATTTTATTATTTTTATTTTTTTAAAGATTTTATTTATTTATCTTTAGAGGGGAAGGGAAGGAGAGAGGGAGAGAGATATCAATGTATGGTTGCTTCTCATGCGTCCCCTGCTGGGAACTGTCCTGCAACCCAAGCATGTGCCCTGACCGGGAATAGAACCGTGATCCTTTGGTTTGCAGGCCCGCACTCAATCCACTGAGCTACACCAGCCAGGGCTAAGGGAAACATTTTAGTTTTTCCTCATTGAATATGATGTTGGCTGTGGGCTTCTCATATGTGGCTTTTATTCCATTCAGGTATATTCCTTCTGTTTTCATTTTGCTGAGAATCTTTATCATAAATAGTGCTGGATTTTATCAAATCCTTTTTCTGCATCTATTGTAATAGATGGATCATGTAATTTCTATCGATCATATTGTTTATATGGTGTATCACATTTATTGATTTGAGGATATTGTACCAAGCTTGCATCCCCAGAATAAAGCCCACTTGATCATGGTGTATGATATTTTTAACTTATTGCTGGATGCAGTTTGCCAATTATTTTGTTGGAGAGTTTAGCATCCACATTCAGCAGAGATATTGGCATATAATTTTCTTTCTTTGTAGTGTCTTTATCCTGCTTTTAAAATTAAGATAATGCTGACTTTGTAAGATGAGCTTGGGATTCTTCTCTCATCTTGAATTTTTTTTGGAAAAGTTTGAGAAAACTAGGTGTTAGTTCTTCTTTGAATGTTTGGTAAAATAAACCTGTGAAGCCACTAAGTTCAGGACTTTTGCTGTTGGAATTTTACTGATTTTTATTATTTGTAGTCTGTCTATTCAAATATTGTGCTCTTCCTGACTTAGTTTTGGAAGCTTGTATGTTTCTAGGAATAATTTCTTCCAGATTGTCCAAATTCATAATATTTCACTACAATCCATTGTATTTCTGTGGTGTCAGTTGTTACTTCTCATCTTTCATATCTGATTTTATTTAGTTGGGTGCTCTTTTTTTCTTGATGAGTCTGTTTGAATGTTTGTCAATCCTGCTGACCTTTTCAAAGAACCAGCTTTAAATTTCATTGATCTTTTGTGTTGATTTTTTAGACTTTGTTTTGTCTATTTCTCCTCTGATCTTTATTACTTCCTTTCTTCCTCTCATTTCTGGTTTTGTTCATTGTCCCTTTTCAAGTTCCTTTAAGGGTAAAGTTGGATTAGTTATTAGAGATTTTTTCTGGTTCCTTGAGATAGGCCTGTGAGGCTATGAATTTCCCCCTTGGGGCTGTTTTCTCTGTGTCCTGTAGATTTTGGGTTGTTGTGTTTTCATTTTCATTGGTTTCAAGGTATTTGATTCCTTCTCTGATGTTATTGTCAACTAATTCTTGTTTTGTAACATTTTTTAGCCTCCTGTTCTTTCTATGATTTTCATTTTGTTTCTTGTGATTGACTACTAGTTACAAACCATTATGGTCAGAGAACATGTTTGATATGACATTGATCTTCTTAAATTTATTAAGACTTGTTTTGTGTCCTGGCATGTGGTCTATCCTAGGAAATGTCCCATGTACATGTGAAAAGAATGTATACTCTGCTACTTTGGGTTGAAATGGTCTGAGATATAAATTAAATCCATCTGATCTAGTGTGTCAGTTTAGGCCATTCTTTCCCTCTTTATTTTCTGTCTGGAAGGTCTCTCCATAGATGTCAACTGGGTCTTAAAATTCCTTTCACTGTGTTGTTGTTGATCTCTCCCTTTATGTCCATCAAGATTTGCTTTATATATTGTATGTAGGTGTTCTTCTCTTGGGTGCATAAATGTTTACAAGGGTTACATCTTCTTGTTGGATTGTGCCCCTTTATCCCTATGTAGTGCCCTTCTTTGTTACTATAGCCTTTAACATCTATTTTGTCAGATAAAAGTACTGCTACACTAGTATTTTTCTCATTTCCATTTGCATGAAATATCTTTTTCCATCCCTTTACTTTTAGTCTGTTTTTAACTTTCATTCTGAGGTGGGTCTCTTATGCACAGCATATATATGGGTCTTGCTTTCTTATCCATTTAGCTATTCTATATTTTTTGTTTGGAGTATTTAAGTCCTTTACATTTAAAGTAATTATTGATAGGTACATATTTATTGCCAATTTTTTTCTTTTAACTATGTTTCTGTGTTTCTCCTCTCCCTTCCCCTCCCCTTCCTCCTCCTCCTTCCTTCTTTTTCAACTTCTCCATGTTCTTGTTCTTAAAGATCTTTTAAAATTTCTTGAAATACTGGTTTGGAGGTAATGAACATTTTTAGCTTTTTCTTCTCTGGGAAGTTCTTTATTCTCCTTCATTTTTAAGTGATAGCCTTGCTGGGTAAAGTAGTCTTGGTTTCAGGTCCTTGCTTTTCATCACTTTGAATATTTCATACCAGTCCCTTCTGGCCTGAAATGTTAATGTTGAGAAATCAGCTGCCAGTATAATGGGAGCCCCCTTGTAGTTAACTAATTGTCTTTCTCTTGCTGCTCTTAAGATTCTCTTTATGTCTTCACCATTCTCATTATGATGTCCCCTGGTGTGGGCCTCCTTGGGATCATCTTGTTTGGAACTCTTGACATTTCTGGACTTTTGTGTGTTTCTCCTTCACCAGGTTAGGTTCTTGATCTCTTGCACTCATTCTTCTCCTTCTTGTACCTCTATGACAGGAATGTTATGATTCACATTGTCCCCAAAGTCCCTTAAACTACCATTGTTTTTCAAAATATTTTTTCTTTCTACTTCTGTCATTGGGTGTTTTCTGCTACCTTTTCTTCCAAGTCACTGATTCGATCACCTGCTTTATCCAAACTGTAGTTTATTCCTTCTACTGTATTCTTTAAATTTTTTTTTTTTTTTTTTTTTTTTTTTTTTTTTTTTTTTTTTTTTTTTTTTTTTTTTTTTTTAGTATTTAGAGAAAGGGGAAGGAAGGGAGAAAGAGAGGGCCTTTTACTTTATTCTTCATTTCTCACTGGTTCTTTTCTATGGTTTTTATGTCCTTTTTCATGCTATTGCATTTCTCACTAAGTTCCTTAAGCATCCTTGTTATCACTTTATTTTTGAATTCTATATATGATAAGTCGCTTGCCTCCATATCATTTAGCTCCTTTTCTGGAGATTTCTCCTGTTCTTTCATTTGGGGCATGTTTCTTTGTCTCCCCATTTTGGTTGCATCTTTGTGTCAGTTTCTATATATTAGGTAGCTCTTCTAGGACTCCCAGTATTGGTAGGGTGGCCTTATGTAATAGATGTCCTGTGGGACTCCATGGCATTTTCTCCATGATCACCTGAGCTGGGTGTTCCCAGATTGTTCATTTTAGTGGTTTTTGTGGGCCCACTTGTTGTAATAAAGTCTTATTTTTATAAGACTTTAGTTTTTGAGAGAAGAGAAGGGAAGGGAAGGAGAACAAAATGGAGAGAAACGGCACAGTACAAGAGAAATATCAATCAGTTACCTCTCATACACCCCCAACTGGGAATCTGGCCTGCAACCAGTGCATGTGCCCTGACTGGTTTACCTTTTGAGTAGCAACCTTTTGGTTTCCAGGCTGATGCACCAGTCACTAAGCCACACCAGCCAGGGCTGTGTTAAGTCTTGATTGCTACTGCCCTGTTTGTGCATGTGGTCAACACTCTGGTTGGCTGACTATGAAGATGCATCCTGACTACAGTGTATGAACTGCTGTGCAGGTGCTCACCACACATAGCAGAATTTGCCTCAGCGGGGGTTTTGTGCCTGCCAGGATCTCCCATTGGATATGCCACTTGTGAAGTTAATTGGATTCTTCTCTGTTGTTCTCCAATGCTGGACATTGCTTGTATCTGTTCTGGAGCCTCTTGGGAGGGACTGTGGTTCAGACCAATGTCAGACACTGCCTGTGACCGGCCCTGGGCAACCTGTTTGGAGCTACAAAGTGATCCACAGTTTGTGGCCGCCTCTGGTCAGCCTTGATGTGTGTTGGAAAGACAAGCTGTGCACCAAGGCTGGCTTTTCCAGCCTTGAGCCCTGAGACAAGTCAGCAACAGTGTCAAAGCACCCTCATATCTACCTCAGCCTGCCTCCACCTGCTAGCTGTTTCATAGGCTCAGTTACTGGAAGAGCCTCTGGCAGTATTCAAGTTGCATGAGGTTCTCAGTGAGTAATTAGGTAGGGCATGTGTTATTCACCAGATTGATACAGATTTAAGCACAGTGCCAGTCCTGGGTCTGAGGGTACCCAGAAAAAGACCCAGGATATAGCAAGTCCAGCTGCTTCTCACTGGGTTTAGACCTTTGTATTGGAGAGGAGTCTCCAGGATTCATAGGGGTGAGGCCAGCTAAGTTTATCAGGCCCAAAGATTTGGCCTTGTGAATTGAAGGCTGTGCACTGATCATGCATGTGAGAAGAAAAATGAGCCTAGTCCTAGAGTTATACAGCTCAACTTTTCCCAGATTCTGCCATGAACACCACCTCAGCAGAAAAAGGACAGGGTTAGTGGATCTCCCATGAGGGGGAGGTGCCAGTCATGCTTGGTGAAATGTGGGGTGGAGTGTCTCCCACGCTAGAGCCACACAACTAAGTCTGTTCCTGATTCTGCACAGAGCTCAGCAATGTGGAACCACCAAAATTATGGAGGGTGGGGCTGCCAGGAGCCTGGACAATAGGGCCAGAGGATCTCCCATTAGGGGGAGGCACCAGTAATGTTCATGTGAAAGTCAGGGAGAATGGCCCTAAACCTAAATGCACAGAACTCAGTTACTGATACCCCCTGAGTCTGCCCAGCTATCTCTACACTTTGGCTCAGGCACCTGACTCCTCAGCAGGGCATATGCTCCACAGTATGGGGAAACAAGTAGTCCATAGGATGGGACAATTTCTTTTTTCCTCCAGGCTGAAGCCCTATGGAGGGGAGTGTTCCACCCAAGAAAGATGTTATCTATGGTGTGGGAGCAGGACTCAGCACAGTGAACCAGGTGGCTGTCCCTTCAGTTCTCTTCCCAGAGCCACAAACCCATCTTTCCTCATGCTACTCTAGTCTGCTCTACTCTTCTTCCACTCTCCTTCTGGTGGAGTCCAGGGTGACTGGCTGAAAATGAAATTTTGTTTGCTGGCCCTTTAAGAGGGTGCTTGGGTCTTCAGCCGACTCTGGTCTCTCCGTGGTGGACAGAATCCCTGCTGCTTCTCACAGCCAGATGGTATTGTTGGAGCCTCTTCCTAGCTCTGGTGCTCTGATTTGGGGAATTTGGCGTTGAGACTCCACACTTCTCAGGGGGGCAACCTCTGTAGCTGAGATATCCCTCCAAGATCTCGGCCACCATCTGTGGGAGCTGGGATAGCCTCTTTTTGTGTGTGTATCCGTCCTTCCTATCAGTCTTAAAGTGGCTTCTTCTGTAAATTCTTGGTTATGAGACTTTTCTTTAGCTAATCTCCAGTTGGTTATTCAGGTTGATTGCTCTGTATTTTAGTTGTAATTCCATTTTGTTCTTAGAAGGGAGTGTAATATCCACCTACTCCACAGCCATGTTGAATCTGGTATAAAAATACTAATTGCTTTTTACAGACAACTAAAATGTTTTATATCAATGTATAAAATTAAAACAATGTGATTCAATATTACCACAGTAGTCCAGTAGATTGCAGATTATCTGAGTTAAATTAACCCTCTTATCCAGTGAGTCTGTCTTGAAAATTACCATTATTATGTTGTGAAAGAACACATAAGGTCTATAATAATATGGAACCACTGATTAAACAAATATTTTTTCCTTCTTTCCAGAGAAGCTCACTTCCTTAAAATTGGATTAGAATACAGAAAAGATCACCTAAATTATTCATTTTAATTAAGTCATTTTATGATATAGTAAATTAAGAACTTATTCATATAAATTTTACATTTTAAGTATGCTCTAATTCTGTAAGAATGGATTTCATTATCTGCCTCAAATTTGGTTAACCACATAAAGTTAAATATAAGTGAAGATCATCACAAATCTAGGTTTATTATTTCAATTTAGTGGATATGTTAATTCAAAGATCCCAAGATATTCTCAAAACCACTATTTTAGTGATATAAAAATTTACCACACTGAAGGAGCAAATGGAATGATTGAATTTCCGAGTGTTAAATCAAATGTTGCACTGAAACAATATATGAATATTTGAGTTAAATATTTTTTATACTTTGTGCATGTGCATTCAAAAGCTTGTGAATAGCACAAAATTTTCCTCAAAGCATTGTTTTTGGAAAGAGGTAGAAGGTTCTGAAATTCATGAATGCCATTACTTAGTGGGCACCTACTTCTATGCATATAGCTCAGTTTCAGACATGTACATTCAAAAGATATGGAAATATAAAGATAAATACAGAAACAAAGATATTTGTCATTTGCTCAATGGTGTACAGAGTTGGAATTTAGGGATTTTTATCATTTTTGTGGCTAGCATAATAAAAACAGAAAAAATATAATAAAAATGAGATACAAAACAGATGCTACAAAAATAATCAACAGAAAAAGTGGGGTAAAACCAGTAAGGAGAAAGACCACTTAAGATGAGAAATGTGAAAAATAATGGATAGAAAAGAATAAGTTTTCCCAGCAAAGGAAAATGTATTGTTTCATTTAAGAAACACAGAATTGTGTCATTTCAGCTTCTTGACATTCCTGGTACTGGTCGTACAATTTCTATATAACAGAATAAAAGAATAAATAATATATACTTGGGGATTTATCTGACATATAGCTCCAGTAACTTCTTAGACACCTAAATACAGCTAAATAATGAACCTGGGAAATTTGAATGTCACTCTGGATTTTTAGTACTGTTGGAAGTGTAGACCCTGCTCTGTGCAAGTGGCTTGAAAGGAAGAATGACAACCATGCATTCATGTCTTGTTATTTGCAGTATTTGTGTTTTATAAAATCACTATGATCACTGAAGCAGTGGATACTAAAGCATTTATCCTAGGGGAAATACAGTGTTAGATTCCTACAAGCCTGCAGTCACAGTCTTTTTGTGAATCAATCAATATATAACCGTGTTTTATGTATGTTTCTGTCTGCGGACACCTTATGTAATATATGTGGATTCATTAACCCTGAACTCACAGCCAAAAGCACTATGACCCATGCCTAAACAAGGCTTATCTAACACATGTGTTTTCTCTGTAAGCCACATCACAGCCTTCTTGTGTTTAGGAAGATTAGACAGCAGCCCACCACACTTGGAAGCCATTTTAAACAGTAAAATCAAACGCAAAACAAAAACAAAAACAAAAACAAAAATTGTGACAGATATGGAACTTAAATAGACTGCAGAAAGGATATGTATACAGAATAAGAGCTGAAACAGAAGGCAGGAATATCTCATTATTCAACCTCAGCTGGGAGTGTTCATATCAGGCAGCCCAATTTCTTTCCTACTCTGTGCATTTCTGAGCATGACAGTGAAATTAACATAAGCATGGATATCAGGTTTACAAGTGCATTTTAACACATCAGGGAATTTACGAGTATGGAATTTGTGAATTATGAAGTTGCCTGCATAAGTTTTCCATCAGTGCACTCCTTGACTGGACCCATTTTATGAAACACTACACCGTTTTTCATTGCAAATGGTTAATGTTGCCATCCCTTTTTGTTATGGTATTTGTGCAGAAAACTAAATTATACACTTTTGTATGTTGTTGACTTTCTGTAATTACCCTTTTGAATGATCTGAGCAGAGATTGACTGCTGGGACAAGTTGTATACCGTGTCTGTAATACTCAGGCTTTACCAGGCACCGTGGTTAAGAAATACTGTTTGTTAAGGTGTACTGAAATTTTAAGCAAAAGATTTAAAAACTTCTCAATCTACCAAGGAAGTAGGATAAGGAAATATATAATTCCAAGAATATTCTTGTTACCAACTGAAGAACAATATTAATTCAGTCACATACAGAACTAAAAACTTCAGTGTCTTCTGGTTAAGCAAAATAGGTATTAGAAAAATGCAAAGACATGTAATAAATGCAGCAAACACAAAGCTGAATTTCTAAAATGTAGAGCTTGCAAAAGGACCGTAGGTGCCATTTACTTTTAAATAGGTATGAAATCCAGATTTTAATAGCAACTGTCACCTCATGTACCAAAATCTGTTCATAAATGAAACAAAAAATGCCTAGATATCCATCTGCTGGGATGATTTTTACCATAAGTTTTATAATTCCAAATCAAACCCAACACATTCTACTCACAAATTTGTCAGCTGCCATTCAAGGAAGACAGATCTGAATGTGGTATGTTATAGATCCGTGTGCACACATGTGCACTTGGGTGTCTAAGTGTGTTTTTGTTGTCATAAGGGTAAAATATGCAGGTAGTAAGATGAGCATTTTAAAAAGTTTGCTTTAAATTACCCAAATGTATACATATGCATACAAATGCACATCAAGTACACACATGTATATATTATATATATATGTATATATAACATGTCTATTCTGTTGTATTATTTTCCTGTTGCTTATGTAATATTTTATGAACTCAGCTACTTTCCTATAGTTTGGAAGATGAGAAATGTGACATTGAGCTAAAGTCATGGCATCACAAGGGCTTTGCCCTTTCTGGTGGCTCTAGAGGAGAATTGAATGACAAAATTCAACCACCGGACACTGCAAAATACCTACTTGAAAAAATGAATTCTCTCCCATAACAATATCTTTAAAGGTATAAAAAGTGTTAATGTAAACTGCAACTAAAAAAGATAAAATGCAGCCCTGGCTGGTGTGGCTCAGTGGATTGAGCATGGGTCTGTGAAACAAAGGGTCGCCGGTTCGATTCCCAGTCAGGGCACATGCCTGGGTTTTGGGCCTGGTCCTCAGTAGGGGGCAAACGAGAGGCAAACACACATTGATGATTCTCTCTCTTTCTCCCTCTTTTCTCTTCTCTCTAAAAATAAATAAATAAAATCTTTTAAAAAAAGATGAAATGTTCCTCCTGAGACATGTCTCTCTGTCTGTCATTCAGGTGCAAATACTAGAGAAGTTTAGAGGAACCTTTTACATTTATATAAATTAGATCAAACCTCAACATTTTTTTTTCTTTCTAAAAAGAAAACACAGTGCATCACTTTTAACAAACCATACCTGACTTCGGAGGCAAGACTTAATTCTCAGGAAAGAGATGACTTAGCAGCTTTCCCTGTAGTTGTGATTTCATGCTCCAAGTTATCATTGCTTGAAACTTCCCAGCAGTTCCAAGACAAGTAGTAATAACTGGGCCAGAGTATTTGGGAAGAGATGACAAGGAAAGAAGTGAGAATAAGATGACATGAAACAGCCACCATTAATGTCAGTGTCACTGATTAGCTTAAAGTGTCCAGTAAAATATATCCCGTGTGACCTATATAGATGATGGAAAACCAATCCCAACTGGAATGTAATTCCAGGATGATGAGAAATTACACACACACACACACACACACACACACACACACACACACACTTTTTTCTTTACAAACTATTTTGGACAAAGGAGCCAACATGGTATCAATGGCAACAATAACACACTTAAGGGTGCAAAGCAGGCTGATACGACACTCAAAATATGTATGACATTTTAGACTTGCTTTGTGAATTTTAAAAGTGGCATTTCTAGTTCATTCAGTGGGAGAGGCTCAAACAGAGATACTTAACTAACAAAATAACCTTTCAGTTGCTAAAGAAAGCAAAGCTATATACATGTTCGTTCACACACACACACACACACACACACGCACGCACATACAAAATCATAGGCACAAGGAAAAAGAAGCCTACCATGGAGCTATCTAAGCACTGGGCTACTTTCAACAACATAAATCTAAGAAACACATGTAAGCTTCCATAGAAACCTCAAAATATTCTAAAGATTCAAATGAATTCTATGTTGACATGCAATCCAATTTCCATTCATGGTTTTCCTCATTGGTATGTCCTCTGGCATCCTTCACATTCTCAGAAAAATAAAACATTTCTCACATTTAGAAGCCTGGTCCAGGTACTGGAGGGATGCTTTTTCCAGAGCTTTCTTATAGGTGCCTGGACTTTCAGCAATTCTCTCTTCTATAAATATTAATAATGAGAAAAAAGTAGCTTAAAATCATATCTAAGGCATCTATATTTATCCCTTTTTTCCAATGAATAATAAAAAAGGTCCCGTCATTTTTTAATTCAACTTCACTTGCTTTTGACTTCATACCTGCATTGTCTACTGATTGTAAGAGCAGTTTTAGCAAAAAACATTGCTTTGGTAAGTCTAAGTAAGCAGAGTCTTAAATTTCTTTCTTTTTGGTTTTCAATTTTGTGTTTAATTCTTCAATTACAGCTTGCCTTCAGCTTGTTTTGTATTAGTTTTAGGTGTATAGAACAGTGGCCCATCACATACCTCACAAAATGTTCCCCCTGATATTTCCAATACCCACCTGGCCCCATCCATAGTTATTACAGTATCACTGACTACATTCCCTGAGCTGTGCTTTCCATCCATGTGGCTGTTCTGTAACTACCATCCTGTACTTCTCAATCCCTTCACCATTTATACCCATCACCCAACCTCCTGCACCTCTGGCATACACAGGTTCACTCTCTGTGTCTACAAGTCAACTTCAGTCTTGGTTTTTCATTTATTTTTGTTTTTTAAATTCTACACAAGTGAAATCATATGGTATTTGTCTTTCTCTGATTTATGTCACTGAGTATAACACCCTCCAGGTCCCTCCCTGCTGTCAAAAATTGTAATTTCTATTCATAAGCCTGTGGTGTTCAACAGGAGAACCAAGTTGAGGGTAAAGTTCCCTTAATTATCATATTGTATACTGCAACTGAACACCGCATTTGCTATTCTCTCTAATTCTTTCTCTCATCCTGCATCTCCACATTCTTCTCTCCCTCCTCCTCTTCTCATGTCTTCATGAAAACTTTTATTTGGAGATCACTGTAGATTTACATGAAGTTCTAAGAAAAAGACACTGTATACCCTTCACCCTTGTCCTGCGGTGGCGACATCTGTATTACAACATCACAATGAGGAACGTTAACACTGAGACAACCCACGGGCCTTATTCAAATCTCATCAGTTTTATCTGTACTCTTCTGTGCGTTTGCACATTAGCATGTGTTTTTATTCTATGCAATGTTATCATATGGAGAGATCTGTATGGAAAACACTACAGTTAAGACACAGAATGCTTCTGTTGCAAGGAATCCCTGCTACCCTTTTACAGCCACAGCATCTCCCTGTCACTCATGCTCCATAACCCTGGCAGCAATACCGCTGCACTCCATAGGCATAACTGTGTCCTTTCAAGAACATTATTTAAATGGAACAATATGCTATGTGAACTTTGGAGGCTGACTTTTTGTATTCGGCATACATCCCTTGAGATCCATCCAAGTTGTTACACATGCTAAGAGTTCATTTCTTTCTATGCTGAGCAGAATTCCATGGTATGGATGTATCAGCTTGTTCAATGATTCAACTCATTTAATTTTTCCAGTTTTGGGGTATTGCCTATAAAGCTACTATGTACATTAGTACAGGTTTTCATGTGAACACAAATTTTCATGTCTTTGAAATGAAAATGCCCAAGAGTGTAATTTCTGGGTCATATGGTAAGTGCAGATACAGTTTTAGAAAACCACTTACAGTTTTCTAGAGTGCTTGTAACCATGTTATATTCTTATCAGCAATGCACACGTGATGTAGTTTTTCGGCATTCTCATCAGCATTATTGCCACCACTGTTTGTAATTTTGGACATTCTGATAGGTAGGTGTGTGCTAATGTCTCTGTTATTTATAAAGCAGCATGTCTTTATGGCAGCAATACTGAAACAATTACTATGTGTTTGTTTGCTATCTATATATCTTCTTCAATAAAATGTCTATTCTCATCTTTGAACCCATTTCCTAATTGGATTTTTTTGTCTTTTCTAATGTTGAGTTCTGAGACATCTTCTTATATTCTAGATTAAAATATTTTCTTAGATACCTGATTTGCCTATGTGTTCTCTCATTCTGTGGCTTTATTTTTCATTGTCCTTGTAGGCTCTTTTACACAGACAACTTTTTTGATTTTGATGAGATCCAATTTCTCAATGTTTACTTTTATGAATTGTGCTTTTAGTGTGAAGTCCACAAACTCTTCACCAAGCCTTTTATTTCAAAGATTCTACCCTATTCTTCCTGGAAGTTGTATGTTTTTATGATTCACAGGATCCATGTGGAGTTAATGTTTGAATTATATGTGAGGTGTGGGTCAAGGTTCACTTTTCTGCCTATGCAGGTCCACTGGCTTCAGCACCATTGATTAAACATGACATCTTTCCTCCAATGTATCACTCTTACACCGTTGTCAAAAGTCAGTTGGGCATATTGGTTTTGGTGTATTTCTGGGTTCTTCATTCAGTCCCCTTAATCTGTGTGTTTTTTACACCAATAAAATCACACTGATCACACTGCGTGGATTCATGTACCTATAGAGTATGTCTTAATATTGAGTGGAATGATTCCTCCCACATGTTTTCAAGCATTAAATCTGTAGATCAATTTGGGGAGGATTGACACATCTTTTCTAGGTTGTGTCTTCAAATCTATGAATGTGGTATGTCTCTGCAATTATTTATGTCCTGATTTCTTTCCACAGCATTTTATCATTTTCAGGATGCACATTCTAGTTTGTTAGACTTATACCTAAATATTTGATTTTCTTTGCAACAATTGTAAATACTATTTCAATTTTGTCTAACTCTTTGAAAAGATGTATGATTATCCAAACATTTAAATTTCCATCTTCTTTGCTCCTTTTAGCAGTGATGGACAAAGTAATTAATGCATACATTTTGAGACATTTTTCTTCTTACAGGTGGTTTTGAACCTCACTGTTAAAAACTCTCAGTACTGATTTGAAAATATTGTGTTCTAATCACTCTTAAAGTGGTTATTGTGCTCCTTTACCAGTATCCATGCTCTGAAAGAAGAATGCCCAATGGAAGTCTTCAGATTTTAATCATTAAGTGTATATTATCATATATAAAACACTTTCTCGCCATAAATACTGTAACATCTTAATAGCAGGAATTATGAATCTTATTCTTACTTTATTTCTACACTACTATCTTAGAAAATAGCACTTTTTATTTTATTTATTTTCATTTATTTATTTATTTATTTATTTCTAGACAGAGGGGAAGGGAAGGAGAAAGAGAGGCAGAGAAATATTAATGTGTGGCTGCCTCTCATGTGCACCCAACTGGGAACCTGACCTGCAACCCAGGCATGCGCCCCGACTGGGAATCGAACCGGCGACCCTGTAGTTCGCAGGCCAGTGCTCAATCTACTGAGCCACACCAGCAAGGGTGAAAATAGCTCTTTTTAAGGTAACAGGTTCCTGAACAGTAATATTTCCCCTAAATATGGCACAGTAAATTAATAATTCCATTTATAAATTCCCATATGATCAAACAACTTGCATCTACAATTTAATAATATATGTGCTATTTACTTATACTTAAAAATAGATCCTTACAGTTAAAACTGTTTTTCCTCCTCAAATTAAGGATTTTATTTTATGTCAATCCTCCTTCCATTAGTCTGTTGGTTTAGAAGCATAGTAAGCGCATTTTCAAAATTAATTACAATGTTGTCTAGGCAGACACAGCACTCAACAGAGTCTACTGTCTCAGTAGGAAAGGAGTCTGCTTGGTTTCAGCCAAGCTTATTTGATTTAAAGTTAGGTAAATTTGTTTAAATATAGAAAAATTCATATCCATAGTTAACTCCCCAGTTGTCTGTTTCTTCACAGTTCAGGCCATTTCTCATCATATAAATTTTGGATTAATAACAATTGTTACAGAAGAGAACTTTCCTGCATTCCAGATTTCAGTAAGGGAGCATATAGACTTTGTATTACAAAATCATTAGTCAATTTTCCAAAATTTTCATCATGTTTCACTTATCTTGGCTTTACTGTGCTGAAGTGCAGTACCTTCTCACACCACTGTATCAGCACACCCAGAGTAGAACTATCCCTTAGAACTGTAATAAATTGCCATTTGGGGGTCAAAAATGGGCAAATATTAGCCATTTCATATGGCTCAACCTATGTGTTTATATAAGATATATAGATTTTGTATAGATTACATGTAGATTGATTGGTATACATATGATTAGATGAATTAAGGAAATTTGTTTCCAGATAAGTAAAGCTTTCTGAACATACTGGTTCTTCTGAAACAAATGTGTGTGTGTGTGGGGGGGGGTGGCACAAATAATGCCCCTTTTTTATTACAAAATCTTTTATTACAAAATTATAAACCAGTGATTCTGTAACATAACAATATCACACTCAAGCATGCCATATGACATTTTAGGTGAAATGTTCAAATTAAAACTATAAATTATTATATACACCCATGTTATTACCCTGCTAACTACAATCAGGCAAGCCTTACTTCTGCTAGACTCTGTATATATTTGATTAGATGATTTACAATTTAGAAGTTTTAAAACTAGTTTTATAAGCTTTTAAAAATTAGATATGTACACATTCATTTCCCCACTCTTAATGATTATATTCCCTCAAGAATTAGAGAACTGAACTTTTTGTCTCCCAAAATCTAATGTTTCCCTCCTTAACATTCTTATGTTATCAACAGAACACTCCTAACACATTAATCTATTACAATATGCTATTTGATGAGTTATTTTATGATGAGATATATAATAAAAATCAGTATCAATGCATCCATAATCAGAAATGCAATAATGGACAGAATAATAAATATAATGCATGCAGAAATGCAACAAAATTGCATACATTGAGTTAACTTGAACCGCCCTGAAACATGCACATACACAAGCAGAAATTCAGTCTTCCTGGCCTTGCTCTGAACTCCCATGAGATTTATCTGTTTTTTTTTTTTTTTTAGTGCTTAGTACATTCTATTACAGTTATCAATTATGAGGAATTATCATCGTTATCACCTTTATCACCACCATCAACTTTCCTAACATCATTGTAGACAGAAAAATGTGAATCATAGGGAAAACAACATTTATGAGAAAATGGGACCTGTGCTCAGATAATAAGAAAACTGTCAACATTTTCCATCTATGAAAATCTGACTAGCTGACTTAAATGTTAATAATGGTTTCTTTGTCCTTTCCATTTTCCCAGCTAATTATATTGTACCATTCCCACTAAGATTAAGCACTGCTTAGGGTCAGTTATAGGCCCTCCATAAATAATAATTAGAATGAGAACGATAATAAAATGCCTATTTCACAGTTTGCCATATGCACATGTAGTAACTTACAGCTTGATGAATGGGTGAGAGATCAGTTCAAAGCCTGTATGGAATTAAAAGGGAACCTTAGTCCACTGTAGAAAGCAGTTTGGAGATACCTCAAGAAATTAAAAATGGAACTGCCTTTTGACTCAGTGATCTCATTTAGGGAATATATCCTAAGATTTCTGAAACAGTAATTTGAAAGAATATACACATCCGTATGTTCACTGCAGTGTTATTTACAATATCCCAAAGCTGGAAACAGCCTAAGGGCCTGTCAGTAGAGGAGTGGATCAAAAAGCTTGGTATATATCTATACAATGGAATACTAAGTGACTGTAGAAAAATGGAAATCATACTTTTTGTAACAGCATGAATGGATCAGGAGATTATCATGCTAAGTCAAATAAACCAGTCATAAAAAGATTAATACCCTATGATCTCACTTACATGCGGAATCGAATGAATAATGTAAACTGACAAACAAAATAGAAACAGAGGCATGGATATGTGGAACAGACTGACAGCTGTATCAGATGGGAGAGGGAAGACGGGGACTGGAAGAAAGGAGATGAAGCAATTAGCTAAAGAATATTTGTGCAGTACACAGAAACATGGATAATGGTGTGGTGATGGCCAGAGGGGAGCAGGATGGGGCGGACTGAATAGAGGTAGGCAAATGGGGGGAAATGGGGACATCTGCAACAGCATCAATAATAAAAATAAAGTTTAGAAAGCCATTCAAGATTGCCCGTGGCAGCACCAGGAGCCTTTCCTGCACCTCTCATGATATTGCATTGCAGGACCATTGCATGGAGACATGAAAATGGTCCTGTAGGAAAATAATAGGAGCCATATAACTTGTTGCTTATAAAATTTCAGCGAAAGCTTTTCTCTAAGTCAGGCACGAACAGAGGGCACAGATATCATATGCTGTTAATACTTTAAAATGATTTCCTTTATCAATTCTATACCTTTCCCAGCACTGATGTTTTGTTTTACCATGATGTAAGGGGCAATGGCCACAACAGCAGGAGTGAGAGGGAGAGAGGGTGAAGGGATAGCATGGAGACAGAGCATAGCAGTCACACATTCTCTGAGTGTTACTTTCCTCCCCAACCGCTGTCAACTACTACATGTGACATGATGGCAGGGTTTATCCTTCCTATTAATTTCTGCCTTTTCTTTGACCATATGTGATCTGGTGTTTTAATTTTTCATGTGAAAAGGAAAAGTCCAATATGGTAATGACTACTACAAAATCACAATGTGGTAAAACTATGTCTCGCTTCCAACCAGTCTCCTTCATTTCCAAACCAAAGTATCTTTAGATAATTGCTTTTACTATCTCCCCGAATACATTTCTCTAATAAATAGTATAAGAAATTAGAGGCAAAACTATTTATAACAGAATGTTCTCTTGAGCTCGGTTCCCCCGGAAGTAGACTCTGAGAAAAGGATTTGAGTGCAAATAATTTATTTCAGTGGTGACCCCAGAAGGCACAGTAAAGAAGTGGGTAAGGTAGATGGAGACTAGAATAAACCAGTGCAGTGTCGTTTGATGAGCATGTTGTCACTGTGATAAATTGAAGCTCAATATCACTCTGTACCCCTAGGACAGGGGTGTCAAACTCATTTTCACTGGGGGCTGCATCAGCCTCTCAATTGCCTTCAAAGGGCCGAATGTAATTTTAGGACTGTATACATGTCACTGCTCCTTAACTAGAGGCAAGGAGTTCAGTGCTTTCGCTGGGTAGAAACAAAGTGCTGGACCAGATAAAACAAGGTGGAGGGCCGGATTCAGCCTGCGGGCCTTGTGTTTGCCACCTGTGATCTAGGAGACTGAGTTGTTTCACCTGAGCAACAAGACAGATGGGGCATTTTATATCACCTCTCACAACAGCAATTCCCAATGACCTTATCTGTGGGACACTTTCAGGTAAGTCAAAATCAAACGGAAACCCTGAGGCAAAGACTCAAATTATAGTAAAGTGTTAAGGCAAATATGGGAAAGGTGATTTCCTGTAATAGATGGAAAGGCACCCAGGTCATCTTATAAGGAATTAGTAATTTTTCATGCATTTTTAGAAGTATTTCACTGTAATTTCTTTCAATTGAATGAAATAAATTTTCAAACAATTTGGTTGAGATGATAGTGTGTTTTGAATCAAATTCTATAATCTTAATTATTATTATTATGTTAGCTAATTTATTACTAATTACATTATAGTTGTATAAGAATGAGATTTAATGCATACAAACTTTCTCAACCTGCAGGGCAGGTTCCGTTTCACATTTAAAAAATGTTTCTGATTTTTTAAAGGCAGGCACAGAAAGTGAGCCAAGAGGGTGGCACTTGCGGATGTGAAGTTGAACAAGGCCTCACAGAACTTCAAGCCAAAGTAATTGATGAGCAACAGGAAAATAAAGCTTGCAGACATACAGACTGAACAGCTAGACAGAACAATAAAGCATGCACATTTTACAGATACAAAAATTATGACTTTGATACATGAGACTAACTTGTATGAAGGTGTTAGGAAGAATGTTTATTTTTTAGTCTAAGGATGTTGTGATAGCATGACAGATGCCATGTGTTGATAATGCTATAAAATTATTTCCTTTAATTCCTCTCCATTGAATTCACAGTCAGCTGTTACAGAACAGAAAGTAGCCAAAGAAGAAATTAAAGAACTGGAATGGAAAAAGTTCTACCTGGATGGAGCACAGTGTGAAGGGAACAAAGGACAACATTCTGGGGGCTGTGGGTGGCAGGAAGGGCACTATAGGAAGCCTCTAAGGAAGCTTTCCCTCCTGACCCCTCCCATTCCTAGCAAGGGCAAGGGGCAGGGTGAGGGAAAATGGCTTCTGTTTTACCCCATGGAGATTTATTCAGCATGGTCTGATTGCCCTATGTTTTCTACATCACTGTGAGTCTCTTTCAGTTCCCAACCCTGTATTTTTTCTTCTGGCTCTACTTGCTATCCCTGCCCAAAACACTCCTCTCCCCTGGGGTTAAGTCATGAACTCCCAGGAGGGGGAAAATGGAAGCCAGGACAGATAGTGCAGTTCTGCCCACACCCCCGACCAGTCATGCTGGTCAGACCAATGAAAGGACTCTATGACAAAATAAATAACTAAAATTAAATATACTTTTGACAAAAATGGGATCCATTTGACCAAAACAGCATGACCCCTGTGCCCCACCCTCCCTATTCACTCAATCTTGCCCCAGTGACTTTTTCTTGCTCCCCTGATGAAAAAAGGTCCTCAAAAGGAAACATTTTGTTGATGTGGAAGAGGTGAAACAAACAAACAAAATGACCGAAGCCCGAAAAGGCATCCAAATCAATGAGTTCAAAAACTGTGTTGAGCAGAGGGGAAAAAGGAAAGTCTGGATAGGTGTATTATATCAAAGGGAGAGTAACTTTGAAGGTGACTAAAGTTGAAACATGTAAGAATAAATACATAATTGTTTAACCAATGAATATTTTTGATTTCCCACCTCGCACTTTAAACCAGCACTTAAACTCTACCTTTGCTACATTAAAAAATGCAAAACTGTTTTCTTGATTCATTTGGGCACAACCAAATGTCAGGATGGCATTATTTTCTCAAAAATGGAAAAGAAAAACCAGCAATCATCTGTAAGGTACTCCTTTAATGTGCAATTACAGCTTTTGAACGGATCCTAACTAGAGATGATGGTTATACCTCCACCTCTCTTTCACCAACTGGTTGTCAGTCCCAGGGTTCACATGTTTACTTATGAATTATGCGACAAGTGCCATTGTATTTATGTTATAAATGTAGTCATAATATTTTATTTTCCTGAAACATAATAAAAGGTGTCTGCATTGACTACTATAATCCTACAAATGATTGCTTCATTCTCTAATAAATTAATACTGTAATGTGCACCCAACTGGATTCTGTAAGCCTCAAGGTGTTTTTCAAACGCACTGCATTATATTTCCCTATGTACGAAAAGGACTGTGTATAATGAATGAATAGAATTTCTACAAAAAGCATCAAAATAAATAATTAAATGTGCATAGCTCCTGGCGTGTGGATTCCTATCACAGAAAACTGTGATTTTAAAGAAGGGATAAATTTTGGAACCAATTTTCTATAAATTTATGCATCTTTGAGATTTTCCCTCCACAGAGATGACTTAGGAGATTATAAAAGAACTAAATGTGTCCACATCTTTATTGCTCACTAAGAGCATAAAGCTGTGTATTAGAGCAAGCAGGATGTAAACAACTCATCTCATTGGACACATCCATTGAATTCTTTCTTACTCTCCTTGCAGCTGTGGGGAACCTGCATTTTGGCAGACAGTCCAGATGTGGACCTGAGAATTCAGGTTGTAAACCAATCATATGTCAGCTCTGCTTTCCCATTGCTGGCACTGTATATCTCCTACTTTCTAACCTCATATTCCTTAGTAAGTAGTTCTCATTTTCTAATGTAAACTCAGTGGGGAAATGGAATTAGATATATGCTTTTAATTTCAGGCACACTTTCAATAACCATGATGTATACATAGTACACAGGGGCTGGTGCAGGCCATCATCTCCTTTTTTTAAAATATATTTTATTGATTATGCTATTACAGTTGTCCTACTTCCCCCCCTTTATTCCCCTCTGCGCTGCACCCCCCCACTAGCATTAACCCCCCTCCCCTTTACTTCATGTCCATGGGTCGTACATATAACTTCTTTGGCTTCTCCATTTCCCACACTCTTTTTACCCTCCCCCTGTCTATTTTGTACCTAACATTTATGCTTCTTATTCCCTGTACCTCTCCCCTCATTATCCCCCTCCACATCCCTGCTGATAACCTTCCAAGTGATAGCTATTTCTATGACCCTGTTCCTGTTCTAGCTGTTTGATTAGCTTGTTTTTGTTTTTTAGGTTCAGTTGTTGATAGATGTCTGCCATCATTTTACTGTTCATAGTTTTGGTCTTCTTCTAGTTTTTAGATAAGTCCCTCATTTCATGTAATAAGGGCTTAGTGATGATGAACTCCTTTAACTTGACCTTATCTGAGAAGCACTTTCTCTGCCCTTCCATTCTAAATGACAGCTTTGCTGGATAGAGCAATCTTGGATGTAGGTCTTTTATTTTCATGACTTGGAATACCTCTTTCCAGCCTCTTCTTGCCTGGAAGGTCTCTTTTGAGAAATCAGCTGACAGTCTGATGGGAACTCCTTTGTAGGTGACTCTGTCTTTATCCCTTGCTGCTTTTAGAATTCTCTCCTTCATTTTAATTTTGGCTAATGTAATTATGATGTGCCTTGGTGTGTTCCTCCTTGGGTCCAACTTCTTTGGGACTTTCTGAGATTCCTGAACTTTTATGTCTATTTCTTTCACCATATTGGGGATGTTCTCCTTCATTATTTTTTCAAATAAGTTTTCAATTTCTTGCTTTTCCTCTTCTCCTTCTGGCACCATTATGATTCAGACATTGGAATATTTATAGTTGTCCCAGGGATTCCTAAGCCTCTCCTCATTTTGTTTTGAATTCTTGTTCCTTTATTCTGATCTGGTTGAATGTTTATTTCTTCCTTCTGTTCAAATTATTTATTTAAGTCCCAGTTTCCTTACCTTCACTGCTAGTTCCCTATAAATTTTTCTTCATTTTACTTTGCATAGCCTTCACTTCTTCCTCTATTTTGCAATCATATTCAACAATTTCTGTGAGCATCCTGATTACTATTGTTTTGAACTCTGCCTCCGATAGGTTGGCTATCCCTTCACCATTTAGTTCTATTTTTAGAGTTTTGATCTGTTCTTTCATTTTAGATCATATTTCTTTGTCTTAGTGCACCTATTATGTAGTAACAGGTGGAGGCTTAGGTGTTCACCAGGGTGGGACAACCCACATCACTGAGTTGTGGTACAGTATGTGGTGGAGGGGTCCAAGAGGGAACAATGCTGCTCACTCAACTCTTGCCCTGCTTTCAGTCACTTCCTCCACTACCCACAAGCAAATGGGGTCCTTCTGGTGCTGATTCCCCAGTGGCTGACCTTGTGTACATTCCAGGACCCTGTGGGTCTCTCCAATGAACCCTCTTGTGAGGCTGCTGCCACAACCCCCACAGGTTTTTACAACCAGAGGTTCTGAGGCTTTATTTTCCAGCTGGAACACTGGGTTGCATTCTGTCTCACTGCCCAGTTGTTTGTCCCGGTTTATGTGCATAATAATGTGGGATGGCTGGCTTTGTAAGCCACAGCCTCCCCTACCCAGTCATCCAGCTGCCTCCTTGCCATACGTGTTCTCCACAGAAATCACAGAAATGGAGTTCACATGGAGGGTTATCAGCAGGAAGGGGGAGTCAGGAGAATGGGGGAAAAGGTACAGGGAATAAGAAGCATAAATGGTAGGTACAAAATAGACAGGGGGAGGTTAAGAATAGTATAGGAAATGGAGAAGCCAAAGAACTTATATGTACAATCCATGGACATGAACTAAGGGTGGGGGAATGCTAGTGGGAGGGGGGTGCAGGGCAGAAAAAAATGGGACAATTGTAATAGCATAGTCAATAAAATATACTTTATAAAAAGTGCCACTATTGTCAATAAAATGAATAAAGCCAATGCCATAAAGAGGAGTGGTCTCATTACCACTCTGAAAAAGGATACAATAATGGAATTCTTAAGTGCTATTAGAACAAATGAACATCATCACTAAGACTTACAGCAGAAGTACTAAAAGCAGGTAGTAACTCACATCTCTATTGCTAAATATGTTTGCTCTCAAGCAAGAGGAGTGAAATCATGCAAAGAGTGTGATATTTGAACTCTGATAAATCTGGTTCAATTTCCGTGTGTCTCACAAGTAGCTTAAACTCACTGAAGTTTGATTTATAGACCAATAAAATGAGGATAATAAAAGATATTTTGGTGTTGTTCAAAATACATAAAATAATGCATGAAAAAGTATGTAGTATGGCATCTGGGATGTAAAAAGAAAATAAATAGTATGTATTAGTATATTAGTAATTATGTTTTGTGACCTAAAGTTACTCCCAGCTGATGAAAGAAAAATATTAGAAAATGAATATTCTTATGAATCCACCACAGAAAAACTGAACCTTCTTCAATTTGAACCAAATGTGGAATGGGAAGATTGAAGTAATAAGAATAAGTATGAGAAGAAGTTGAATGTAATAATAAAGTTACAGAAGATAAAAATAAATCTGATACCAAAAGAAAACTATAAACCAAAATTTTGTATGGCCATGCTATACAACAGCTGGTTAGTTGGGGATATCTTTGTTCAGACCATCAGTGAGATTAATCACACATCACACATCACTCTCATTTTCTATTACAATAGCTCTGCCATGAATTTCTTGGCCCCTCCAGATTCACAAGGAGTTTGAGTAACCACATTAGAAGAAACTAAAGACTCAACATGTAGTTTAATAGAAGACGTCATTACTTTAGTGTTAAGAGACTTCAGTGCTATTTCTGGTCTTACTACTAACTAGTAAATAGTAAGTAAACTCATCTGTCAAACTAGGAAATTATACTAAGTATTCTTTAAGGATGTCTGAGCTTTAAATTCTAGGCTTCTATAAAATATATCTCCCTAGATGTTTGCAAGATATATAATAAACACAATGTTCCTATTCAGAAAAAAGAATGAACCCTTACACATCAATTAAAAAATAGGCACGTCTCAATAGAAAAATAAGGATGACAGTTACTAAACATAACATCCATATGACCAACACATATAAAGAGTTCTCCAACTCAACAGTCATTAGAAAAATTGAATTAGAAAACACAATGAGATGCTACAACCAGACTGCAAGGTGGCTAAAATTAAACACTGATAATATTAAGCATTGACAAAAATATCCAGAACTTTCATATAGTGATGGCAGGTAAGTTTGTTCACCTACTTTTAAAAAACTCCTTGGCATTATCAACTAAAAGTGGGTACCTGGCTATTCTGTGACTCAGCAATTCTACTTTGGTATTTGCATGAGAGCTGTGCTTGTATACAACCAAAAGGTACAAAAATGTTCAGAGTAGCATTAATTTTAGAGGCCCCAAATGGAATCAATCCACATGTCCATCAAGAGTAGATTCGAGTAAGCAAACTGTGGTATATTCATACAATGACAAACAAACCACAATGAAAATGACTGAACCACAAATGCAAGCAACAGAATACATGGATCTCATAAAATAATGTTGAGAAACAGAAGTAAGACACAAAAGGATCCATATTGTATATTTCCAACAAAATAGTTCAGTAATGGTCTATCATAATCGATGGTGTGTTAGTAGTCAGTATGGTGCTTATCTTTGGGGGATTCTTGACTGAGAAGGCTAAGAGTGGAGTTTGGGGGTGCTAGTAATATTTTCTTACCTTGAGGAATCACTATGATGTATTCACTTTGTTAAAATTCATTGTGTTATAAACAAGCAAGCAAAATAGAACCAGAGACATTGAAATAAAGAACAAACTAATGGTAACCAGAGGGGAGGTGGGAGGGGTTAATGGGGAAATGGGGGGAAGGGTCATCAAGGAACCTGTATAAAGGACACATGGACAAAGCCAAAGAGGGGTAGGATCAAGGGTGGGAGGTGGGTGTGGATGGGGTATGGGAAAGTGGTAGGGAAAAAACAATTCAATGATGTTATCAGTTTAACTAAAGATTAAGCTTTTACATAAAACACTGAATTTTAAAATAAAAATAAATAAAATAAAATTTCACTTAAAAACCTTCAAAAATAAATTAATTGCATTGAATATTTATTGATTTGCAAACATTTATGTATTTGTTATATTTTTTAAAAAGTTTTAGAAACTAAGCCAGATAGAATTGCTTTTACATATAAAGGAAAATTACTCCAATATTGAATGTTGGGAGGAAAACTTCCTTGCCTTTAGCCTGTATCTAAATTACTTCAGAGAGTCAGAGATAGAGACAGAAATAGAGATATGCACACATGCGTACATACACACGTCTACATAGGTAAGAAGAGGGGAGGGGGGAAATGGGAAAGGAAAGAGGTAAGAGGGGAGAAGGAAGAAAAAGAGAGACAGGGAAGAGGGGGAGAGGGAGGCAATCTAGACAATGCAATTGTTCAGAAAATACCTTGCGTATTATCTATTTCAAATGAAAACATCAACCTATATATTTTTAAGTTCCTAGGAGTCAGGCGCAAAGTGGCAGAACAAATAAATTGGATGCTGTTGAAGTTGGGTGAAATTTTTATACTTATTTAACACACTTTCCTCATGTTCCAGCTCTCTGTAGCATCAGGCATATCCTATATAAAATGCCATTCTTTTAGCCCTCCTTTGTAATCTCTGAGGTCTAATTCTGTGATTAATTTCAATATGTGGGAAACATTTTTCAGTAGCTTCTAATTAAAGATAGATATGATCCAAGATAAAATAACATGAAAATTTCTCTAAAGATAGCATAGGAAAGAGTTCCCAGGGATAGATGTACATAAATTATTAAGAGACATACTTGTTAATTTTTTTTTCAATCCTCCTAAGAGAATGTTTGCATGGCCAAACTCACATAGCTTTAAAACTGTTCCATGTCACTGTCTGCAATTGCCTTTTACAGCGGTCTAAACCTCTTCATTCTAGATCTGATTTCAATGAAGATGTACAATGGCTGGTAGGCACACGCCTCCTCATTTCAAGTGAAAGTCCAGATACGATACTTCACACTGTACCTAGATGCCTAACCATTTTTTCTTGAATCTGTGTTTTTTCCCTTCAGCTATCATTTTGCTCTTTGGTAGACTTGCTAGTTCTTCTCCATCACACAAACTAGGATCCCTGGAAGCCTCTAGCTCATTCCCAAGCTGGCTTTTCTATCTGAACTCACAGCTGTACTGTCCTTGGTAAGCTGTCACTGTAGATATTTTTCCTTTCTTATCCATGTAAAGCACATTCATCTGGAAATTCCTCAGGGATCACATCTTAATTATCCTGCTCTAGCACAGAGCTGGACATCATCTATCAATAAATATTTATTGGATGAATGGAAAGCAGCAGAAACAACCAGTCACTTCAGTTGGTAGGCTCTAATCCTGTTCTGGATGACCTAATGGAGAAAGTGGCCTGCTTCTGGTCACCATGGCTATGGGAGTAGCCAGCCCATGAGTGGGTCAGCAGCCAAAAGGATGTAAAGTTGAGATTCTCACTCACCATATTAATGTTTTCACATTACCATCACAGGCAGCTATTTATTCAATTTCCTCCTTGACTTTTTAGAAATTAAATTTATTGTGGTGATATACATAATTAAAATTATATAGGCTTCAAGTGTACATTTCTGTGATACATGATTCACAGCGGCCAAGACGTGGACACAACCAAAGTATCCTGTGACAGATGATCACATAAAGAAGATGCAGTACATACTCGTATATACTATGGAATACTACTCAGCCATCAGAAAGAAAATATTAAATACTGCAACATTTGCAACAACAAGAATAGATTCTGTGAGTATGGTGCTAATTTCCTCCTTTTTGTACTTGTCACAGAACATAAATCCCACCATTTGCCTAAAACCTATAAAATTTCAGGTTAATATTAGTGGCACTTTCTCGAATCCAGTCTACTGTTTCTGCAATGCATACTTCTGCCTGTAATATATAAAAGAGAAAGCTGTGCTAGTAAACTCAGAATATGATGGTCCTTGACATGTTTTATCCCGGGAGCACAATAATCAGTTGTGATGATGCCATGACCACAGCAGATTAATGCTCATAAGTTTCTTTTCCCTGCTTCTTCTTCTCAGTTCTTTGCATTGGTCTCCAGATTGCCAGGTAATGACAATTTTCCTCTGGGAACGTTGATTGGCACCATTTATGTTCAAGTATGTATGAGGAGTGATTAATCTCTGTGCACTCCCTGACCTTGCAGTTCCACCATCCCCCACTTCTGGTAAACACATCTACTAGAAGCTTATCTCTTCATCTTTACTTTCCACAGTACTTTTGTCTACACCATCTTTTTGCCCACTTCTTTGTTTCTTGCAGTGCACTTTGGATAAGCCCAAAGCCCAAGAAAATGGAATATTTTCTGGAGGCCAGTCGTGCTAGATATATAGTGGGAATGTCTTGCTTTTTAAATTGAAGTCAGATTTCCAAAGTCCATGGCTATGTTTAATATTTAAAAGTAGCCTTGCTTCCTTCAGAACCTCGCTTTATATCACAATTACTATTCATGGTTGAAAATGTAGAGAGTTTATAAACAAGGTTTCGTTTCAAAAAATTTATTTTTCAAAATTATCAAAGAAGTAACTACAACATTAGTTAAGTCTATATTTTTCATTGAATTTAAAGACAGTGTGAACAAGTCCTGAAGATATAGTCTTATATTTTATTAATATCTACATAGAGTGGATTAAATCTCTGGAAAGCTATATCTGCACAGAGAATCTATGAATTTCTTGAGGTCAGAAAGTAAACCACAAAAAGACAAAGCCTTTAAATCTTTAAGCACTATGCTTGCAAACAGGTTACTTTATATGTGTTAAATATGTGTTAATTTGATCTTATAAAATATAATTTAAAATGTATTTTAATCCCCCAAATCTTTTGCTCCCAATTATTATGCTCCCAGGAATTTTTGCTCACTTGCCATTGCTTATTTTGCCTGTGTTCCTAACCATATACTATATGAAGACATCAGGATAAATAAAACACCAGCACTGTGTTAATGTATATATAAGAGCTTCACAGTAAGATAGCCATCTCTTCTTTCTGTATTTTATCTTCCTGAAGGACATATAAATGGCACCAATATTTTAAATACTATTGGCTATTTGATAATACCTTGAATATATACTTTAAATCAAATGGAAAGGGGAGTTATATTTATTTCCTTCCCAAGACAATTTAAAGACACTAGTTTTTATTTTGTGTACTAAAAGATAAGGAACAAGTAAAATAAATGGAGAACCAAATCTTTTTAAACACCTGGATTGTTTCTGTTTGCAATGCATTGGAAGATGTTTAGCAGCACCCCTGGCCTCTATGGGAGATAGCTGACATATTCAAAATATCCAAATCAATAAAGTTATTTGTAAAATAAAAAAAAGAAACAAGTAAAACATGTAAAAACACAAAATCTCACCTAACACACTCTAAAAATCACTCAATTTTCCAATAAGCAGCATGCTTGTTTTACTTATTACTGGTCTTTAGTAGAAATAGAACCAAAAAGAGTGTCTTGGAAGAACGATGTACCTTCATTAGTCCCCTGAGAAATTCAGTGATTATGTGGAATGCCAACCAAAGCTCAGCATTCTCACCCTTGGAATCAAGAAAAGAAAGTCCTCTGAAAGATCAAGATCTATGATAGCAAGAAGAAGAACAACTAAATTTGCCAGGGGTTAGAAGTCCTCTTCTTATCAATTTCAGGCGAGAAGCAAACTTTCTCTGCAAAGTAAAATGCATGCCAACTAAGGAGAAGATCTATGTGGCTACAATTACATAAAATTGACTGGATGGTTGGCAAACAGTATTTTTAAAGATTTTTTTTAAAGTTTACTTAAGCATATTGGTTTTTATTTCATTCGGAGATAAAATAATAAAATCATTTCCACTCACCAAACAGTTCCCTCATAATAGTTTTTTTCTTAATTGCCTCTTTTGCCTTCCCTCAGAGCTTTACCCCTTTCCTCAGTGAGTCTCTCTCATGGCTACATATTCCTAAACCATATGGAAGGAATTTTCTTCAGACTCTTAATCCTTGTATCTGTTAACATAGAGACAGGCATCACAAGATAGCTTCCCAGTCACATCCTCATGGAAATAAAATAAGAACCCTATAGCTGTTACAGGAATGTCCAATGCTACCAGTGAGCAGAAATGACATCCTTCTCTAGAAAAAATATCCAGGGATTTCAGTTTCATAATCATGGAATTATGGAGAATGTCACAGATGATGGTAAAAGAAGACTTCCTTGACTGTATGCTTAGAATCTGATTGTGGTTTTCCACAGGATTTGAAAAATAACCCCTTCTCATATGCATGTGTTCAGAGAACTATCTCAAATATCTCACTGCTAACTTTTAAGTCTAGTCTTTTTATCAATCATATAATACCATCTCAATTGTTCTAGTATAGTGGAGATTTTATATATTTTTATTTTGTTATTCTTTGATCCCCCCGGACCATATTTTATCAAGAACACCCCAATCTGTTTCTAAAAGGTGAGCACCTCTCCAGAACTATATAATGCAAAAACTGCTTAGAGACTTCAGTGACTTATGAAGAGAGAAACGAGTAGGAGCAAGAAGTGGTTTTTACTCACTTTGCCTTGTTTTCCAATGATTCCTGCACTTTCTGCAAGTCTGCTGAAATCACACAATAACTAAACAGTAACAATAAAAATAACTGAATCTTTGCAAATAGGTAAGTTCAACAAAATCAGTGGGTTCACCCAAACAGATATTATAACATCAGTGATGGCAGGCTTCAAATTTTCTTTTAGTGAGATTAAATAATAAACACTCTTCAGGATGTAAAAATCTCTCAATAGATTAACAGCCGAAATACTCCCATGATAAACTCCTAAACTGTATGTTTGAACCACTTTTCAAAGTCTATAGTACTAAAATACTATAGGTGGTCACAATTTCTGCTGGTGGTATTCAACTGATATTTAATTGCGACCTAGCTTGTTCTAGATACTTGATTCAATGAGCAAAAAGATTAGTCCTTTGAAGAGTCTAGAGATGAGGTTAGCAAACTTTTACTACCAAAGGCTTGACAGGAAATATTTTTGGCTAAGTGGACCATATGGTCTCTGTCACAACTACTTAACTGTTGTGTTATCATGAAACTAGTCAGAAATAATATGCATACAAATAGGTATTACTATTTCTCAGTGAAACTTTATTAATAGACACATAAATTGAAATTATTATGTGTTGCAATATTATTTCTTTTTAAAAAATCATTTAGCAATGGAAACACCATTCTTAGCTGGCTGGCCAAACAGGAAGAGGCCTGTCGCATGAGTCACTGTTTGCTCACGCCTAGCCTGGGAGGGTCCAGTGGTCACTTGAAGAAGTGTATGAAAAGTGGAATATTTCCTTTCATGAAATTATTACACTCGCAGATTCTTAACCTTAGAAATTATCTGGAACATCTTTAATTATTCCATTCCTAGCACTGAGCACAAGGAGTACAAGTATCTCACAAAGCAGCCGATTCTCCACTTATACGATGAACTGGAAGAATGTTTTTCTTCACTATGAGAGAGGTACAATGAGTCTAATCCCTCTTTTACATTACAGCTCCTCCAAGATTTAAAATCAGCTTAATTTTTTTATTCTTATTATTTCCAACATTCTTCAATTTTTCCCTTTTCTAGTACCTTCTATGTCCCTCTGGTGTAGTTTCTAGCACCTTTCACCATCCAGATACTTTTCAACAAACACTGAACATTCTCCCAAATGCCACAGTTTCTCTTATACCATGTGATTCCCCTATATATTTTTTCTTCAACATTTTTCTATCTTTTCTGTTTCCTCCCTGAGAGGGTATGTGTCTAACAACATGACTTCGTATAATTTGGTTTCGATGCCATCTGAAACTATGACTGATACTGAAATTATGCCCAACAAATTCATTAAGTTCAATGAACTATTGTGAAGCTTTAACTCTCACATATCATACTCATTGGATTGATTTTGAACCTTAATAGAGGACTTTATTTCTATTAAATTCATGTTTTTGGCCTCATTGCATTTTCTAGGTAGTTATAATCCTTTGATACACTAATAATGCAATGCATTTGTTCTGTTTTCTAGTTAGAGAAAAGCTATTTTGGACTTTTTTCATATTTTGGGTATTAATATTTTACGGGCCAACCTGGGCCAAGGTCAGAATTACAGAGCTCACAAAGGAAAATTAGGTCCAAATCAGATACAGCCAGTTGGATAGAACTACATCATAGTGAGGGGCCTGCTTCCTGGTTTACAATGATTCATTAATTAACAACCAAAGGCAGAATAATTTAGCAAGTTAATTAATCTATCAGACATACCAAACAGCAAACATTTTTCCATCTTGACTGTATTATACAAATGTTCGACAAATTCTATGGTGGAATTAAGACAACTAGCTGTATCTCATACTGTTTCATGTAACCTTAGAGAATTGTGACCTATATTACCTTTCCCCTCATTCTAAACCATCCCATGTTCTTCAGGAAACCTCACTTTCTCAGAGAGAAAAATATTGCCTATTTCTATTAGAAAAAAATTCCAAATTTCCAATATGACCATTTATTTAACCTTTAATAACCCTAATTAACCTTTAAATAACACTAATTATGAGCTTTCTTTTTTTATTTTCTGTTTTTGCTTATTCAATTAAAAATGCTGTTGAGGCTGTCTCTTTAACAGTACTGATGCTTTTTTCAGATGTGTGAGGGTAGGCTCAAAAAGCCCTGCAAGTTATTTATAAAAAATTGTATATTTATGCTTACATGTTCAAACTTCAGTCACCTTCAAAGTACTCTCCATTTGATGCCATACACCTATCAAGATGTTTCTTCACTGCTCAGAACAGTTTTTAAACTTGTCGATTTGGATGCCTTTTAGTGCTTCTGCCAGTTTTTTGGTTAATCACTTCCACATCAGCAAAATGTTTCCCTGTGAGGACTTTTTCCATCCGGAGAAACAAACAAAAAAAAAAGTCACTTGGGGTGAGATCAGTAAATAGGGAGGTTGGCCAGAGGGGGTCATGCCATTTTTTGTCAGAAACTGCTGAATATTCAGCACAGCATGGGCAGGTGCACTCATAAATCACCCATCATGAAATGGGCAAAAGCGTTGAAAGAGTCTTCAAAAAAATTCACTAAAGCTGAACGCAGCCTCTCACAATGCCAGCTGGTACACTGATACAGGTGGGTTCCTAGAACACTCACCTGGCAGAGGAAGCCTGTAATACAAGGGGCCTGCCCTCCAGAAGATAATTCCATTTTGGGTGGTCACCCTTCATATATATGTGTCTTTGGGTGTGTGTGCACATGCTTATAAGATTTGTCTTTATTTGCTTTTTCATTGTTAAAAGAGAGATGGAATGAGAATTGGATAATACTAGGAAGTACCATGCTTCTCAGGAAAAAAAATTTCAAAGCATATTTCTTAAATGATAGCATCTCCCCCTGCTCATTTTTCTGAATGAAGAGCAATGCATCTCAAGGTGGGCAACTCAGTCACAAGGGAATTTTCAAAAGACAATATTTCCATTAATGGAAAACTAAGGGACATTTATAAAGTAAAAGTAATGATGCTGAATAAGATTTTCATCTAAAAGAGACAAGTAGTTCCTATAGTTGCTTTTACAGGACAAATTCCTTTTGAAAGACAATCTATGTTTGTAGAGAACTGGGCAAAAGCCACAGAGATTTATACAAGTAAACAGTTTTACATTAAAAAATTTATATGAGTATAGTCCATTTCATGTGCCCCACTTCCCTTTCACACATTCTTTCAGTTTTTATGCATTTCTTCTTCATTCCCCCCCCCCCCCCCCCGCCCTCTGAATCTCTCAAGAAAACACAAAATTAAGCAACTGGGATTTGGAGACTTCGCATAGTTTCATCACTTTGTATGCTAATCATGTTCCACAGCCAGAAAGATTGGCAAGCATTTCTAAGTCTTACAAATGTATTTATCAATAAGGGTATGCCTGCTGTTCAGGTGTGTGGCCCAAAGCCTTTAAGATTTCATTAATAATCAACAGCTGGTGCCACCTAGTGTCTGTCCTCTCCATTCATCAGTGGAATCAAATGCAGAGCACTTGCTAGTCACAAACGGAGCGGTCTGAACTATACACAAAAAAACCCCCACACTTTGGAATCTAATGAACTATATAAATAACGAACAAAGTAGAAATAGACTCATAGATACAGAGAACAGACTGACAGCTCTCAGATGGGAGGAGGTTTGCAGGGCTGGGTGATAAAGGTGAAGGGATTAAGGGAAAAAAAAAACTCAGACAACAGTGTGGAGATTACCAGAGGGAAAGGGGGTGGGGGAGGTAGAAGAGGGTAAAGGGGGGTAAATAGTGATGGAAGGAGACTTGACTTGGGGTGGTGAATGCACAGTACAGTACGCAGGTGCTGTGTTGTAGAATTGCACACTTGAAATCTATATAATTGTATTAACTAGTGTCACCACAATAAATTCAATAAAAAATAAAATAAATCCCTTTCATCATTTAAAAAAAAAAAAAGAACACAAAGGAAACACAAAAAGACACGGTTTGGGGAGTCCAGTAGCTGATTTAAATTACACGATCTTCATTGAAAGGAAAAGCCTTCTTTTTAAAGTAACTATGGTAACAGGAGTGTAAGGCTAACAGCAAGCTCACATTTTTCTCATAGGAGACAATTCACAAAAGGAGAGTCCTACTAAAGATGTAATGTAAAAGAGTTTTCCCAGACTTGAATTGTCACTTCTAATGGTTATAAAGTTGAAAATAAAATTGACTCAAGTGAACTGTATTTAAACAATAGGACAGATATAGACAATTTCTGTCAATCAATCAAGAAATGGGTGAATATCATTTGGATGCAAAATTCTCTCAGTCTCTGAGCTTCCCAAAGATTAAAGAAGTCCTGTAACACACAGTACTCAAAAGTATTGACAGGAAAAAAATTAAGTTGCCTGAACTGCATTATATAAAATGTTTGTTGCTGGAACTATACATTTAGAAAACTATTTTGTTTCCTGCTGTATGTATGAATTAGATATTCAACCAGTCATGTATGCTTCAAGGTTAAAAAGTACTCATCAAAATCTGTAACTGTTTTTCAAAACATAAGTTAGTAATTAATTTGGATGAATTCAAATACTGTAATAAGCCCATGAGTTTCTAATGGATGCACTGTTATTTAAATACATGTTGTCTCAAGTCACTGTTTTTAAGAGGAATATGTAATGGGAAAACATGGACTAACATTCAGGGGGGGAAGTTATATAACAGTCAATAGTGTTCTTTGCCTAGATTGACTGGGGTATTACAATCACTACAGAAAAGGTACAGCACATGTGAGCAATACTGCGTGCACCAAAAGGTCATATTAGATGTTCATACATGATAGTCTATTAACTTGGATGATTTAGCTACTCGGGTTATTGGGGAGATGGGGAATAGAGCAGAAAGATTCTATGTTATAGAGATAGTTAACAATTATGCTTCCCAGAGTCAGAAAAATCTATTTCTATATTATTTGTCATCTGTTTTAAACAATCACTTGTTAAAAACAGCTTTGAATATTGTCTTATTACCCTAGTGGTCATAAAATTATTTCAATATATCGGTCCAATATATACTTAGTCCCCCATGATAGCATATGAAGAGAGAATATGGAAAATGATGCATAGTTTCTTCAAAAAGCTTAAATTGTTCTCCTTTCCCCCCAAACTTTATTTCTGGACCTAAATGCAGCCCAGGCTCATGTTTCATTTGTTTAAAAGTATTTATAAGCATAATCCATTGATTGTGTGGAAAAGAAATATTGCCAGACATCAAAGGGGGTTTTAGAAATTGTACGCAGGCAAGAAAGAATGTAAGGCAAAACTCAGGGAGGTTCCAAACTAATTAAATAAATAAATGTTCCAATTGTCAATAATTCATCATTTTCTGTCATTTTCATTAACAGCTTTCCAAGCCCTATCTGAAACAAGCTGATACAGAGAAATTAAGAGCAGTAATCAAGCGAGAAATGATGGACCAGCTGGGTCCACATCAACTTGGCAAAACGTGAATACAGTTCAATAGCTGAAACAGATGCTAGAGTTGTTGAAAAACCCTGCAGGAGATATTGATGTATTTTCTTCATATAATGCAGAATGACTGAATAAATGTCAAAAGCTAGAAACTGATGAGGAGAAAAGACTGACAGCCAAACTCCTTATAAAACAGAAACCAAGTGTAACAATTTGCAACCTATTGAAACAGTCTATACATTTATTTCTCTCAATGTCTGACTATGCCATTATATCAATCAGTCCTTGTAACTAAACTGCATATAACTGAGCTGGGGTAGATTTCCCCGTAGATTTTTCTCTCATCATCTACCTGGAACAGCCGAGACTCTTGAAAATTACTTTATTTTAACATCTTCTAACACTGATTTCTATCCCAGAAGTGTTTCCCTGAGGTTGGAGGCAAGCATACCCCCCCCAAATCTAACGCAGCACAAGGAAATTTTCAAATCTATTCTGTACAAGCAACACTGTTTGCAGAGTTTGAAAAGCTCGGCAACACACCCCAGCTACCAACAGCTGCTTGTTCAAACATATGCTTTGTCATGGTCAGCTTCTAATTGTATTCATAATGATGCAATAGCTTTAATAATCCTACCTTCCATGCCAGCTGTTTTTCCTGTCACTCCATCATGCCAATAAGTTGGCTTCTGTAACAAATCAAGATAGTGCAAAACAGCATCTTTCTCCTGATTCTGTCATCTTCCTGAAAGCATTCTATTACTGCCGACTGCTGGGAACCAGAAAGTCAATAGAATTCCAACAGCTCCCCTTTCGCATGATTCAAGTTAGGTTAGGTGGGTATGCCTAACATGATTCTCTCAGTCATTTATTATGCAGCTGCTACAACGTCGGTGTGGTAACCACTCTGACTATCTGATACGTCAGTCAAACAAAACCTACACCTCAGAGCAAACGCAGGAGCCAGAGCAGCGTTCTTCTGCATTTAACGAGCATTCTTGCTGCCAAAAAAAAAAAAAAAAAAAAAACACAGAGGATCTGCGAATCTCTTTCAGTATCTACTCCGTCCTCTGTACAGAAGCAAATCCTTTAAATTACAATCTTTTCTAACTATACTAAGAGCAGAGTTCCTTTGCCACACATCATATTATTCACACTGAAATTTGGGCTGATTTTCACTTATTGTCACAGCCTTTTAAGGATAAAAACGGTCTCTTCTGCTTGTACTTTTGAAATAAGGATGCTGTGTGCTCAAGTTCTACATATCTGCTTTATGATAAAATACAGCATGTGCTTTCTCAAGTGGAATTTGCCTCTCATAATGCTATGGAAAATGTGCTAATAAGATTTTTTTTCAAGAAAATATTTCTTTTGCACATTGGACCCATTTAAAGCCAGGGAACTCTTTGTGTTTCTCCCAAGAGTAGACTCTGTATTTGAATTTTGCCTTAGTAGGAGTTGCCTTCTTTAGAAAGTAAAGCATTAGATTAGTTGACTCTCTTACAAAACTTATTTACCAAGAAAAAAAAACTGTCATTTTAGAAAAATGCATGTTGTATTTTCAAAACACCATGCATGTATCAGTATTTTTAAAATTACAATTGCCATCACCCCTACAGTATTAATTTTGTTTCAAATTTCTGGTTACTCCTATTTCTTATGGGATTAGTAGTTATAGTTTGAAATGATAAAACAGAAAACAATTTGTGTTTTCCTGAGGAAAATACTTTACCGGGGGGGGGGATTAATAAAATTGTATGCTTGCTTTCAACCACCTATTAGATATATCCAGCTTCGTAGGGGAGAGATTCCCCACCCCCACAAGCAGACAGCTTGTTGGGGAGCCTCATAAAACTATAAGCAATGATTCATTTAGCTTATGTGACAGCTGCCAATGTTGCCGGTCTAAAATATCTTTTGCCCCTAATGGGTATGTATGTGCGTGTGTGTATACATTTTGGCTCCTCCACATCCACTTTAACTTTTCATGTAACAAGCACCAAGGAAAAACAAAATAATCAGTAACTTAGAGTTTATGACATTTAACTTGTGTCAGGAAAAAAAGGCAGAAAGATAAATTGAGTCCCTTCGGACCCACCAAAGTTACACAAAAATGAGGTACACATCATCCACGTAACAATTCTGCAAATACTGGTTTATCAACTGTTGTTTTTTTAATCACCTTATGGTTATCATATCTATTTCAGAGGTTGGGAAAGGCATAATAAATAGATACCATGCGTGTTTGTTTTTACCCTTAGCCTATGTTTACCACTCAGGATGCAACCCTTGGCTCTCCTTTTCCCCTTCACACTTTATTCTAGCCATGAGGAATTTTGTTTCCTTTAAATACCATGTTCCTTACTGTCACCGAGATACTGCAGGTTCTGTTTCACCTTACCAAAAGCTTACCCTCACTTTTGATTGCCTACCTACCATCAAATCTTTAACTATCAGCTTGAAACATCATTTGCAATGTGAGGCCTTTCTCATTCCCTAGATAAAATTATATTTTTCTATTATGCAATGTCATAGCACCTTGTACTCCCTTTATATTCATCATAATGGCAAATACTTAAACGGAAGGAAGGTTGGTACTATTCTCACACACACAACACAAACCTATATGTATACTTATACATGTATGTATGTATGCATCTATTGCTACTATGTTCATACTCATTTAATACACTGAACCAATGATGGTGACTATTATTATATACATTTTACATGTAAGTAAACTAAGGTTCTTAAAACTTAAAAACTCAGCCAGGGACACAAGACTTTATTTAATTGTTTGTATTCTTTGTTATAATATTATTTCTTGAGACTGGAGATTATGATTGCTCTGTCCATTGCTAAATTCTAATATTCTGTGAAGTCTCTGCTAATTATATTCCATCCATCAAAAAAGGCAGTAGAACCTGGCTTATGCAATATACTGAAATATGTTTTGATCAAAACAGACACAAGTCCTATTTCAAGGAGCTTATGGGCTAGGTCAACAACTCTGGACTCAGGTCCAAGGGTCAAAGGATACAACTGAGACTTCTGTTAACTTGAATGAAAAAATGACATTTTTCTTTTCATTAACCTCTAAAAAAAATGTAGCATTCCCACCATGCCTGCCACTGGTGACCCTCATGTTCCCCATGAGGCCACTCCCGCTGGGTGCACTTCACTCCACCTGCCCAATATCTGTCCCCAGTAACTGTGTCAGCCAGCCATGCCAATGCCTCTTCTATGGCACATGGTCCACAGGCTACAGGACTCTACCCCCTTCCAGTGTGGGTGTGGGCCAAGGTCCTGCACGAGCAGCTAAAGATGTAACAGGAGATTCGGTAACAGAAGATGACAAGAGAAGAAACTATAGAGTGTATGTTCGTGTCTCATCTCAAGCTGTCAATATGGTTTGCAAATACAAACTGTTTGAAAAAATTAGAAATTTATCTGATAAGGGGTAACATCCAACATTTATGAAGAACTTATAAAATTCAATACCAAAAAACCAAACAATCCAATTTAAAAAATGGGCAAAGGACCTGAAGAAACACTTCTCCAAAGAGGACACACAATTGGCAAATAGACATATGAAAAGATGTTCAACACCCCTAATTATCAAAGAAATGCAAATTAAAACCACAATGAGATACCATCTCCCACCTACCTGAATGGCCATCATAAAAAAATCAACACACAGTGAGTGCTGGCAAGAATGTGGAAAAAGGGGAACCCTTTTACACTGTTGGTGGGAATGCAGACTGGTGCAGCCACTGTGGAAAGCAGTATGGAGATATTTCAAAAAATTAAAAATGGAACTGCCCTATGACCCAGCAATTCTACTTCTGTGAATATATTTGAAGAAACCCAAAACATTAATTTAAAAGAACATGTGCACCCCTATGTTTACTGCAGCATTATTTACAATAGCCAAGACATGGAAGCAGTCCCAGTGCCCATCAGTAGATGAGTGGATAAAACAGCTGTGGCACACTCACACAATGGAATACTACTCAGCAGTAAATATAGAAGGCAATCTTACCATTTTTGACAGCATGGCTGGAGCTGGAGACCATTCTGCTAAGTGAAATAAGCCAGTCAGAGAAAGACAAACACCATATGATTTCACTCACATGTGGAATCTAATGAACAAAATAAGCTAACAAACAAAATAGAGACAGACTCACAGATACAGAGAACAGACTCACGGCTCCCAGGGGAGGGGGTTTGGGGCCAAGGTAAAAATGTGAAGGGATTAAGTCCTCCAAAACCTCTCATAGACAGATAACAGAATGGCAATTACCAGAGGGGAAGGGGGGATAAACAGTGATGGAAGGAGACTTGCAGTGGTGAACACACAATATAATATGGAGATGATGTATTATAGAATTGTACCACTGAAACCTATATAATTTTTAAAATATATGTATTTTTAGAAAAAGGAGGACAGAGAAAGAGAGGGAGAGACACATTGGTGTGAGACAGAAACATCTATCAGTTGGCCCTAATATGGACTCTGACCAGAGATAGAACCCATACCCAGGCATGTGCTCTGACTTGGGAATCAACCCGGCAACCTTTCACTTTGGGGGATGACGCCCAACCAACTGAGCCACATCCATCAGATTGAAACCTATATAATTTTATTAACTAATTATACTTCATTGCTTATCAACATTTAGAAAGTGTTTTGCTCCATGGCACATTGCAATGTGTACAGACATTTCCAAGGAAATTCTCAACTCTCAACTGCCCCACCAACCTCGCCAAAATTCGTAACTCTATAGTTAAAACCATGAGTGCATAATGTGAAAGATGTGGTAGTAGAAAGAAATCACTAAACAATGCACTTGCATATAGAACTTTCTTGGCCCACGTATGAAAGACAAGCTAACAAATTGTTCTCCAGCCAGCCTGCTCTCCTCCAGCAGCATTTTCAACCTGGCCATTCAAAACAGTTCCTGAAGATGATGTATCTTTACTGATACTTTTTTGATAGTTTTTATATAATGAAATCCTTATTCTAATTTTAACTTAAGATAATAATGCACTATAAATGAATTACCTAAAGTAATACATTTGTCTGTTCTCTTTCACTATTTCTACTTCCCATTTCTACAATTTTTAGCTGTAAATTTGTCTGATTCATACTGTTACATCTTTCCTTTTTTATTATTTGATTTCCAGCTTTATTTAAATGTCAGAGACTGTTCTTTATTTAAATGTCTCTGGTTCTATTTTGCTCACATGTTTGTTTTGTTGATTAGGTTCCACTTATAGGTGAGATCATATGGTATTTGTCTTTTACCACCTGGTTTATTTCACTCAGCATAATACTCTCCAGTTCCATCCATGCTGTCACAAAGTGTAGGAGCTCCTTCTTTCTTTCTGTTTCATAGTATTCCATCATGTAAATGTACCACAGTTTTTTGATCTAGCCTAAAATAGAGGTTAATCATAAATTAACTTAAAAAATAGAAATAAATGTCAGAGAGTTTCCTTTAATAGGAATGATATATGCATGACCTTACAATATTTAAAAATAAACCACTGAAACTGCCATGCCATATATACATTTTGATTAACTTCCTATTTTCTTTAGTCCAAAGCTCTGTAACTACAAACACTTCATAACCATGGAGTCCCATGTTTTACCTTTGAGTGATTATAGCATCTCAACATGTTAATTCTCCCCTTTTTCTAGGACATGTGACTGATGGTTAGTGGGATAGCTGAAGAATTTTTAATTTGATAATGATCATATGTACCCAGTTAGTATTGCCATATGAATTACTCAATTTATCAATATATTTCAATAATTAAAACAGTTTTATCCCTCTTTTAAAAAAGTGTGGCATTATTCTTATTTATGTGTGTAGGCTAAAAGAAGCAGTAGCATTGGCAGTACCTGTGAGTCTGTCATGAATACAAATCAAAAGTTTTTCTGATTGTTTTATAGATGTTGAATGTATCTCAAATATTTTATATTACTTTGAAATTATGATAATTATTAAGCCCACTACTATACCATGTTATTTCATGTGTTAATAATGAAGTACTTATACATCATAGCTTTTATGTCACAGCTTTTATAATATTTAGAAAACTATTTTTCAGTACAACTGGTTTCTGTTGTAATGCTAAATATCTTGTTTTGCATATTTAAAAGAATCACCACTTTTCAAAGGTCTTAAGTTGTTGTGGCTTTCAGCTTCACCAGGCATCAAAGGGGTTCATGCTAGAACCCTTGCCCTAGAGAATGGGAGAATATGTGTGGTCTCTCCGGAAAAAGTCCAGCCACCATTAATATACTGAGAACAACTTGTGTAACATCAATGTAACCTGGCAGCCAAGGAGAGTGGACTGGAATGTGCATGTTTGAACAATGATGGCTTCACTGTTCTAGCCAGTGAGGGTGGAACACACCACTGAGTGGGCATGTGTACTGTGTGGCCACTGCATTCAAAATGACTGAGTAGAGCAGTGATTCTGATAGAGAAATTCTATGTTAAGCTTGAACATTCCTCCATGGAATCTATTTGGATGATTCAGAAGGTCGAAGCTATGGACAACTGGTGATTGGTAGCTTCATCACAACAACACACCTGCTCATAATCACTTCTCATACAGAGTTTTTTTCAAAACATCAAATTACCAAGGTGACTTAGCTCCCCTACAGCCAAGATTTGGTGCCCTGTAACTTCTGGCTTTCCCCCAAACTAAAATCACCTTTCAAAGGAAAGAGATTTCAGACCATCCATGAAATTCAGAAAAATATTACAGGGCACCTGATGGTGATTGGGAGAACTATGTGAGCTCCCAAGATGCCTACTTTGAAGGGGGCTGAGGTGTCACGTTATGTATCCTACATAACGTGTTTCTTGAATCTTGTATCTTCTTTAGTAAATGCCTCTATTTTTCATTTTACATGGCTGGATACCTACTGGACAGACCTCATACATACTGAATAATATCTTTGTCTCCCAAGACTGACAACCTGAGTTTATATCACAGATCTATGACTTAACATGGATGCATTGTAGGGTAAGTTACTTAACCTCTGTTTACTTTTCTTTAAAGTAGAAATAATAATTGCTCTTTTGTGTTCTTACTGTGAGGATTAAATAAAAGAATAATTATAAAATACTTAGCACAATGCCTGACATTTGTTAAACTTTTAATGACTGTTGGGTATTATTAGTGAGAGCTCAGGACAGATACAAAATTATTATGACAAATAAAAACTGTGAGATACAAAGGGATTTAAAAAGATTTTTAGAACAGGAACTAGAACTCACATATATTACTAATGGAAATGTAAAATGGTAGAAACCATTTTGAAAATCAGTTTGGCCATTTCTTAAAAGATAAACATAATAAGAACCACAAAGCATTTCCAGCCTGAGAGAAATTAAAGCATATGTCTATCAAAAAACTTTATATATGAATATTCATAGAAATTATATTTGTAATAGCACCACCCTGGAAATAATTCATGTGTTTATCATTATCCAAATGGCTGAACAAACTGTTCTGTACCTATATAATAGAATACTGCTTTGCTGTAGGAAGGACCAGACTATTGCAGATGCAACAGCATGAATAAAGTGCAAAATAGTTGTGCTAATTGAAAGAAGCCAAACCAAAAGACTACACACTGTATGATTTCACTCATACAAATTTAGAAAATGCAAAATGATCTTTAGTGATTGTCAGCAGAATAATGGCTGCCTAGGGAAAGTAGAATGAGAAACGGGGAGGAGGGTTACAAAGAGTCATGAGGAAACTTTTGAGAGGTGGGTATGTCCACTGTCTTAACCGTGGTGACAATTTCAGGGAGGATGTGTGGGTGGATGAATGCAGAGATAGCAAAACATCATGTTTGACATTTTAGATACATATAGTATGTAACATATTACTTATATCTCAATAACACTTTTTCAAAACTCCTTTTTACCAGAACTTAGGTCCATCATATCAAGTTTATTAAAAAAATTAAAGTAACACACTATCACTCCTTTAAAAAAGATGATGTACAAAACTTTATAATATAAAATACATGCTCTAAATAAATTTATCAACTGCATATAATAACCATGAGCCTCCCAAGAAAATAATTTTTGTTACCATCTGCTATTTTTACCTTTTCATGTTATCACTGAACAGCCTGGAAACTGATTTTTGTCCAATTCCAGACAAAAATGTTATCCTATAAATCATATACAATTTTATTTATTGTGAGCATATAAGCCAATAAAATACAGAATGATCATCTGCATAACATTGAAGGCATTGATCAATATTACTTGTTGCCATATAATTACCCATTACAGACACCTTGGAACAAGCTTCCTTTGTTAAGCGATGATAAAATATTAAAGGATTTGATTTTATAAGTTACCCTCATTTCACAGCCAATGGTATCATATCAAACTCAGTGAACATTATGAGGGAAAGATGATTGAATAAGAGTCAACTGAATTCATGTGACAATAAGTCTGAACTTATTAACACATATCCCTGCATAAAATTTTCTCACATGCTATATTAAAACTGTTGAGGTGATAAAAAAATTAGCCAGATCACTAAACTTTTACAAATTATTACCTCAGTGAAGTTATAGATGGATCAATAAAAGGCAGAAAGTCTTGCTTCATTATTTGACTCTCCCCAGTCTGGATCAAAAGATATTAAGATGTTCCTTATATACACCAATTCACACCCACACACTCCCACAGACACACAATCAGATCATGGCACTTCTTAGATATCTCCACTGGCTTCCCATCATCCTTAGAACAAAAGCCCTTATTATAGCCTGTAAGATACTTAGTGATACACCCCGATACTACTTTCTATCCTCTTCTCCCATACTACCTACCTCCTGTAATTTTTGTATTTTTCTCTAATCACACTGACTGGTCTTATTTCTCTCCAAACATTCCATGCTAATTCTCACCCTGGGACACTTTATTTTTTTAAAATATATTTATTGAATTTATTGGGGTGGTATTGGTTGATAAAATTATATAAGTTTTGCCCTGTCTAGGTGGCTCGGTTGGTTGGAGTGTCCTCCCATTCACCAAAAGGATGAGGGTTTAGTTCCCAGTCAGGGCACATATCTAGGTTGCAGGTTTGATCCCCTGTGGGGGTGGGTACAGAAGGCAGCTGATCAATGTTTCTCTCTCACATCGATGTTTCTCTTTCTCTCTTCCTCTCTTCAATAAAAACATGTCTTTGAGTGAGGATTAAATAATGTTAAAATTATATAGGTTTCAGGTACACAATTCTATTATACATCATATGTATATTGTATTATGTGCTCACAACCCGAAGTCATCTCCTCTCATCACTTTCTCCCCTCTTTACCCTCTTCTATGTCCCCCATTGATCTTTCCTCTGTTAACCTGCATATGTTGTCTGTATCTATGAGGTTTTATTTTTCCTTAATCCATTCACCTTTTTCACCCAGCTCTCCAAACCCCCTACCCTCTGACAGCATTTCTCTGATGATTGATGTTGAGCATGTTTTTATTTGTCTATTGGCCATCTGTGTGTCCCTTTTGAAGCAGTGTCTATTCAGGTCCTTTGCCCATTTTTAATTGGATTGTTGTTTTTTTGGTGTTGCCTTCTACAATGCTTTATGAATATTGGATGGCAATCATGTGTATAATTGACAAATATGTTCTCCCATTCAGTAGGTTGTTTTTTTCATTTTGTTTTTCACTTCCTTTGTTGTGCAAAAACTTTCTGGTTTGATATAGTCTCATCTGTTTAATTTTCCTTTGGTTGTCTTACCTGAGGGGATATATCAGGAAAAAATATTGCTATAAGAAATGTCCAAGATTTTAAGGACTATTTTATTTTTATAATTTTTATTCAATTTATTGGGGTGACACTCTTAATAAAATTACATAGGTTTCAGGTACACAATCCTACACTCCATCATCTGTATCTCACATTGTATGTTTATCATCCAATGTTTTCTTCTAGGATTATTACGGTTTCAAATATAACATTTAAGTCTTTAATCCCCTTTGAGTTTATATCTGTGTATGGTATAAGAAGGTCGTCTAGTTTCTTTTTTCCCCTACACCATTTATTGGAAAGACTGTGTTTACCCCATTTTATGTTCTTTCCTCCATTGTCAAATATTAATTGACCATAAAGGTGTGGGTTTATTTCTGGGCTCTATTCTGTTACACTGAAATATGTGTCTGTTTTATGCTAGTACACTGCTGTTTTCATTACTATGGCCTTGTAGCATAGTTTGATATCACAGAGCATAATTCCTCCATCTTTGTTCTCTTATTTTTTCAAGATTGTTGTGACTATTTGGGGTCTTTTGTGGCTCCACAGATTTTTGAAATGTTTGTTTTAGCTCTGAGAAATATGCCTTGATAGCTTGGTAGGAACTGCATTAAATCTATTGATTTCTTTTGATAGTATGGAAATTTCAATGATGTTAATTCTTCTTATCCATGAACACCATATAGGTTCCACTTTTTTGTATCTTATTCAATTTCTTTTTTTTTATTGTATTACAATTTTTTGAGTACAGGTCTTTTACATCCTTGGTTAAATTTATTCCTAGGTATTTTACTTTTTTTGTAAATGTGATTGCTTTCTTAGTTTCCTTTTCTGATAGTTCATTATTGGTATACAAAAATGCAAGTGATTTCCAGATATTTATTTGCTATTCTGATACTTCACTGAAATTATCTATCAGCTCTACTTTTTGGTGGGTTCTCTACATACAGCATCATGTCATCAGCAAATAATGACATTTTTACTTCTTTCTTTCTAATTGGGATGCCTTTTGTTTCTCCTTCTTGTCTGATTGCTGTGGCTAGAATTTCCAGTAGTATGTTGAGTAGAGTAGTGAAAGCAGACATGCCAGTCTTATCCTCAATTTTGAGGAAAACATTTTTAGTTTTTGCCTATTGAGTATGATGGTGGCTGTGGGTTTGTCATATGTGGCCTTTATTACGTTGAGGTATGTTTCCTCTATTCCCACTTTGCTGAGAGATTTTTTAACATAAATGGTGCTGGATTTTATCAAGTGCTTTTTCTACATCTATTGACATGGTCATATGATTTTTATCCTTCATTTTGTTCATATAGTGTATCATGTTTATTGATATGTGTATACTGAACCAACCTTGCACCCCTGGATAAATCCCACTTGGTCATGGTGTATGATCTTTTTAATTTATTGCTGGATCCAGTTTGCTAATATTTTGTTGAGGATATTATCATCTGTGTTCATCATGCATATTGCCCTATAATTATCTTTCTTTGTAGTATCTTTATCCAGTTTTGCAATTCAGATGATGCTGGCCTCATAAAATTAGTTTGGGAGTCTTGCCTCCTCCTGAAATTTTTGTAAGAGTTTGAGAAGACAGGCGTTGGTTCTTTGAATGTTTGGTAAATTCACCTGTGAAGCCATCTGGTCAAAGATATTTGTTGAGAGTATTTTTTAGTACTTCTGCAATTTCATTTTGTAATTGGTCTATTTAGGTTTTCTGCTTTTTCCTGATTAATATTTTATTGGTCTTTTCTGATTTTCTGATTCTTATTGATTTAATTTTGGAAGACTGCATGTACCTAGGAATTTATCTATTTAATACAGGTGGTCCAATTTGTTGGCATATAGTTGTGATATTTTCTTACAATCCTTTGCAATTCTCTGGTATCAGATGCTACTTCTTTTTCATTTCTGATTGTATTTATTTGGGTCCTCTCCCCATTTTTTTCTTGATGAGTCTGGTTCGAAGTTTGTCAATCTTGTTTACATTTTCAAATAACCACCTCTTGGTTTCATTTATATTTTGTATTGTTTTAGACTCCATTTCCTTTATTTCTGCTCTGATCTTTATCATTTCCTTTCTACTACTAGCTTTGGGCTTTGTTTATTGTTCTTTTTCTAGTTCCTTTAAGTGTAAAGTTAGATTGTTTATTTGAGATTTTTCTTGTTTCTTGAAGTACACTTCTAAGGCTATAAATTTCCTTCTTAGTACTGCTTTCACTGTGTCCCATAATTTTTGGGGTTTTTGTGTTCACATTTACTTTTGTTTCAAGGTATCTTTTGATTTTTTTTCTTGATCTCTGTCAACGCACTCATTGTTTAGTAACATGTTATTTATTCTCTATGTCTTTATACAATTTTCAGTTTTGTTTTCTTGTGATTGATTTCTAGATACCTACATACCATTATTATCAGAGAAGATGCTTGATATAATTTCAATCTTCTGAAAATTTTCAGACTTGTTTTATGTCCTAACATGTGGTCTATAGTAGTAAATATTCCATGTGCATTTGAAAAGAATGTATATTTTGCTGCTTGGGAGTAAAATGCTCTGAAGATATCAAACAACTCCATCTGATCTAATGTGACATTTAAGGTCCCTGTTTCCTTGCTCATTTTGTGTCTGGAAGATCTCTTCATAGATGTCAATAGGGTGTAACAATCTCCTTCTATGACTGTATTACTGTCAATCTCTCTCTTTAGGTCCACCATGATTTGTTTTATTTAGGTGCTCCTGTGTTGGCTGCATAAAATTTACAAAGGTTATATCCTTTTGTTGGATTGTTCCATTTTTCAATATACAGAGTACTTCTTTGTTTCTTCCTATACCCTTTGTTTTAAAGTCTATTTTGTCAGATATAATATTGCTATCACACTTTTCATTTCCTTTCATGTCCATGAAATATCTATTTCCATCTCTTTACTTTTAGTCTCTGTGTTCTCTTTTGTTCTGAGGTGGGTCTCTTGTAGATGCTTATATATGGGTCTTGTTTTCTTATACATTCAGCTACACTATGACTTTTTATAAGGGCATTTAAGCCATTTACCTTTATAGTGATTATTAATAGGTATATATTTATCAACATTTTATTCTTTATATCTATGTTCATATGTTATTTTTCATCACCACTAGCTTCTTCTACTTAAAGAACACCCTTTAACATTTTTTGCAATACTGGTTTGGTGGTAATGAACTATTTTAGCTTTTTCTTGTCTGGGAAGATTTTTATTTCACCTTCAATTTTAAATGATAGCCATGCTGGATAAAGTAGTCTTAGTTGTAGGTCCTTGCTGTTCATCATTTTAAATATCTCATGCCAATTCATTTTGGCCTGAAATGGTTCCATTGAGAAATCAGCTGACAGTCTTATAGGAGTTCCCTTGTAGTTAATGAATTTTTTTAAATATTTTATTTCTTTATTTTTAGAGAGAGGGGAAGGGAAGGAGAAAGAGAGGGAGAGAAACATCAGTGTGTGGTTGTCTCTCACATGGCCCCCACTGGGGACCTGGCCCGCAACCCAGGCATGTGCCCTGACTGGGAATTGAACCACAACCCTTTGGTTCACAGCCCACGCTTAATCCACTGAGCTACACTATCTAGGGCTAATAAATTGTTTTTTATCTTGCTGCTTTTAGGAATCTCTCTTTGTCTTTAATTTTTGCCATATTAATTATGATGTTTATTGGTGTGAACCTCTTGGGGTTCATCTTGTTTGGGACTCTTAGCGCTTTCTGGACTTATACATCTTTTTTCTTCACCAGGCTAGGGAATATTTTAGCCACTATTTTCTCCAATAGGTTATCAATGCCCACCCCCCTCTTTTTCTGATACCCCTATCATGCAGATGGTGTTATACTTCATGTTGTCCTAAAGGTCCCTTAGACTATCCTCAATTTAAAAAATTCTTTTTTCTTTCTGTGCTCTGAATGAGTACCTTGGGACATTTTAATTAGCTAATATTTCTTATCAGTTACATCGTTCCACAGATATTTCAAAACTCACTCCTCTTCATCCAGGCCTCTGCTCAAATGTGACCACAACAGAAAGACCTTTCTGGATTTCTCTGTGTAAAATAACATTTCCCTGACTTTAATTCCTATTTCTTATCTTGCTTTTTTAAAATAATACTTATATCACCACCTGGCATCCAATTACTGATTTTAATACTTTATTCAAAAATTAATTAATTACCTATGCTAGACACTTTTTTTATTTTTTTAGATTTTATTTATTTTATCTTTAGAGGGGAAGGGAAGGAGAGAGGGAGAGAAACATCAATGTGTGTTTGCCTCTCATGTTTCCCCTGCTGGGACCTGGCCCACAACCCAGGCATGTGCCCTGACTGGGAATCGAACTGTGATCTTTTGGCTCACAGGCCCATGCTCAATCCCCTGAGCTATACCAGCCAGGGCTAGACACTTTTTTAGATGCCAGAAACATTACTATCTTCATAGAGTTAGTAGTTTTTGACAAAGATTGATATTGAAAAACTAATCAAAGTATGATTTAAAACAAGTGTGACAAGAACTAGAGGCATAAATGCAACAATTTAAGAAACAGTATTGAGGATCTAATTTTATCAGAGAAAATTCTCTTTAAACATGTGACTAAAGGGTAAATAGTAATTATATGTGTCAAGGGATAAAGGAGGATAGTACTATAGGCAAAGAGAATGAGGCAGAAAAATTATTCAAATACTGGAAAGTCCATGATGAATGGAGTACAGTGAATAAAAGGGGGAGTGAAACATGATGAGGGTCTTAAGTCAATCAGGGCTTAGATCACGTGGGCTTCTTCATCAGCCATGTTAAAGATCCTGTAATTTTGCTAAGGACATTGAAAGCCATTGAAAGCTATTAACTAAATGAGTTACATGACTAGATTGCATGTTAAATGTATATAAAACTCAATGTACTCAAAGAATAGATTTAAAAGAATATATTGAAATGATAATTCTAGAAGTATGGATACTAGTTAAGAGGTAATTTCAGTATATTAAAAAATATAATTTGAATAGCTAGCTAGCTAGAAAGAGACCTTCCAAACATATTTAACAGAGAGAACATGGTGGTTGGCATAAAGAGTAAACATTTATTTCCACATATTCAACTTCAGCAACTGAGTGAATGAATGGTGGCAGTATTTTAGAGTAGCCCGGTTGGAAAGGGGATGATTTTTCAGGTTCTGTTTCCATCGAGTTTGAGATTCTTGTGAGACATTCATGCAAATACATCAAGGAGGACACAGGTATTAAGGTCTGAATTTAAGAATACATAAATATTTTAGATTTGCCAGCATTTGATAGTCAACGAAGGCATACAGTTGAACAACCTTGGAGATGGAATAGTTCTTGAAAAGAGACAACAGCCAAAGAGGGTACCCTGAGAAACTAACAATTAATAACTGGATGAAAAACAAATGAGACTATCAGGGTATGGAGAAGGAATATCCGAAGGGAAAAATACACAAAGAACTAATAGAGTGTGGCATTCTGAAAGTTAAGGCTATAGGGAGTTAAAACAAAGGAGAAATTGTTAAGTGTGTCCAATATCATTGTGACATGCACTAAAACGATGACTGAAAAGATCTGGTTTAGAAACATAAAGAACATAGTGAGCTGAATGTGAATGATTTCAGAGAAGGAAAGTTAGAATTGGTCGAAGAGTAAGTGGATCAATATAGGACAAGAGTAAAAGAATGCTTTGCAGGCAAGATACATTTTTTTCTAATTTATGGTAAAATTTAACTTTTTCTGAAAACACATAAAACTTAATTTTTATTTCAAACATACCTAACTTTCAATCTAGACAATTTTTGAAACTTTAATCAGCACAATGCTAAACACTGCTGACTGTCTGGTATGGATGTAGTTTTTTTCTCACCCAATTTATTGCTCTTATCCCCCCTCAACTTCCCACATTCCCTTGCTTCTAGTCTTGTTGGAGCTGCAGTATCCCAGCTTCTTTATCAACATGGTGTACCAGTCACTGAAAGAGATGCATTTAAATACCCAATATGATTATTGATTTCTTCCTCTCCATGTAGTTGTCAATTTTGCTTTGCTCATTTGGAAGGTAATTAGGTACATCCAAATTTCATATTTCTATATATTCTTTTTGATTGGACCCATTTTAACATAAAATGTCCTTTCTCTCTCAGAACAGTTTTCGCCTGAGAGTCTCCTTTGTCTGATATTAATATAGCCATAGCAAAATTATTTTGGTTCATGGTTGCATGCATCTTTCAACCTATCTGTGGTATTACTATTAAAGTGGTTTTCTTCTGAACATACAGCTATGTTTTTCCTTGGTATGACAATTTTTATCATTTAATCAATGTTTAACATGCAGTCTACCATCCTCTTAATTTCTCTATCCTATTTTTCCCTTTATTTTTCTACTCCACCTTTTTTTTTTGCTATTATTAATTATTGTACTTCTACATATGGTAGATGCCACACAATGCATTGTTAATATTGTTGCTTTAAACATTCAGTTGTATTATATTTAGCCATTTTTACCATTATATGAGAAGTTTGTTCATTTTTGCATGTCTTTTCTTTTCTATCTACAATAATTTTTCCTCAGCTTCCAGAATGCCCTTTAGACTTTATGCTGATGTAGCACCACTGGTAATAATTATCCCAGCTTTTGGATGACTGAGACCATCTTCATCTTGCCTTCACTTTGTTATAACTTTCTGTTTTACATTATAGTAGATACCTGTGTCATTGTAGGAAATTATACAAACAATCCTGCACACTCTCCACCCAACCTTCCCCAATGGTAAAACCAGCCACGCCTGTAGGACAAAGCAACCGGCAGGAAACTGACAGCATCTGAAGATGATGTTATTCAGATTTTACCAGTTTTACATGCACTCATCATGCCCCATCCCTCTTTCTCTCCTTTTCCCTCTACCTCCGTGTGTGTGTTTTATTCAGGGCAATTGTATCATGTGGGTATTTCATGTGATCACTGCCACAGTCAAGAATCACAACAATTCCATCACAGAAATCCCTCTTGCCACCCTTTTATTGCTGGAGCCATCTCTCTCCTTGTTTCTGAAGTTATAAAAAGAAGAGAACATAAACCCAAAGAAAGGAAAAGGAAGGAAATACTGAATATATGGACAGAAAGAAATGATAATTAAAACCTGAAAACCACACAGTCAATAATCAATGTAACAAAAACATGAGTCTTTGGAAGAAGAACAATTAAATATATAAATGTCTAGCAATAGTAACAAAGATAAAATGAAAGAAAACAGAAAGCATCCAAAAATGGGAATGGAACACATGTCACTATAGACATTAAAGCCATTAAAATGGTACTAAGAGAACACTTAGAACAATATAATGCTCATAAATTCTAGAACTTAACATAAATGGAACAATTTCTTGAAAATCAGAAGTTACCAAAACTCAACCAAGAGGAAAGAGACAACATGAACAGTCCTGTGGATCTTGAAGAAATCAAATGCATAATTAAAACCTACAGGAAAGGGATCTCCAGGCCCAGAGGGTTTCACTGGAGACATCTATCACATATTTAATGAATTAACACCAATTTTCACACTCTTTTCAAGAAAATACAACAGGGAATGTTCCTCAACCCATTTTTAGGCTAATATTACCCTAACATCCCCAAATAGAAAAAGACAATAATAAAATAAAAGTTACACACCGATATCCCTCATGAATATATGTAGGTGTGAAAATTCTTAAGAAAATGTAGCAAATAGTAAACAGCAATGCATAAAAAAGAATTATATACCATTATCATTGAAATAATCATAAATTCACAAAAAGTTGCAAACTTGAATCAGAGACGTTCCCTCCACCCATTACCCAGTTTCCCCTAAGCATTAGTTAGGGGAATTTTGTCACATATTGCGGCTTTATGTAACCACTTCTGCAATCCAGATACTAAATTTTCATGATCACAAAAATGTTCTCCTCACTATCCCTTAGTAGCCACCCCCACTTTGTCTCCACAAAATCCCTAATCTCTGGCAATTTTTTCCATCTTCATAATTTTGTCACTTCCACTGTGTTATAAATGGAATAACAGAGCATGCAACTGTTTCAGACTGGCTTTTTCTTCTCCCACTTAGCATGATGAGCTAGATCCATCCAAGTTGTACTGATCGATAGTTTACTAATTTTGATCACTCAGTAGTACTCCATAGTATTCACATACACAGTTTAACGGTTCATCTACTGTAGCATGTTCTGGTTGTGTTCATTTCTGGGCTATAACAAAGAAGCTGCTATTGACAATCATGCACAGTATTTTCCTGTGGACATGTAAGTTCATTTCTCTGAGTTACCTGCCCCAAAGTGCAACTGCTGGATTATAGAGTATTTGCATATATTTTTCTTTTTGAAGAAGTATTCTCCAAAGTATTTATATCACTTTATATTTCCACCAGCAATAAATGAGAGATACCGTTACTCTGCATCCTCTGTCAGCATTTGGTACTGTCATTAAAAAAAATTACCGGTAGCTCTTCTGATAAGTGTGTAGTTATGATGCAGACACTGGCCCAAAGTGTCCATGTCATTATGGATGAAATGAGACATTCACATGGACTACCAAGTCTGGTAGAGTAAAAGGGCAAGCTGGCTTTTCTCCCAAGGGGAGCAAAAGCTGCGGTCCTTGCTTTGATGAGCTTTTATTGTCTTACTGGGCACATTACATGAAAGTACTCTTTAACTATGCACAGGTTCACTTTAGGTGGTTACCTTTCACAGACAACAAAGGAGAGGATGCTGCTAATCACATCACAGAAGAAGGATATTAGCAAATGAAAAGGGAAAAGTGGTTGAACCAGTTACACTCATCCTAGGAAGGTTTAGCATGGATTTGAGGAGGTCACAATAAGCACTTGCTGTCTCAATCCAGGATGAGGGAGCCTTTAGCAAAAGCAAGACTCAAAGCGGCCTAGGCGCATTGCAAGCCTGATTCCCCATGGGAGAACCTATCTGTGGGCGTGGGTCCTGTGCATCTCCGAGTGGGAGCTGGGCCCATGACATGCAGAATGGTCTCCTACATAGTGATATCTCACTGAAGTCTTATTCTGCATTTTCCCTGATGGCTGGTGAGGCTGAACATCTTTTAATGAGCTTTTTACCATCCATATACCATCTTCAGTGAAACATCACTTCCTGACTTTTGCCCACTTTTAAATTGGATTGTTTATTTTTCCTGTTAAGAGATTTCTAGCAAAGAGCTCTTTATTTTTTAAATCAGATATGTGGTTTGAGTATATTTATTCCAAGTCTGGAGTTTGTGTTTTCATGTTCATAACTGAGTCTTTTACAGGGCAAATTTTATATTTGATGAACTCAAATTTATCAATATGTTAAATTTATAAATTATATTTTCATTGTATGATTTAAGAACTCTTGAATGAGCCCAACATTCCAAAGACTTTCTCCTATGTTTTATTCTGCAAATTTTCTAGTTTTATATTTTACATTTAAATATGTGATTCATTTTGAAGTAATTGTTTAATAAAGTATCAAAATAGGAAATTTAATTCTTTCTTTTTTCTTTCATTCTTTCTCTTCTTCTCTCCTTTCCTTCTCTCCCTCCCATCCTCCTCCTCTCTCTCCTTCCTTTGCATCATTTCTTTCTTCCTACCTTCTGTCCTCTGGATAGCCAACAGCTCTAGCACCATTTGTTGAAAAGACTATCCTGTTACATTGAACTGTTTCCACAACTTTGTCAGAATTCATTTGGCCACACTTCTGTGTTTTTTTTTTCTTTTTCATTCTTCACTCTGTCCTTCCACACACACCAAACAATCTTGATTAACATCACTCTATGATAAATCTTTAAATCTGGTATAGCGATTCCATTTTATTCTTATTTCTCAAGACTGTTTTAGAAGTGAATGTATGTCATATAAATTGTCAAAGCTCCAAGTGTAGAGTTCTGCATAGTATTCCCTCACCATCCTATTTCAGCATCTTTAGTGATCTTTCTGATATCGATAATTTGTACATTCTATTATTTGTCAGTCTTTGCAAGAGGCTTGTTAGTTTTATTGATTTATTCATTTTGGAATCATTTTACTTCATTGACTTCCTCTATTTTTACTTTTAATTTTCATTGTCTTCTGCTCTTTAATATTTCCTTCCTTGTGCTTGGTTTGAGTTTATGTTGCTATTGTTTTCTCTAGTTACCTGATGTAGAAGTTTAGACTATTGATTTGAGACTTTCTTTTCTGATGTATCTAATGTTATAAATTTTGGCTACAGCACAGCTTTAGCTGAATCATAGAAAATTGTTAATCATGTAATATCATTTACATTCAGTTCAATGTATTTTAAAAAATTTCTTGAGACTTCCTTTTTCTATCCATGGATTATTTAGAAACATATTGTTGGCTTCAAAGTTTTTTGAGATTTCCCTGTTATCTTTCTGATATTGATATCTAGTTCGATTCCATTGTTGTGAGAGAACACATTGTGCATGATTTCAATGAAAAAATTCAGGTCTTATTTTTGTGTGTGTGGATCAGGATAGGGTCTGTTTTGGTATATATTTTATGTGTACTTACAAAGATTGTGTATTCTGCAGTTGTTTTATGGTCTATACACATTGAAGAGATACTGTTGGTTAATGGTGTTTTTAAGTTCTTCTACATCCTTGGTAATTAATTTGCTGTGTAGTGGTTCTGTCAATTACTGTGAGAGGTTTGAAGTCTGCAATACAATAGTTGATGTGTCTATTACTCTTTCCAGTTCTATCAGTTTTTACTCACATATTTTACAACTCTTTTGTTTAGTGAATACACATTTAAGATTGATATCTCTTTTTGGTGCTCTGACCCCTTTTGTCATGAGGAAAAACCTCATAGCTGGTGACTGTCAGCCTGCTCTCCAGCGAGGAGAGGGGAGGGAATTTCAGGGGGAAAAGGGGAAGGGTTTAGAGCAACAAGTATAAAAGACACATGGACAAAAGCTAGGGGGGGTAGAAATGGGAGGGAGCTGGGGAGGGCTGGGGTGGTGGGCTGGGATAGGAATAGAAGGCAGAAAACTGTACAAGAACAACAATTAAAATAAAATTTTTTTAAATAAAATAAAATTATTGGGAAAAAATAAAAATAAACACCTCATATCTATTTCTTGTTATTTTCTTTCTTCTTAGTCTGTTTCATCTAATGTTAATTGAGTCACTCCTTTCTTTAAATTAATGTATGAGCATATCTTTTTCTATTCTTTTACTTCAACTTACCTATATCATTGGAGTGTGAGTTCATCCAGATATCATATTGGTGGATCACCTTTATTCACTTTGTCAATATTGGTATTGTTATCATTTTATTTATACCAAGTGCATTTAAGGTGAATATTAATGTGTTACAGCTTAAGTCTTCCAATTTGTTATTTTTCTTTGTTTGTTTTCTCTGATTCTGCTCCTCTGTTTCTCTTTCCTTGCCTTCCTTTGGGTTATCTGAATAATTTTTAAAATTCTAACTTTGTATATTATAGTATTTTTAGTACATTGCTGTGTATAATGTACTCAGTGGTTGTTTTAGATAATACAATACACATATATAAGAAGCTAATGAGCAGGCTAGTGTATTATCCTCATGTTTACCCACTCCAAATTTCTAAGCCTTTTACTGTCATTTCCCTTTTGTATAGACAACTTTCTTCAGTCACTCTTTAATATTAGCATTGCTAACAAATTATATTCATTTTCCTTCATCTGAGAATGTTTGCATGCCCCCTGAACTCCTTAAGGAATTTCTTCCTTTTCTTAGGAATATGGTCCACAATCACTTCCATTTGAATTTTTGCCTTTCAGGTCCTATTTATACTTGTTTGTATCTGCCATATACATAGTGCTACATAACTGTTAGTTGTATGAACTGACATTCTTTCACTGTACCCATATAACCACTGCTTTAATCAAGGGTCTGACCATCTTTCCTCTCCACAAATTCTTTCTTCCTGGTTTGTCCAAATTAAGTGCTAGAATATGCATTTTCAATTCCCCTGTAAGTATTTGGTGTTTATGCATTAATCAGATAGGTATCTGTTGAAAACTCATGACATACTTTGTCTGGAACTTAGAAGATTAGATTTGAAGTTAAAGAAAAACACCTTGTATCTTTTATAATATTACAGTATAAACAAACAGAACATAAAGAAACACATGGCATTGGACAGCAATGTATACTTAAGGTCTAAAATCACAGGGACACTGTTTCCTCACTTGACAAGCCCTTTACATAGGAAATAAATCTATTTTAAATTTCCACTTACACATCTCACCAATTCCACAAGAACACTATTTTAATGAGGAGGCTATTTTATCCAATTCAAAGGTAGTTTCTTAATATTATCAAACTATCCCAAAACCAATGAGACAAAGAAGATGCATATTCTTTTGATTCCTAAGATTCATTTAAGACATAAAATATGAAGTGTCAATGCCACAGACTGCTAATAAAAGTGACAGGCCACAGGATCACAGATCCTGGATCGTCATTTTTGGTTCCTTCTAGCCAATCATCTTTTTAGCATCCTATTTCTCTGCCAATTCCCCTTATTCCTCTGAAGTGACTTCCCTTAGTGGCTTTTCCTCTAATTATTATAAAAATAAAATATATAAAATAACTATTACTCTAGGATGATATGGGTATTGCCACATTTTTAAAGAATTTGATAATTGACCTATGATTCTCCCCAAATTGTGTCCAGAGCGAATTTGATCACTCTCTCCCCTTATTTCTATATTTCTTACTCAATAGAAGAGAAAACAACCCTCCCTCCCCATCTGGAATTCCAACACTGGCCATCCCAGTAATGGCTTTGACATTTACTCTATCACATTGGGCCCTAATTAGTGGAACACCAATGGTAACACCCTCCTTGTTTTATGTGGTGAGTGTAACATCAACTGCTATTCCACATGAGATGACACATCAGGGTCCCAGAGGCAAGACTTTTCCTTCCCATGTATTCATCTTGGCTTCTGCTTATGTTTTTTTTTACAGGCCATCACATTCTCTCTCCTTCCTGGTTCTATTGCTATGTCCCTTCAGGCTATAATGCGTCTCGTTCCTCAAACTGGCCGAGGGTCAATTGATCTTCTTTAACAGTTCCATGTTGAGAACTCTTACACTCTAACTCCAAATTGAAGTGACATTCTTTCCCTTAGTTCTTGTCTCTGCGCCCTCCAATGTAATAACTAACCTAACCAATTATTTCCACTAATGGGGGATGATTCTTGAGCCACACATAACAACACTCCCTGGTAATAGCAGCCAATGTATTTGGAGGCATTCTTCAAGAGATGAAATAATCACCCTTCTCTTCTCAAACCTAAGAAATGAGTCTGATGTTGGAAATTCAAATTCTGTAAAAAGAAATAATAATGTCATTGTAGACTAGGCACTTGTTACAAATGGGTCTTTTAAGTATCTCTCAAATCATGCAATGCATATAACACCAATTCTGTCGATATTTTGGGCTGCCCTGCTGAAAAAAAAAAAAGGCAATTCATTTTGAATAACAATCCTTTTTAAGCTTGAAACCTCTTAAGAAATCATCCAAAATTCCCTTGTAAATGTTGAATTGCTTTATGTCTCAAGGGTTTGCTTAGTCGCTAAACCTGAATAAAAATGCCATATTAAATGCATTTATTTTTTGCAAATGCTTAATGGAATTTTACTAATCATCACACTTTCCCTAATACACAACAACTTATTCATCTATCATAGGTTCACAGGAAGTACTTTGGTGTTGCTTGAGTTGACCCTGTATATTCAAGTGTTATCTGGGAACAAATGGCAGCTGGGTATCACACTCATATATGTCCTAAAGATGAAATCATAGACCTTTCTCCAATTTTCCAATATTTCAAAGAAACTCAGAACACTAACTTGAAAAGATATGTATATAATTTTGCAGAAGCAAACTTTCTTTCAGACCTTCTTAAAATTGTAAAGAGCCTTTTTGTGATAGAGATTGAAAATTCTGGTCAAAGATATAATAATAACCTTAAAGAAACCAGTGCATTTACCACTAGCCATGAGTACTGTGCACTTAACAGTTACCTTACCTTTCATTTAATAGATATAATTTATAAATGACAAAAATTGTCCTTATCTTCAGATTACTGATAGAAATTATAGTCATTATGGACACATCATGTAATTTTGACAATGAGGGAATTTCTCTTGCATATATTTGCAGGAAATGTAGCAACTCTAAAGTCCACTATTTCTCTTTTTGTTGCTATATAAAATTATAAAATGCCCCAAAATCTTTTTGTTGGCAATCCACACCTATTAGTTTATTGTAACAGGTTTCAGAGTTGTGCACTGGGTCATTTACCTGCAGACAATTTATTTTGGGGTTCACTGCTACTTTTCTTTGTCCATTCGCTGCTTCCTTTGAGCTGAGCTGCTAATGATTCATGAAAATAAAAAGTAAAAATTCACAGGAAAAATAAGTTAATGCAGTAACAATCATGTTTTGTTCTAAATACTCAGAGGGATAGCCCATACACTTATGATTTCTGAATTCTAAAGGAGCATATCACAAAAAAAATACATGCTTAATCCCTTTTCACAAATGATGCTTTTTCTTCACTCTTTTGGTTTTTAAATAATCAAAAGATAACACATATTGGACAATAAGCTGAAAGAAAACAGCTAAACCTAAAACAAAATACATGAAAAAACATAATCAAAAGCAACAAATAAAAAAAAACACTAGAGAAACAAACAAAAACACAGACACACACAGAATGATGATTACCAGAGTGTAGGGTATGGGTTGGTAGAAAAGGGTAAGTCAGGTCAAACATATGGTGATGGAAGAAGACTTGACTTTGGATGTTGGGCACACAATGCAATATACAGATGATGTATTATAGAATTGTATACTTATAACCTATATAACTTTATTAACCAATATCACCCAACTAAATATAATAAAAATAAAGGGAAAATAGTTGAGGCAGGCAGAGGCAGATCTTGAGGTACTTTGGGATTTTTGCTAACTTGTCTCAGAGCCCAAGGCTGGTAAAATCCACACTTGGGGCACAGTGTGGTCCTTCCTGTGCATACTCAGGCTAAGCAGAGGCAGCCAGAAACTGTGAATCCCTTTGTAGATCCAAACAGGTTTTTGAGGCCCAGTCACAAGCAGCGTCTGACATTGGTTGGCAACAGAGTCCCTCTTAAGAGACTCCAAAACAAACATACCCAGTGGCTACCTTCAGACAACATCAGAGAAGAATCTGATTAGTTCACAAGTATCACATTCAAAGGGAGATATTGGCAGACAGGAGACCCTGCTGACATGGATTCTGTTTCATGTGGTCACCACCTGCATAGCACCTCATACACTGTGGTTGGGGTGCATACTACAGTCAGCCAGCCTAGGGGTTGACCTCACATACAAACAGGCCAACAGAAATCAAGACTCAATTATAACCAGAGAAGGGCACATGTAACCCACAAAGAAGACATTCCTGGAGAACCTAGTTCAGGTGACCAAGGAGACTACCACTGGGGGCCACCAGACAGGTACTCCATAAATCCACCCTACTAAGACTGGGAAGCATATCAGATATACCTAGTACATAGAAACAAATATAAAAATATGCCCAAAATGAGGACACAAAGAAGTATGCCGCAGATAGAAAAAAAAAATAGGAGAACTGTCCAGAAAAACAGCTAAAGAAAATGGAGGCAAGTCTTTTATCAGATATAGAGTTAAAAAATGATTATAAGAGTACGCAAGGAACTTAGTGAAAATGACATCAGCATGAAAAAGGATATAGAAATTATTTTTAAAAAATAACCAGGCAAAAATGAAAAATAAAATATCTGAAATGAAGAATACACTAGGAAAAATAAAAACTAAGTTGGATGAAGCAGAGGACTGAATCAGAAATTTGGAAGACAAGTTAGCAGAAAACACCTAATAAGAACAAGAACAACAATAAAAAAAACTGAGGATATTTAAGGGAACTCTGGGACAACATCAAGTGTAACAGCATCCACATCATAGGAGTAGCAGAAGGAAAAGAGACAGAACAAGGGATTGAGAAAACTATTTGCAGAAATAGTGGCAGAATAATTCCCTAACTTGGTGAAGGAAAAGACAAAAGAGTCCAGGAAGCACAGAGAGTCCCAAACAACATGAACCAAAAGAGGCTCACATGAAGACACAACGTGATTAAAACTGAAAATGTTAAAGATGAACAGAGAGTCTTAGAAGCAGCAAGAGAAAAATGGTTACCTACAAGGGAGCTCCCAAAAGACTGTCAGCAGAGTTCTCAACAGAAACATTTCAGTCCAGAAGGGAATGGCATGAAATACTCAAAGTGATACAAAGCAGGGACCTACAACCAAGACTATTCTACCAAACAAGGCTATCATTTATATTGAAAGACAAATAAAGAGATTTCCAGACAAGAAAAGCTACAGGATTTTATTACCACCAAACCAGTATTTCAAGAAATGTTAAAGGATCTTCATGAAGAAAAAGAAGGAGGAGGAGAGGAAGAAGAAGGAGGAGAAAGGAGGAGAGGGGGAAGAAAAAGGAGGAAGAGAAAGAAAAGGGAGAAGGAGAAGAATGAGAAGAAGAAGGAGGAGGGGATGATAAAAAGAAGAAGTAGAAGAGGAAAAGAGAAGAAAAAAGGAGAAGAAGGAGAAGAGGCATCAACAGTGACACATAGTTAAAAGAATAACATGACAATAAATACATATCTATTAATAATCACTTTGAGTATAAAAAGCTTAAATGCTTTAATCAAAAGATATAGGGTACCTGAGTGGATAAGAAATCAAGACCCATATATAAGCATCTACAACATGACCCACTTCAGATCAAAAGATAACATACAGACTAAAAGTAAAGGAATGTAAAAAAAGATATTTCATGCAAACAAAAATTAAAAAGAAGCTGTGCTAGCAATACTTGTATCTGACAAAAGAAACTTTAAAATAAAGGCTATAGTAACAGACACAGAAGGACACTACATAATGATAAAGGGGTCAATCCAACATGAGGATATAAGCATTGTAAACATTTATGCACCCAACATAGGAGCACCTAAATACATAAAGCAAATTTTGATGGACATAAAGGGAGAGATCAACAGTAATACAGCCATGGCAGGGGAATTTTAACACCCATTGAGCTCAATGGATAGATCTTCCAGACAGAAAATCAACAAGGAAACAAGAGACTTAAGTGACACACTAAATCAGATACATTGGATTTAATTGATGTCTTCAAAGGATTTCAATCCAGGGAAGCAGTGTATACATTCTTTTCAAGTGTACATAGAATATTTATTAGTAGAGACTACACATTAGGACACAAAACAAATCTCAAAAATTTAAGAAGACTGAAATAATATCAAGCATATACAAAATATATAGCAGGATACAAAATAAATATCTAGAAATCAGTTTCATTTTTATATACCAATAATGAACTATTAGAAAAGGAAACTAAGAAAATAATCCCATTTACACGTGCTTAAAAATATAAAATACTTAGGAATAAATTTAACCAAGAATGTAAAAGATCTTTACTCAGAAAATTATAAGACACTGAAGAAAGTAATTGAAGAAGATACAAATAAGCAGAAGCACATACTGTGTTCGTGGATAGGAAGAATTAACATTGTCAAAATGTCCACACTACCCAAAGCAATCTTTTGATTGAATGTAAATCTTATTTTGATACCAATGGCTTATTTCACAGAACTAAAACAAATAGTTCAAAATTTTATATGAAACAACAAAAAACCTCAAATAGCCACAGCAATCTTCAGAAAGAAGAACAAAGTTGGAGGGATCATGCCACCTGATATCAAACTATACTATAAGGCCATACTAATCAAAACAGCATGGCTTTGGCTCAGTAGCTTAATTGGTTGGAGTGTCATCTTGATATGACAAGATTGTGGGTTCAATCTCTAGTCAGGCCACATACAAGAAGCAACCAATGAATACATACATGAATGGAAGAACAAACTGATCTTTCTTGATCCTGCTCTCTCACCCTTATTCATTCTCCCACTCAAAAAAAAATCAGTAAAAACAACAGCATGGTACTGGCATAAAAACAGACATATAGTTCAATGGAACAGAACAGAGCATTCAGAAATTAATCCATGACTTTATGATCAATTAATATTCAGTAAAGGGGGAAGGAACATACAGTGGGGTAAAGATAGTCTGTTCAATGAGTATTGTTGGTAAAATTGGGCAGATACATGCAAAAAATGAAACTATAACATCTTACCTCAAATACAAGAATATACTCAAAATAGATTAAAGACTTAAATGAAAGACTCAAAACCATGAAAATACTAGAAAAAATATAAACAGTAAAATCTCTGAGATTTCTTGTAGCAATATTTTTTTCTGATATATCTCCTCAATCAAGGGAAACAAAAGAAAAATTAACAAATGGGAACTACATCAAACTAAATTTTTTTGCACAACAAAGGAAGACATCAACAATAAAAGACAACTCACTGAATGGGAGAACATATTCGCCAATGTTACATCTGATAAGATGTTACTATCCAAAATGTAGAAAGACCTTATATAACTCAACCTGAAAAAAAGACAGTCCAATTTAAAAAATGGGCAAAGGACCTAAATAGATACTTCTCCAAAGAGGACATGGAGATGGCCAACAGACATGAAAAAAGAGGCTTAGTGTCACTAAAAATCAGAGAATGCAAATTAAAATCATCATAAAACATCACCTCACACCTATCAGAATGGCTGTCATCAATAAATCAACATATAACAAGTGGTGGCAAAGTTGTGGAGAAAAGGGATCCCTTGTGCACTGTTGGTTCGAATGCAGACCGGTGCAGCACTGTGGAAAGAAGTACGGAGCTACCTCAAAAATTTTAAAATGTACCTGCCTTATGACCTAGTGATTCTACTCCTTGGAATATATTTGAAGAAACCCAAAACACTAATTCAGAAGAATATGCACCCTCATGTTCACAGCAGTGTTACTGACAATAGTTACTGACAAGGTTTGGAAGCAGCATAAGTGCCCATCAGTAGATGAGTAGATAAAAAAAAGCTGTGGTATATTTACACAATGAAATATTAATCAGCCTTAAAAAATAAAATCTTACATTTTATGACAGTATGAATGTATCTGGAGAGATTTATGCTAAATGAAATATGCCAGTCAGAGAAAGACAACCCTATGATTTAACTTACATGTGGAATCTAATGAACAAAACAAACTAACAATCAAAATAAGAGAGATTCCTAGACATAGAGAACAGACTAACAGCTGTCACAGGGAAGGGGGTTAGGGGGCTAGATTAAAAAGGTAAGGAGATTAAGCAAAAAGAAAAATTCTCATAGACACGGACAATAGTATGGTGATTACCAGAAGAAAGCGGGGGGTGAATGTAGATAGAAAAGGATAAATGTGGGATAAATGTTGATGTAGGGAGACTTGACTTGGGGTGGTGAATACACAGTACAATATACAGATGTATTATAGTACAATATACACAGCATTATAGAATTGCACACCTGAAATCTATGTAATTTTATTAACCAATGTCACCCAATAAATTCAATAAAAATGAAAGAATTAAATAAAACAAATATTAAAGAAGAAAAATACTGCACTATCCTTTAGTGTGCTTTAGTAAAAGCAAATCTAATTCAAAAGTTCACCTTTCATTTTGCCTTCTAACTATGCTGAACATTTGAATTCCTAAGATTTATCACTAATGTGATATTGTGGACATTATTCCTTAGTAAAGGTGTTCCTTCTATGGGAAGCATACAATTTGTTTTTACTGCTTTTTAATGTGATAGATCAGAATTTGTTTTACATTTAAAAAGAAGAGTCCAGATCCTCAGCCTAACTGGTTTTGTTTTAATGACCACAAAGTATATACGCTTTACTGCATTTTTGCAAACACAGGCCAGTGACAGCCCAATAACGCCATGCAGGGCTCAGCTACCCACAAGTGCAGATGGAGTCATCCAGTCACTGATGGACAGATCTCTGTTCCAACAACTTACTCTTTGAATACAGAATCAAAGAATATTGAAAATATGAGGAACTAAGCTTTTAGATCATTTTGCTACATGAAGATAGAATCAGAGAATATTAAAAACAAAGAAGAAGAGACTGCCCTTTCAGATCATCTCCTTCTATTTATGGAGAAGAAGACTTTGGACTGTAGAGAAAAGGATAGCCCTCAGTTGAGTTGGAAATTATGTTGAGACAGAAACTCTGAATATCAGTCCAATGCTCATATCTGTAAGGAGTTCCTAAAGGCCATAATTGGTTAAGGACCAGGGGTGTTAACCTCAACTCTAACAGCTCTGAGTTTCTGCACTGTCCTGCTGTGTACCTTTTCAAATAGCCCTGGTGTGAATAAACTATCTTCAAATTGTCCTAGTTGGAGTGTGCTGTCTGTTTTCTATTACCACCATATGGGTATACTACCTTCGTCATAATACACACTTTCTGAGTTTGAAATTTTCATCTGTAAAAGAGAGGTGATAAAAATATAGAGCTCATAGAAATGAAATTAAAATTTCATGAGATAATATATGACAATCACTTAAAGTGCCTGACACACAGTAAACAATCAGTTCTCTAAATTAATGTTAATTACCACCAGTATGTGTATGATACCTTATTCTTCTGCACAAGTAACAGTGTATAGGTAAGTTTAATATATAGCATGTTTAGGGGTATATTATTGTGGAAATCTAGCTGCTTGAGAAAATTATCTTACTATATATTTACCAAGTTTGACTGGCAATCACATAGAAGATCTAATTTTAATGTATCCCCATCTCCCATACCCAAACCTTCCCAAATGAAAGCTTTTAATTATTCATCCCAAAATCTCATTTTGTATCATGTATTATAAGTGAGATCCTAACTCAAGAAAAGGCCCATATTTCACATTCAATAAATGTTTTCAGAAAGAATAAAATGTGTTAGGTGACACAACAGCCATCATAGGATTCTGAAGCTAACCAGTGTCATCAATGGAATCACTTTACACTATATAAATGAAGTACACAAGGGGACCTGAAATATTTTAACTAGCATGCCAAATGAACTTTCTTTTGCATCATTGAGAGGTTTAACATGGACTATGTATATATCTACTAAGCCAGGTCTTTCAAGAGATTCAGATATCTACTTAAGGGAGCTCTTTGCTTTCAATCAAAGTTGACGTAAATTTAGCAGAATTGGTTTACATTTTGTTCAACCGGAAACATTTAATGATGATGTAAAACATGGAAATTTGCTACCTAGTTGTTCAGCGAACCTTTAAAATCAGAGGGAAACCTGGGCCCAAAAGAGCATAGTGGTTCCCTTAGGGTGAGCCAAAGCTAAATTCAGAATTTGAAATAACTCCCATTTAATGAATACTGGTGTGAAAATAATATGATTAGCTTAATTTAGCTTAGGTCAGTATTTCTGGCAGACTCTGCTTACATGATGCCCAGGTCTGACATGACACGGGTCTTTGCTGAACGTACCACAGTGTCCTGGCAAACCATCATGGTGGTACGTGTACGAACTGCAAGAGTACATAGTTTTTACTTTGTTCATCATTTCCTTAACCACTAGTTTTTTTTTTCTCTCTGTCTAATTAGGAGATAATTATTAAGTTCAGATAAATTCTTTTTTAAAAGTTTTGCACAGATTTTCATCCTTGCCAAGGCTGCATTAAGTATTTGTAAACATTTAACCATTTAATTTTAATTCCTGAATCTTACAGAAAAATAGCAAGGGGTTTTGAGCAGGTGCCACTCTTATTAAGAATTAAAGGAAAATCTACTCTGAAAATCCAAATAAATGTCAAAGCCATTAATATTAAGACCCCAATGACAATTTAATTCACTTTAAAGAAGAGACATCAGGAATATTTGGGGGAAATGTCAGGACAAAGCTAAATAAATTCAAGGTTAAACAAGAGAAGTCATGGAGTGAAAGGCAGTGCTCAGAATTTCCATAACAATGTTGTTAACCTCAATTTGTAAAAACTGCCTCTTATCTTTGCTGGATATGACCTTACATCCAAAGGTTTAAAGGGTTTTGGGGGGAATGTTTGGTGAGAAAAACAAGACATACAGCATTTACCACATGGCACTAGGTAAAAAGGTATTTTTGAACATAGACAACTATGATCTCGGCCAGGCTCTGACAAGAATATTACCATGGATTAAGTACTCACAGTTTCCAAGCTCAGTTCCCCTATCCCTGTCACATGGTTCAAACCCATTCCAAGGCTTGTGAGTATTCCTTTATTTGTCATTTATGCATCTATTTTAAAATATTTCTTGTTTCTTATGGTGCAAGGTTTGCTCTAGGTACAGTGGCTTCAGTAGGAGCAAGCAATGGTCTCAAATTTTGGAGCAAATAATCTATGGGAGACAGACATGCCAGCACACATTAAAATAATGTGTGATGAGAAGTATGAGAAAGCAAATGTAGAAGCTATGATAATACGTGGTAGATGGAAGCCTGGCTGGAGACATGAAGGATAATACAATAGGTGACTGCATATCAAAAGACTCTGCAAGAACCAGTCATTAAATTATACAGAGGTGGCTAGAAAGTTGTCTGACAAACCACATCAAAATGGTTAAGACAGTATCAGCAACATTAGCAAAAGCATGTATGTTTGGGGGTCTTTAAAAAGTCTAAGCAAATCTTGGGGAAAGAGAGATTGGAAAAGTCATTGGGGAAAATCTTTAATGGTATAAATGCCAGGCTAGTGACTGGACTTCAGTCTACATTCCCTGTTGATGGTATGCCAAGGAGAACTCAAAATCACAGGATGGAGAACATGGCATGTTGCAGGGGTGTCTAAACTTTTGGCATCTCTGGGCCACACTGGAAGAAGAGGACGTGTCTTGCACCACATGTTAAATACACAAACACTAACAAAAACTGATGAGCAAAAAAAAGGCCCAGGCATAATTTTAATATCTGCCACCACAGATAAGCAAAAAAGCCCTCACCTGTGGTCCAGGGGCTGCAGGATGGACACCCCTGTTAGAGCTTTTATTATGTACAAAGCATATAAAAATCAGCAAGAGACCCACTGTAGAATACAAGATATTCACATGACTTATAAAGAAAAAAATGGGGCAGATAAACGTTTGACTGCTGGTAACAACGTCAGCATCCAGATTTAGTCACCTCTATAATTAGGACATTTAAGGAATGATTTTTTGCTCATTTACTGGCAGAAAGTCATTGAAAATTTTAGTGCTGCAATGCCATGGTCATGGTACCTAGTGAAACTACAGCTGATTAACAGAAGTAGGTCAACTTCCTAGCAATCAGTCTTATGAAACATTTAGATTTCTGAAATGTTTATTTTCTAGCTCAGAAAGTACTTGCATATATGTATGATTCTCTCAGGAAAAATAACACACAAAAAAGATAAATCTATATTTTACTAGTGATACCTGGTAGCATTTTGGCACTCAGATGTCTGTATCCTGGGCTATATGAATGAGAAGATACTCTGCTACCTAAAAAGGGATGTTTATGTTAACTCCAAGGCAGAGATAGACAGACAGACTGACAGACAGACAGATAATCAGGTATATAAATGAAGTCAATAAATTAAGGTTTTAGCCCTGGCTGGTGTGGCTCAGTGGATTGAGTGCTGGCCTGCAAACCAAAAGGTCACGGGTTCGATTCCCAGTCAAGGCACATGTGGGCCAGGTCCCCAGTACAGGGCATGTGATAGGCAACCACACATTGATGTTTCTCTTCCTCTCTTCCTTTTTTTTTCTTCTCTCTAAAAATAAATAAATAAAATCTTTAAAAAATCTAATAAAGTACAATTTTTCAGACATTCAGTTCCTAAAAGTTGCCAAAAATGAAAGTATCACTTGACTGAAAATAAGAGAAAATGTTTAACATGGCAAATCTAATGCCTGCAGGTGACTTTTGAATGGTCTGATTTTTTTCAGGTATCCAAGAGATGACAAGAAGAGGACCAGAGATTACCCTGTGGCAGCTGACCTCTCCAGATGTCTAGGTAATGCCAAGAAATCCAGGAATGCATCTTTCATCATGCTTTACTTGAACTCAAAATGCCATCTAAACATTCAAGGACTAGATGCAGCTTGTCCTCGGAAGACACCGAGCTGGAAAGAACTGGGTCAGTACCCTTGAAGGGGATTTCATGTGTATTCATATGCACATTTGTTTTTTAAAAAAAGATTTTATGTTATTTATTTTTAGAGACAGGGAAAGGGAAGGAGAAGAGAAGAAGAGAAACATCCATATGTGGTTGTCTCTCATACACCCCCTACACAACCCGGGAATGTGCCCTGACTAGGAATTGAACCAGTGACCCTTTCATTCCCAGGATGGTACTCAATCCACTGAGCCACACCAGCCAGGGTAGATTTGTTTTAATCACCATTATATTGATTTATATTTCATTATTTGGCTATAAAGTTCAAATACATAGGTACTGACTTGCAAAAAGATGGCCTTTTCCAATCCAAAATCAGTATTTGTCACAACAGCAGAACTGATAAATATAATGAATACACTTAAATAGTAATCACCATTTTGACCTTTGGAGATAATATAATGATTTTACTGGCATTCCATAGGAATATTATTTCCATGAAAATAAATTTATGTAGTTATAAAGAAGTAATGTGTGCTTGCAGCAAAACAAATTTTGCTATGGACTCTAATAGTGCATATGCACACACGTAGGATAGGATACATTTTGCAAATAGCCAATTGTTTTTTTTTCTCAATTTTCTTGCCCTGCCATAAACACTTCCTTTACTTATTGAACTGGTGTCACTCTTCAAATGAAATTTGGTCTCTGAGTTACAAATTCTTTTGAACCACAGAGCAGAGCAAATCTTGAGAATCATGTCATTTTATTTTCAAGAGCCAGGTATTTTTGCTACACAAAAAGTTCAGCCTGACAGAAACTGGGCAGAAAATGTGTACACTAAATGATAGATTTGCAACAGATAAAAGAAGATTCAAACTACCCTATCTTCACAGAGTAGACAGAGGTTGTGGAGGCTGAACAAAGTGTTCCTGAGAGGGGCCCCCATGTCATTTCAACCCAGAAAGATGAAAGTCTCAGACAGGTTTGGGGGGATCCAAGAACAGAAAATTGATATTCATTTTTTGGATGAAGTCCAATGAAGAAGCAGGTTTGCAGTGAATGTTTTCATTTCTGTGTGGCATGCTAGTTCCGGAGTATGACGATGTTAGGGCACATATAAAGAACGAGTGCTTGAGAGTAAAGAGCATCTATGGCCAGAGACCATTCCTAAATTTCTTGTACCATCTAAGAGGGGTGCAGAAATATCTAAGGGCTGAAGATACATTTCCCCATCAACAAAAGTTCATTATAGTTAGGTCCCCTACCACTCCTCCCCTGTCTTAACAACCAAATCTGCTCTCCCACCCCACCCCACCAGCCCCAGCACTCCATAATCCATGGGAATCCTGGGAAGACGGGAGGAGGGAGAAATCACCAAAATGGTTGAGTAGAGACCTGAAACTTCTGAGAGGGAATGAAACCAACCAACCAAACAAAAAAAATGAATTACTACAATCAGATGAAAGTAACTAGATTAAATTTTCCATCAGGAGGAAGGAAGGAAAGGACCTCGAGATAGAGACTGTTATATAACAGAAATAATTTGTAGCATAACCGAGTTTGTGGCTTTAGCAAGTTTTGCTATACAGACACAGTCTCTGACTTATGATGGTTTGATTTGCAATTTTTCAGCTTTATGACAGTGAAAAAGCAATAGGCATAATAAATTACAATACTTTATTCAAAACTTTATTATAAAATAATCTTTGTGCTAGATAATGTTGCCCCACTGTAGACTAATGTAATGTTTTGAGCACATTTAAGGTGGGCTAGGTTAAGCAATGATGTTCAGTAGACTGGGTGCATTAAATGCATTTTTGATTATGATATTTTCAGCTTAAAATGGGTTTACAGATTGCAACCCATCAGAATGCAAATCAAGGAGAATCTTCATATAGATAGAGATTTGAAGATATACAATGGCTGTTCCAATCTTCCTTTTGCTCCTGCAAATGCCTAAGCTACAGTTCTTTTTAAAAATTCCCCTAACACCTTGCTGGACTCTATCAAAACTCTCATTCACTTCTGGTCAGGATCACCTACTTTGAATTGACCATAATAATATGTTGAAAGTAATTCACACCTTATGATAGGGCTCAATCCGAAGTGAAAGATAAATTATTGGTGGATTTCAAAACAGTGTATCTAAACCTTTCAGGCATCCAAATAGAAATTTATCATAACTAATGCTGCAGACTACAGTCTCTTTCATGTTCTGCGCCCATCCCCACAGTGAAGGGCAATAAATGAAGAATCATGCAGCCTTCAACACTGCAAAAGGGCCTTCTCTCATACAAACCAAGAAGTTATTGCTTGGTTAATTTGAATTAAAATCATGAATGTGGAATATATATAACATTATACAAGGACCTGTCAGATACATAGTTACTATCCTTGATTTTAAGAAAAATTACACTTAGTATCTTGAAATCATTCCCCAGATACAGGTGAGTGATTAGAATATATGAATATCCAAGATGTGATCTTCTTATCTTTAAAGAAATAATAATAAGTATAACAGCAATAGCTGCTTGAAAGATATTTCTTTGAGGATTAAAGGAGATAAAGTTAGAAAAATAAGCTAAAAATCCTAGGCTGTCTACCAATGGACATGTCTTTCACATTCAGAAATGTCAAATCTATTTCTGTTTTTAATGGAACTGGATACATAAATAGGATGAAGCAGGAGAAGCAAAAGGCTGCAGAGTCTCGACACCCTGTGAGAAACGAGCTATGGGACTGACACCGGTGATTCTGATGATGTAAACTACTATGTAGGAAGAGGCAGACTGTTAAAATATATTCAAGAGGAACAATTTAAGAACATATCAAGTTTATTCAAAGGATCTGAAACAGAACAAGAACAGATAAGAAAAGCATTTGGACTTTCAAGGTATCTATTTACATTCACTTTTGTCTCACAGAAAAAAAATACCACTGGCAACCAGATTTAATATGATTAGAGGTAGGTCCTTGTTTTGATATTGTGAAGCACTGTGGGGTTGACCTGGCTACTTCCTGACCATCCAGGCCCCTCAGGGTTTTAACAGTGGTGGGTGGGCCTCATTACAAATGTTGCTTTGGGGCCTCATTACAAATTTATGTTTTTAAGATTTTATTTATTTACTTATTTATTTATTTATTTATTTATTGAGGTGGAAGGGAAGGAGAAAGAGAGGCAGAGAAACATCAATGTGTGGTTGCCTCTCATGCAACCCCTACTGGGGACCTGGCCCGCAACCCAGACATGTGCCCTGACTGGGAATCGAACTAGTGACTCTGTTTTGCAGGCCAGTGCTCAATCCACTGAGCCACACCAGCCAAGGCTACAAATCTCTACAAAACTCAGGGAATGGCTGGATAAAGTAATTATTAGTAAAAGCTACATACACAAAGGTATTTCAAGATGAAACATGGCCCTGCATTCATGAGTTGCTGTCCCATTTTCTCCTTTATCTTCTCTCACAATCAGCGGTGTTAGTGATACTTTAAAGCTCACAAATACTGTGCAGTACTGGAAAAACACATAAATGCAAAGGTAAAATTCCTGACTCTAGCATTCCTATATGATCCCAGTCAGTTATTTTGCTACACTTATGGTCAATTTCCTAAATTGTAAAATGGGAAATATAATACTTTATATGGTTCTTCTGAAAACAAATAAAACTTTTAATCTAGCACTACAAATGGAATGCATGATCAGTTTTTTAAATGGATGTGTTGAAAGAAAAAATTATATTAACTAAAATATGCTCAAGGTTGGTCACCATTATAGGACTCGGATTTTAAAGAAATAAATAGAAAAATGAACCAATGAATAAAATAAACAAATATGGAGGAAGGTTTCAAATCATGTGTCATACAGTTCCTTCTCTGGCCAATTCTCATCCTTGCCTTAATTGCTTATAAAAGACAGAAGCCATGCCCAACTGCTTTGTAACCTTACATGTGGCTTTTAAGGTGCTGAAATTCACTAAACACATCTCAGTTTCCTTTGATTGCCAGTTTTATAATGTCTTTCAATTGATGTTCTAAAACATGTCCCTGAGTTTTATTTACTATTTTATATGTATTTCTAGAGTATAACACTGACTACTATTGAAATGAAGGAAAAGTCCCAATAAAAATTATTCTTTTACTCAAGGTTTACAAATTGGACTAGGTCTACAAGTACTCAGCATTTACAAGTGGTGTATGTAATTAACTCCTCCTATCTCATACAAGAAAAGATAATAGACATTTAATCATAAATGTAAGAGATGTGCATAAAGATAACACCCATCTCTTAATATCAATTTTAAGGCAAGTCTTAGTATCTGTCTTACTATAAACATGCAATCTGCTGCTGTGAAACATGCATAATGCTAAGGAATGATATATCTGTGGAGAATAGTTTTTTCACAGCTATCGTGAGATAAATATATCTTTGGGAAGATTGGAGGAAAGGAGGTATTTTATCACAGTCATTCTGTAACATAGATGTACACCAAGAGCATATCCTAAAAATAGGAAGCATTTTATTGTTAATGAAAAACACACATTTCCTTAATTAAAAATTTCCTAAAGTGCATATATACTTTCAAAAGTAGCTCCAATATTAAATCAGTGATCACCTGCACACTGGATTGTTTTCAATGCAGTGCCTGAGGCAGCTGCCAAAAGTCACACAGAGGCAATGGCTGTCACAGAAAGCTTAGGACATAGGGAGCCCACCACACCAGAGATTCTGACTTTTAGACTGCATTCCCATCAGACCAGAGAATGTGACTTAAACTTTGGTGGGTCAGGGGGGAACACTTGTGTTTGTGAGTGTGGTTGTGTGCGTGTGCTCATCTGAGCACCTGGACACTTTGCTAGTCAGGAATCATTCAAGTGATAAATATCGCCACAACTAACTTTGCTATGTACCTTTGGATATATACTACTTAAATTGAAAATTGTTTCCAGGATCTTAAATTAACATATAAACCCATAGCATACTATTCTTTCAGGTAGAGTTGGGGCTCTGTAAAAAGACTATTACAAGACTCGGTTCTTGGTCATAGAATGACCTGGTTTTACAATTTAGAAAATGATCTTATATGTTGCAAACCTAAAATGACATGGTAATTAAAATACAGACATAGATGCCAGGAATCTAGTTAACATGGGTGTAGGAGGGCAAAGGGGGAAAAATTGGGACAACTGTAATAGAATAACAATAAAAAAGGATTTAATAAAAAAGTTGAAGTTTGCATTATATTAACTCTTATGTTGACTGAGTTTAGATTGGCAGGTAGCTGTGGTGGTTCCCCCTGTATCTGCTCCACTCTCTCTTCCTGTGCTCATTCATCTCTTTGGAATAGGAGCAAAGCAATTGTTCTCTTATTCTCTAAAATGCATGGGAATAATTCAAGCCAGGATTTAATAACTCAAAATTTCTTGATACACTTTCCTTTCTTTCTAAAGGCTATCAAAATAAGAACAACACTTTCCTCAAGGTGATGTTTAGAAATTGTGTTTCTTTAGCAGCCATTTAATAAATCATATTTCATAGGGTTGTGATATATAAACTTGATAGAGCAGCCAGCATGCAAGAGCTAGCAAAAACTTAGTACTTTTTTTTGTTCATTGTATTACTTTAAATTTCTTATTTTACATGTAAAAATGGAAAATGGAGAAGTCCCATGACTTATTAATGATAAGGCCACTAAATAAGCAAAGTTAGGGCCAGAACCAAGATATCCTGGCTCTCAATCTTGTGATCCTTCCAAAACTCAATAATTCTAAGATACTTTCAACAATAAGAATATCTAACCTGAAATAGACAAAAACACCTAGTTAAGTTATATCAGAAAAAAAGTATCTAAATCATTTCATGGAATTTGAAGACATTAAATTTAAGATTTATAAGGCTATAATACAAATATTAGGTGGTAATATTTGCAATAGTGCAGAATTTTCATTACCAAACACCAGAATTTCCAAGTAACCTCCACATATGGCCATTGAGAAAGCAGAGAATCTTGTGGTTCACAGTAAGGAAATGTGCCGATCAGTGGGTCTTCTTTTTCCTCCAAAAGGAACATTGTTCTCTTTACCTAAATGGACTTAAGTCCCATGAACCCTCCCAGAATAAGTGTCCAATTGGCATGGTTGTTTAACAATTAGCTCACTGAAGGGAAAAAATGGGAAAACGTGCAAGGAAAGAGAAACAGCCTTGTCAGACTAATTAATTACTGTACCCAGGGGTTCTACAGAAATAATAACCAGATTATCCCAACAACTAAAACAAAAATACTTTACCTTTCCTACTATATTCCTCAAAATGGGTTTTTGCTGTATCCATCAAACTTTTAAAAATGAATCATCTGAGAGATATGAAGAAGACAAAAAGTTGTGAAAATACAGAAGAAATTGGAGTGATGTTTTGAATGGATTTTGAGAGTTATCTGCCCAGACAGGTTTGGTAATTCCCAAAGTATTCTCCCAGTGTCGCCTCCAGCCCCATTTCCCACACCATCCAAGTCATCTGAGAAGCAGATACCAAGTTTGCACTATCTGCACTGGAGAATAACTACATTATGGCTACACAGCCATTTGTGAGAGGACCCAGACATCTCACTACCATAGGTTCTAAACACTGATTCCAAGTTGGAAGCTGCATGCCTGCTGGCTCAGGAAGGAACTCCACATGTAAATGGAGGGGAGGGAAACCTGACTGCCAGGCCTGCTGTGTCAGCCAAATTGGCTTCAGCCATCACTGGGGGGGGGGGCGCTCATTGTATCGGGAGCATCTCCATAACTGTATCATTTTCCTATAAATAGGAGCATACAACATTCAGGCATGGAGCTCATGAGAAAAAAGGAGGAAAATTATGGACTACAAGTCATCTCTGCCCTAAGTGAGAAAGTTCTGTGCACTGAAATGATGTCATAACTAGAGGTAGCACTGTTACTGAGTTAGGTAACAACATAGCGAAACCGCACAAGATTATTTTAAGCACAGATCTGTTGGCAAGTATTCACATATGGATACCATGTATGACAGAGCCCTGAACTAGGTATAACCAAGTTCTGTTGCAAAAACAATGAGCATAATCAAGAATAAACATTCCAAAGCATAAATATGCTTTACAGAGATAAGCTCCCATGTTAGCCTCTATATTTGAATTTATGACACATCGTAAGATGGCTCCTGCCCAAAGAACTGTGCCAATAATAACTTAATCTCAGAAAAACAACATATTAGCTTTTATTATAAGACCCAGAATTTATGAAAGTTATTTCTTTCATATTTATAATATCTGGTTAGGCTTCTGCATTTGAGGGGTTCTCTCACCATGCACAGAGTAACAGGGTTGTAATAAGCTTTAGTTCTAGTCTGGAGAATCCTGGTATTTTTGTCCCAGGCATCTCCTGAAAAAAGTTGTGCCAAGATCGCAGTTGTTTTGGATGAAACATTTACAACTGGAGAAAGATCAAAGTCAACACCTTGAAAGCAGCCCAAAATCTGATTGGTAACTGAGCTGGAGAGAATTCACAGGTGTTACATGCTCTGTGCTCTTGGCCCTTCCATCTGTTCTGCATCATTCTGATCATATAAAAGTAAACGTGACATTGTCACTTTTTTGAAAGTTTTGGGATGTAGGATAAGAACGTGGAAAAAGATAGTATATATGTCCATACCTATACAATGCATGCCAGGTAAAAGGTAATTGCTAATGTATGCTATCCAAAAAGGGTCATAGTGCTTTGAACAAAAGGAATGGGTTGCCTGTCACACCAGAGCAAAGGGAGATGGAGAGAGATTTCCAGTAAGACATTGTATTCAGCAGGGTTTTGAATGAGGAATGAGAATTTTAAAGAGGTGATCATTTTTTACAGTGAGAACTTTGAAAATGTCAATCTACTCTGAAGGAAGAACACAAATACACATAAAACCCTGAAATGTAAAGCTATTATAGTGATTTGAGAGGCATGGGTAGAACATTCCAAGTAGAACAGAGAGAAAGTGCCAGGAAGTGTCCAGAGGTATAAAGATGAAAGCTCATTTTGATGTCAAGACAGTAAATACCAAAGGAAAAAAACTGTTTAAGACTATAGGATAGGCCCTGGCTGGTGTAGCTCAGTGGATTGGGTGTAGGCTGTGAACCTAAGGGTTGCCAGTTCAATTCCAAGTCAGGGCACATGCCTGAGTTGCAGGCCAGGTCCCCAGTGGGCGCCATGTGAGAGGCAACCACACATTGATGTTTCTCTCCCCTCTTTCTCCCTCCCTTCCTCTCTCTCTAAAATAAATAAAAATAAAAGACTATAGGTAATAGAGAATCATTGAAGACTGCAGAGCAGAAGTTTGGCACTGTGAGATCTACTCTTTGGAACAACAGCTTTAGTTCCACTGAATATAATTACCACATTTTGCCATGTATAATGAGCACTTTTTTGCCCAGATTTTTGAAGGAAAAATAAGGATGCACATTACACATGGGTAGTACCTGAAATACTTTGTGTCTGTTCTTGTGTTTTGCAATGATTTGTTACATAAAATTTCTTGTACCATAACATGCTCAAAAACAAATGTTAAAATTCCTTTAGAATACAAAAAAAAAAACAGTCTCTAAATATAAATAAATAAAAATTGAATTAAAAAAATAAAATGAAAGATTTTTTTCCCTGAAAGTCTGGGTCAAAAACATGGGTGTGCATTATACCCTGGAGCACACTGTACATGGCAAACTATGGGTAAGAGAAAAGGGGGTAATATAGGAAATGATCTAAGTGACCATGTAAGAGGCTTTGAATGATTTGAGGACACAATACTGGTTGATGACACTGGTTATAGTAAGGAGGAAGAAGACAGGGCAATGTAAAGGCAGATTCTATAGATCTGGGTAATTGAACCAGAGACTGAGAGCAGGCACGTGGGGTAATTACAATATGAAGGGATTTGGGCCACCACCTATAGTCCTGATACATCACTGGGTAATAAGTTTTTTCTTCTGGCTACCATAATGATTAATTTTGCCACATAGCTTCCAGAAATTCTGACCTAGATGAGGCCCTTGTGAGAACGAAAGGAGGGAGGAAAGAGGTACCTCCCATCTCCACACTTGCCCCCCGCCAAAAACAACAAAACAAAACAAAAAAAAAACTGCTTTCTAGGCTATTGAAGAGACACAAATACTGAGAAATTGCCAGGGAACAAATAATAAAACATGTATTGATATGATACAGTTTGCAAGTGCTTATAATGGCTACAAATGAATTAACAATCAGAAATGTCTAGAAATATAAAAAGATTCTGATATTTATATTCCCAGTAATACATCATATAATGTTGTACCCATTAGTGTGAATAAAAATGTTAGATGAAGATGACTTTACTGAATTGTCCCAATCATCTGAATTATACCAAAATGTTCATAGTTTTTCTTTTTGGTATTTATGGAGATTATATGACTTTGATAATGCTAACAGAATTAGTAAATATTATATGTCAAATTATATACCGCATTTTTGGACTATAAGATGCACTTTCCCCAAAAAATTTGGGCAGAAAAGGGGAGTGCATCTTAATAGTCCAAATGTAGCTTACCTGGCTCGCTGGGCGGAGGGGGGCAGTGGTGAAGTGGGATGATAGGTTATTAAGTATTTTACATTTTTTGCTTCAAAACTTTTTTTCCTATTTTCCTCTTCTAAAACCTAGGTGCATCCTATGATCCGGCACATCTTATAGTCCTAAAAAATATGGTATACTGCTCAAATACACATTGATGTGCCCTAGTATACAGAAGACCATTCTGAATGGCATGGGCCCAGCTCCCGTGGAAAGCAAGGTCCAATACACAGGACCCATACTCACAGATAAAAAAGCTCATGAAAAGATGTTCGGCCTCACCAGCCATCAAGGAAAATGCAGAATAAGACTTCAGTGAGATATCACTATGTAGGAGACCCTTCTGCGTAGTGTGGGCCCAGCTCCCACTTAGAGATGCACAGGACCCACACCCACAGATAGGCTCTCCCGTGGGGAATCAGACCTGCAATGTGCCTAGGCAACTTTGAGTCTTGCTTTTGCTAAAAACTCCTTCACCCTGAATTGAGACAGCAAGTGCTTACTGTAACTTCCTCAAATCCATGCTAAACCTTCCTAGGATGAGTGTAACTGGTTCAACCACTTTTCCCTTTTTATTTGCAAATATCCTTCTTCTGTGATGTGATTAGCAGCATTGGCTCCTCTGTTGTCTGTGAAAGGTAACCACCTAAAGCGAACCTGTGCATAGTAAATGAGGACCATCATGTAGTGTGCTCATGGTGGAGGCTGGGGCTTTTGTTCCCCTTAAGAGAAAAACCATGTCATCCCTTTTCTTCCACAGGACCCATAGTCTGTGTGAATGTCTCATGCCTCATCCACAATGTGGAGGACCACATGAGCCAGGATCTGTATCACTAATATTTGCACTTACATGCTTCTGCACATCTCCCTAATGCTACGTTTATGGATGAAAAAAATGATTGTGCCCTTACCAGAAAAAGGGTCATGAATATGAGCTCATTTTGGTAAAAGATGAACATTTGGTTGAAATTGAAAGCTTTGGAAATCAAAAGGAATTAATTCTCAATCTTGACTCTATAATTCTGGTTATCAAATGTGCCTGATTCTGCCTTATGGGATGTGTTACAAAACCATAATTCCATGTAGCTGCTGACAGACATGCCCTAATAGATCCTGGCTATTCAGAACTCACTCCTTGATCAAAGAGGTGATCAGGAGAAAATTCTGCCAAGGGGCCATACCCTGACCGAGCAGTTTCAGCATAACATTTACTGGCATCTTTCTAGCTGTGGCACTGAATCATCCTCACACAAACAAAGATGAAACCTCAGTCTGGCAATTAATGTTCTATGTATGTTAGCACTTCACATCAAACAGTCTAATGAGGAGAATATCAAGTTTGCGTACTGTAGTACTTAAAAGGGGCAAGCCACAAATAAGACAGGAAAGCGGGATTTAAAAAGTGATCCGGACATAAAAGCCAAAGATCTTCAATTATGTGTATGTGTACATGTATATAGACTCTTTTTAAATCATCAAAGATTTAATATCACTTAAAGATTGTATTTATGTATTTTTAGACAAGGGAAGGGAGGGAGAAAGAGAGGGACAGAAACATCAATGTGTGTTTGCCTCTCGAGTACCCCCCCACTGGGGACCTGGTCTGCAACCCAGGTATATGACCTGACTGGGAATCAAACTGGTAACCCTTTGGCTCACAGGCCAGTGTTCAATCCACTGAGCCACACCAACAGGGTAGATTTAATATCACTTAAAGGAGGAGGGTTGGAGGTAAGGTGCCTATGGTAAAATTGAGAGAAACTCTGCATAAGCAAAGAATAATACTGGAGAGCATGATGGCAAGAGAAATATGGCAGAAGAATTAATTGTCTGGATAGTGAGGGAAAAGAAGTAGCGAAAGGCACATCTCTCCATCCATTCGTTCAATTATTCATTCAATATATACTAATTGAGTATCTCTTAAGTGCAGGAGACTGTTTTGGCATTGAGGGTATAGCAGTAAACAAATAATTTCCTGCTCTCAAGATGCTTGCATTTTGGGATGGGGAGCCATATTACAAGTAAATGTATAAGCACCAAGTAGAGAGTGCTTTGCTAGATAGGGTACTCAGGGAAAGCCTGGACAATGTCAGTGAAATGAAAGGGGCAGCCATACAAAACATGTGGGGGAGAAAGGTGATCATCCTCAGGAAAAGAAAAACTCAGTGCAAAAGCCCTAAGGTAGGAATATGCTTGGCAAAGATGGTTAAGAAAAGCCTATAAGGCCAGTGAACTTGAAGGACAGTGAGTCTGGGTGGGGGAGGGGAAATGGTGGGAAATGAAGTAGAACAGGGAGCATGATAAGGTAAGTTTCACAGGCCAACATTAAGAATTTGAATTTTAGTTTAAGACTGACAAGAAGCCAATGGATAGATATAAATCAGTGTTCATTTTAGAAGAATCTCTCTGCCTACCATGTGGATAAAAGGCTGAAGAGGAGTAAAACTAGAAGCAATAAAACAGCGAGGAGGCTACTATAGTTACCCAAGTGAAAGTGTCAAGGACAGGAGTAGGATGAGACAATGAGTGAGATGTCTTGGAAGAATGGTTCTCAAAGTGTGGTCCCAGAAATAGCAGCATCTGCAAACTGAGTGCAAATTCAAATTCTCAAGTCCTGCACCACCCACTGACTCAGAGATTCTGGGAGTGAGTCACAGCCAGTGTTTGCAGGAATCAGCCCTGCAGGGGACTCCAGCACGTGCCACAATATGAAGATGACTGCCTTAGGAGTAAAGGCTCCCCTGGTTCTGTTATGGATTCTGAATTAATTCTAGCACTTTTGGGTCACTTAGTCAATCAAATCATATATACAGAATTATTTGTGAACTGTCAAGAATTCTACCTTAGAAATCAGGGATTTGTTTATCCAGTGAGAAGCTTTAGAAAAATGTGAAGTGGGAAAAAATGTTTAAGCCCAGGGTGTGGCAACCCAAGTACATTTGGTCGCAGTACCTAAACATTGAATTTCTTACTCTAAATTCAGGCCACATTCTAATTCATTTCCGAAACAGTATCGGGCTACTTAGTATATGCTTTAATTCAAATTGCCAACAGTCTCTCATGCAAAAAAAAAGTATAGCTGAATTTAATGATTTCATTATCAGTGATAAACAATTACTTTGCAGATTTTCAGAGAAGTCATCTCTTCAATTTCTTTAAAGACACTGTTTTACCAGTGATGGGGTAAATTAACAAAGACCAAATCCCCTAAATCAACATGAGCTGTACATAGTGAATGGGTGTGACAGTCTACAATGTTGAAGTGAGAAGTGCCTAAACACCTGAATATTTTGAGCTGCTATTTTGGGTTGAAAGCATAATTAGTCATAACAGAGACTTGAAAAGAAAAAAAAAATTCTAGAAAGCTAACTACCAAAATACGTCCATTGGGGAAAGCCTCTCTGATTTGATGGTCTGAATTTCCACCTGCCATTACATTTAAAACCTGTTTCACAGAATCACTTTGCTGAAAGCAAAAATTTGAAGGAACAGAATTAAAAATAATTAATCTTAAAACAAAACTTATTTTAAAACACACACATGTGTGTATACAGATGTATATGTGTGTATATATCTACATATTTATTTGTGTCTATATACATGAAAAATGACTCTAGATATATACAAGAAACTCTCCAACCTTTAACTCTAGTTCATCACTAGGACTTGTTTTATTTAGAAAAAAACCTGATTCAGTAACTAAAGACCACTCTAAAATTTATCAAATCATATTGAGAATTGAGGCCAAGTGTTTTTGATGTTATGGCAACTTTTTCCCTCCTATTCTGGACCCTCTAATGTGTTGAGAACCTATCATTTTTATTTTCTTAGGATTTTATTTATTTCTGTTTAGAGAAAGGGGAAGGGAGGGGAAAAGAGAGGGAGAAAAACCTCAATGTGCGGTTGTCTCTTGCACACCCCCTACTGGGGTTGTGGCCTGCAAGTCAGGCATGTGCCCTGACTGGGAATCAAATAAAATGGAATTGAAGATAGAATAAAATTGATTGATGTCATTAGAGGCATGCATTTAAAACCATGGAGCATTCAAGAGAACCAAATGGTGCAGTGAACATTCTAGGCAAGAGTATCTGTCTGAACATTCTAGGCAAGAGTGTCTAGCATGTTTAGAGCTGAGGACACATGCGGAAGGGCTTAAGTTGTACAGTGACTCCACTCTACAATCATATCATGCAAAATACAATAGTACTTTATAAGTTCTGGAGATCCAATGTACAGCATGATAAAAAATAATACTATATATCATACCACTGTATAGCTGAAATTTGCTGACATTTGATTTTATGTATTCTAACCACAAAAAAACAAAACAAAACTGGGACTATGTGAAGTGATGTATATATTAATTAACTTTAGCTTGTTTGTGGTAATCACTTCACAATATATACTTATATCAAAATAACATGTGGAACAGCTTTCATATACATAATTTTATTTGTCAATTAAACCTCAATAAATATGGGGAAAAGATAAACATTTCTACCATCTAACAAAATACAACAATGCTTCTCACTAGAGTTGAACATACTGGGATTCAATTACAACCCCAACGTGCAGGGGACATATTGCCATGTATCCCCCTGGCTGTACACTGGGGACACTGAAAACCTCAGGGAACAAGAAGCTCACAAGAACAGGAAGGCTGGCTTTGCACTAGGATTACCTGGCAGAAGATGGTGTTCAAAAGGTAGGATGGACTATCTTATCACCATGGTAATGCACATTTGCAGTGTACCCAGAAGACAGGGACACACCCTCAATGTTCTGTCCACATATATAATTCAAATTTCTCAAGAAAGAACAAAAAGTCCAGCAAAACATAGCTGATGTATAAACTCCACACCCTGATCTTTATTTTTGGTCTCATCATCTATTACTACTTCCTTTCACTGCTACTATTTGCCATTCTCTCATCCAGACTATCATGAATCTCCTATATTATCTACTTGCAAACACGGTCTCAAGACAGATTCTTCCCCTGGCCGGTATGGCTCAGTGGATTAGCACCAGCCTGCAAACCAAAGGGTAGCCGGTTTGATTGCCAGTCAGAGAGCATGCCTGGGTTGCGGATCATGTCCCCAGTAGGGGGCGTGCAAGAGGCAACCACACATTGATGTGTCTCTTCCTCTCTTTTCCCCTCCCTTCCCCTCTCTTTAAATAGAAATAAATAAAATCTTAAGAAAATAAAAAGACAGGTTCTCAACACATTAGAGGTCCAGAGTAGGAGCGGGGAAAGCTGGCATAAGGAACTATGTTTAACCTGTCCATGTCAACAGCAAGTGACCGTCAAAGCATGGGCTCCCATATGCCATGTCAACTTCAGACATTGTTTTCCAGCAGAGAAGCTGGAGAAGCTGTAGTACCACAAGGTTCTACCACCTTCAGTCTCTCATGGCAGTTACCATACTTCATCATGATTTTGGATTGCTTTTCTGAAAGAACTTTGAAAATTCTCCATCGTAAATCAAATTACACCTGGCTGGTGTAGCTCAGTGGACTGAGCATGGGCTGAGAACCAAAGGGTCACCAGTTTGATTCCCAGTCAAGGCACATGCCTGGGTTGTGGGCTAGGACCCCAGTGGGGGCCACGTGAGAGGCAAACACACATTGATGTTTCCGTTTCTCTTTCTCCCTCCCTTCCCCTCCCTCTAAAAATAAATAAATAAAATATTTAAAAAATATCAAACTACATATAAATAGTCTGCTCTGGAATTTCATATTCATTACAGCTTATCTCAAAATTATACATGGGGGATAGATTCATATGGATATTTATATTTCATTATCTACTTAAACTTCATTCATCACCATTCACTGAATATGCTCACAGCTCTGACCTTCCTCTGTTTTGCCATTTGTGTTTAATGATGACATTATGAATATATTTTGTGCAAAGCTTTGTGCTCAATATTTAAAGGAATTTAAAGAGAAGAAAACAATATTAATTGAATGACTTCTAAAGATCACATGAGAGTGAGATTACAAAAGCATTGTTAAGGAAGAATTACAACATTCCTTTTAGAAATAAAGAAACTTGTCCCCAGCTGGTGTGGCTCAATGGGTTGAGTGCTGGCCTGCAAACCAAAGGGTCGCCAGTTCAATTCCCCATCAGGGCACATGCCTTGGATTGTGGGCCATGTCCCCCATTGGGGGCACATGAGAGGCAACTACCCATTGATGTTTCTCTCCCTCTTTTTCTCCCACCCTTCCCTCTCTCTAAAAATAAATAAATAAAATCTTTGAAAAAAAGAAATGAGGAGACTTAGATTCAAACAGATTACTTGCCAATATATTGCTAGGCCATTTGCCCATAGTCATACAATTAGAAACTATTAGTGACCACCTAAGTGACCACTGATGGATGACTGCATATAGAATCAAGATCTTTTTTAAAAAATTAAAGTTTTTATTGAGGTAACATTGGTTAATATCATGTAAATTTCAGGTGTACAGCATTATAATTTGGTGTCTGTGTATACTCTAGTGTGCTCATCATCAAAAGCCTGGTCTCCATCCATTGTCATAAGTATGACCCCCTTTGCCCATTTCGTCTTCCTCCTAGCCTTTTTTCCTCTAGAAACTGCCAATCTATTGTCTGTAGTTGTGAGTCTGATGTTGTTTCATTTGGTTTGTCCACTTGTTCCTTTTTTGTTTTGTGTTCCCCATATGACTGACATCATATAATTTTGGGCTTTTTCTGTCTTATTTCAAGGTCCACCCATGTTGTCTCAAATAGCAGTATTTCATTCTTTTATCACCTCACACATGTTAGAATGTCTATTATCAAAAAGACAAGAAATAACAAGCATTGGAGATGATATAGAGAAAAGAAAACTCTTGTAGATTGTTGATGGGACTGTACACTGGTACAGTGACTATGGAAAATGGTATGAAGGCTCCTCAGAAAATTAACAATAGAACAACCATATTGATAGGGGACTCGAGACTGGGAACATTTTAGCTTAAGGTAAACAGTTATAAGTCTAGCAAGTAATGTGTACATTAAAGTTTGTGTTTCAGAAACTACAGATAAGGCCCACCCTGACTCCTGGGAAAACAGCTGACCTCCTGGGGCACTGGCTAGAGATTACTACCTGGGGACAATGGGAGGAACCTGGGCCTTTTGTGTTCCAGGGAGAGCAGAGGACCACTGCCCCCCCTTGGGAACAGCTAACTGCCCAGGACAAGAATGTTGCAACTTCTGAATCTCAAAGCCCTCACTGCACCTTGTTTGTCCTCCCCCACCTCCCTTACAAAAGATCTAGCCAAGAAAGAGAAGGGAAGATGGTTTGTTAGGTTATGAACCTGCCATCTTCTCAGATCGCCGGCCATATGAATAAAGCACCCATAAAGATTCAATTACTATCATTGCTGATTGGGTTTGGTAGTGACAGGCAGCCCAAACGCTGGTATCTTTTCCAGTTACAATATGATCCAGTGATTCCATTTCTGGGTATTTATCCAGAGAATATGAAAACACTAACTCAAAAAGATGTGTGCATCCCTATGTTCACTGCAGTAGTGTACACTATAGCCAAGATCTAGAGAAGATCTAAGAGACCACTGATGGATGACCACATATAGAACCAAGATTTGATACTAGGTCTGAGACTGAACCTTCTGGATTCTCTTTCTTCTCTATGGTGCCTCACCAATTCATTTTAATTCATTCAGTTATATACTACAAAGTCTCCTGAGTAGTGACCATCCCTCTTATTTTTGGTCTACTTATCCACCTAGCACAATACCTAGTACATAATATAAACTCAAGTGTTTACTGTGATTTAACTGAAAATCAAATCTGCACAAGGAATTTAGTATCTTGCACGCTACACTTATTGGGTGAATAAGAATATAAACAGGGCATGTTAAATGTCAGGGGAAATACAAATAGTATATTAAAAGAACAAAGTTGAAAATTAAAATTAATTCTGACCTAGGGAACAAGTCAGAGAGGCAGGGGGTGCTGTTGATACCCTAATCAGATGATCCTTTAACAGCCTTATACATCTTTGTTCCAGTTTCTACATCTTTGTCCCATTTTCTACATACATTGCTGCTAAAGGCTCTCTTCTGTGACATTTTTAGGATTGTTCTTGGGCACAACAAGAGGACAGCTAGAAGTGCCTGCCAGTTTTACATCCCCCACCTCCATGGGAGGCCCCTAGCCAATGAGTGAATGAGAGAATGAAAGTCCAGTTCCTTGACTTTGAGAAGAGACAGACTCTCAAGTGTAAATTGCACTCCCCAGGGCTCTGTGGCGTCAGGCTGAGTCTGAGACTTGACCTGAAATTACACTCTTTCTTGGTTTCATCTCTTTGCTACGCTGATTGCCCAGCTCTGTTATTGAAGATAGACTAGCAAGTGTAGGGGAAAAAATGCAGGTTATTTTTGGTAGGAAAGCAGAAATCTGATGCATACATAGGTTGCCTAGTTTATAGTGGTAAATTAGGTCAGAGGGAAGGTTAAGGAGATGGTAGTTGGATGCTGAGGCATTTTGAGTGAGGCAATAGAGTCTTCACTTCATAAATAAGGGGAAGCTATTAAGGCCCCTCCCTCTACCCTGCCAATGAATAAATTAGTAAGCAGCTCTCTGTATTTCTGCCTCTCTACCCTCTGTCCAGCAACATTCTAATTGTTCTTCATGATTGTTCTCCACGTGTCTGTATGATACTTGAAATTTCTCTTGAGTCCACAAAGCTAATAGCGTTTTCCTTTCTCTACTCACTTATTTGTATGTGCTCTTTCCATAAAGAGAACTTTGCCTTTTCTTTTAAATTCTTCTATACCCCTTCCCTTTCTCGTTATGTAGATGTAAGCTTCCATGTTGCAGAGTCAATTTCCAATGGCTGCATCCCTGAAACATTTGCCAGTGACTCCTCCACAGAGGACTCAGGATTTGTTGAATTCAGTTGAAAATTAAACATCAAACCCTAGATTTTATCCCACATCACATTCTCCACCCTCAGCACTGCTTTTGAAAGGAGTAGGGAAACAGATACTCAAAAATAATTCAGTCTCTTCACATTCCCAGTACCCTGTGGGCATCCATTTTGACATTCTTTGGAATGTCAAGGTTACTCAGGCAATGGTTATCTGAATATCCTCTCAAATCTAGATTCCTCTGGGGGTGGGGGATGCAGGGAGAGACGACAGATTATTTCACCATTCTTTCCACTGTTACAAAAATTATCTCATTTGGGTTCTTCTCTAGTTAGAGCACTGATTAAAAGTAAAAGTAAAATAAATCAGATATGACTAGTTTTTAATTATTCTGTACTATAACCAAAATGGTCTTATTATTTGCAAGTCTATAAAAACTGGTCAGTAAATCAGATGATACATACTGTGAAAAATTTTATCTAACTGCCTTTAGATGACAAGTTAACTCAATGTTGAAGTGATTTCTTAAGGGTAGTATAGCATACTTTCCTTAAATTATGCCACCAGCAGTCTATATTCTGTTTCTTTTGCATAGGAAAAAGTTTTTCAGTCACCTTAGTAGTGATTATTAAAAAAAACTGATAATATATTTACTTTAATGTTTTCTATTTTTCTCTTTTTTTGATTATATTTCTACCCTGCTATATTATTTTTATGCTAGGAAATTTAAATGTCATCTATAAAATTTTAAGAGGATGCATTTTAGAAGCAAGTGTATCCATCTCTATTACAAGGCACATAATATATCAATTTGAAATCATTTAGAAGTTTTGCTCTTCTGAAAAAGTTGAAAGAAATATATAATGTTGATGACTGACCCTAAAGGCTCTTAACATTTTCACTTCATATGCTTTCACATTAAAATATAGATGAAAACATTGTTTTATTCTTAGTGCAAACATCTTCTTTATGAAGCCTTCTCTGGAAGAAACAACTGGTGCGATAAAATATTGCGTGTGCTCAAATACATTTCATAGCTTCCTGCAGTTATGCTGGGGTCATGTGACTAGTTTCATCCAAGGGACTGTAATGACTTGGTGACTAAATGTAACAAACTGTGTGACTAGAAGATGGAGGAGAGCTACCCAAACTACAATCAGTCAAGTCATACTTGATTGTGGTAACTCACTGAGCTCTGAGGCTTTATCTGTCTTGGCAATTAGCATTATTTATCTCAAATAGTACTCATTCCCTAAGGACTTTATTTAGAACAGACCTCCTCACTGTTCAAGCCACCCTATCACCCTTTCCTGATTGATTCTCTCTACACTTATCATCATCTAACGTACTATAAATATCACTTCTTTTATTTTAAATAACCTTCAACTAGATCTAAAGCTCCACAAAGCAGGAATGTATCTTTGTTTCAGTTTACTGATGTATCCCTGGAGACTCAAACTGTACCTAGAATATAGGAGACACCCAACACCTCTACCACTTGAAGAAGTTACATAATTTCTTGACCCTCAATTATACTTCTCATCCTACACCTGTGAAAATAAAATACAAACATGTAAAATGCCTCCAGTCTCATACTTAGTACACATTCAGTAGAGTTAATAAATTTCAGTTCCTACCAAAATTATAATGGTATTCTTCACAGCAATAGAAAAGCAATCTTAAGTTTCATGTAAAACTGAAAAACACCTGAAAGAAATGAAATCACTACCTCAAAGAGATACCTCTACCAGCACATTCATTGCAGCGCTGTAGCATTATCAACCACAGCCAAGACATGGGACGCAATCCAAATGCCTGTGAACAAATCAATGGAAAAAGAAAGAAGTATATTTTTTCACTCATAGAAATAAAGGAAATCCTGCCATTCATGACAACATGGATTAACCTTGAGAGTATTATGCTAAGTGAAATAAGTCAGACATAAAAACACAAATACTCTGTGATCTCATTTATATCTGGCATCTAGAAACATCAAACTCATAGAAACAGAGGAGACTGGTGGTTGCCAGGGTGGGTTCATGAAGAGGGGAAAAGAGTGAAACTTCTAGTGCACAAATTTCCACTTACATGATGAATAAGTTCTGGTGAAGTAATGTACAGCATGTAGACTATAGTTAATAATGCTGCATTGTATATTTGAAAGCTGCTAAGAGAGTAAATTTTAGAAGTTCTCTTCTTACTACACACACAAATATAAGTATGTGAGGTTATGGATGTGTTGATTGACTTTATTATGCTAATCATTTTGCAATATATACACATATTAAATAGTCAGATATGGTACCCCTTAAACATACACAATGTTAGATGACAATTATATCTCAATGAAGCTAAGGGAAAATAAGGAACTCCTCTCCTTTAAGGGAACTTCACCACCTAGCTACAAAATGAGTACTATTATGCATTTTCTCAAGATCATCTGAGAAGAAATTTTGATCCATACATCCTAGAAACTTAAGTCTGTCCAATAAATAGTACTTACCACTTTCTCTTTGGAGCATTGTCTTTTACATTTTTGTTTAAGATTTTATTTATTTATTTTTAGAGAAGAGGGAAGGGAGGAGAAAGAGAGGGGCAGAAACATCAGTGTGTGGTTGCCTCTCACATGCCCAAGACCGAGGACTTGGCCAGCAACTCAGACATGTGCCCTGGAAAGGGAATCAAAACGGTGACCCTTTGGTTTGCAGGCCCGCACTCAATCCACTGAGCTACACCAGCCAGGGCATTTTATCAAGATACACACATTCATGCACATGCACATATAAATACAAACATATACATACATGTGCAAGTGTATGTATATATGCATATATAAATACATAAATGTTAAAATATAAATATAAAAATAGTATAAACAAACAAAATATTTAAATTTATGTATATAAATATAGAAGAGAGAGAAAAAGTAAAGCTCAGTTTTCTAGGCTTCATCTAATGAGCCTGTGTTTCAATTCCCAGTGATATGGTAGAACAAAGGGATGTAAATCACGTTGAATAATCATTTGCCTTCCTTACTTTAGGATGAAGGTGTAGGGGCAGGAAATAGGTAGAGAAAAATTTGATATTTTGACATGCATTGCTCTGAGTGCAACTCATGTCCTCTATAGTTATCTTTGTTCATTTGGTTTATCAAATACAAGGAGCATTTTGCCACTTTTCTAGCAGATGTCATTGCCTATCAAAAGATTTTTCATGAAGAGTGACTCAACCTAAAAAGAAAATCAAAATAATTCAACTTCTTCTGCTGTGACACCTAAAACCCATTCCTTCATGATAAAATACTCCCTGAAAATGTGTTCCACCCCAGAAAGTTTCTTCCAGACTCAACACTAATATCAATAATATATTTTAACAAGATTTATAGTTGATAATAATGGGAAAAATACCAACAAAATAAAATTATTAAGCAGCATAATTCTTTGAGAGGTTCTGAGTTTCCAGAACAGAAACAAACTTTATAAATACATTCAAATAGTACTTTAAAGACAACAGGGGTGGCGAGGGGTTGAATGTGGGAGGTGGGGGTGGGTAGGGCGAGGGAGAGTAATGGTGGGAAATGGGGACAACTGTAATTGAACAATGAAAAATTAAAAAAATAAATATACTCAAAGAGAAAACAAATATAGAGATATTTAATGTTTTATTTTTGACATTTTACATATTTTACAAATTTGAAGACAGAAAACTCTCTGGAAAACAAAAATAAACCAAACATTATGAGTCATTGATTTTATTTTGTGAAATGCCTTCAACTTCACATTGTTATTTACAGTTTATTTTAGAATCTAGGAAGCCAGTGCATCTTCACTGTCACTTAAGCATGGATAAGTAGGAATAAATGAATGGTGGGTGTGTGAAGATTGTTTGGTGGACTTTCAGTAAATACATATAGGTACAGAGGAAAACATATAAACCAATAAGAAATCACTTGCCTAAAAGATGACCACAAATAAAAGTGGCTGGAGATCAGATCAGAGACTTACATATGTAAGCAGTATTTTCCAGTTTTAGGTAAGACATGGTCTTTATTGTTACATGTAAGGCAGAGTATTAATACTCTTACACAAAAAAATATATGAGCACAATGAAGGGGATTAAGAGTAAAATTATATCCCATTATATCCATTCTTTTATTTTTTCCTTCATTTTTTTAGTACCTCAATTTCTCTTTAAAAATTTTAAGATTTTTTTATTACAGTTTACATTCAATATTATTTTGTATTAGTTTCAGATGTATAGCACAGTGGTTAGACACTCATGTAGTTTGCATAGTGGTCTCCCAGTTATTTCCAGTACCCATCTGGCACCATTGTTACTACAATATTATTGACTATATTCCTTATGCTGTACTTTACACCCTGAGACTGTTCTGTAACTACTAATCTGCACTTCTCAGTCCCTTAGCCTGTTTCATCCAGTTCCCCAACCCCGCTCCCCTCTAGCAACCATCAGTCTGTTCTCTGTATCTATGAGTCTGTTTTTGTTTTATTTGTTTATATTGTTCTTTAGAGTCTACATATAAGTGAAATCCTATAGTATTTGTCTTTTTCTGTCTGAGTTCTTTCACTGAGCATAATACCCTCAATGTACATCCATGCTGTCACAAATGGTAAGATTTCATTTCTTTGGTGGCTGAGTAATATCTGATTGTATAAATATACCACAACTTGTTTATCCACTCTTCAGCTGATGGGTACTTGAGCTGGTTTCATAGCTTGGCTCTTGAAAATGCTGCTGCTATGAACACAGGGGTGTATATATTCTTTCAAATTAGTGTTTCAGGTTTCTTAGGATACACAGCCAGAAGTGGAATCACTGTGTCATAAGGCAGTTTCATTTTTAATTTTTTGAGGAAACTCCATACTGTTTTCCGCAGTGGCGGAACCAATCTGCATTCCCACCAACAGTGCACTAGGGTTCCCTTTTCTCCACATCCTTGCTAACACTTGTTATTTGTTAATTTATTGATGATAGCTATTCTAGCAGGTATGGCGTGATATCTCACTGTGGTTTTAATTTGCATTTCATTGGTGATTAGTGACTTTGAGCATCTTTTTATATGTCTATGGGCCATCTGCATGTCCTTTTTGGAGAAGTGTCTATTCAGATCATCTACCCATTTTTCAACTGGATTGTTTGTTTGTTTGTTTGGTGTTGAATTGTAGGAGTTCTCTATATAATTTTGCATATTAATCATTTATCAGATGTATCATTGGTAAATATGTTCTCCCATTCAGTTGCTTGTCTTTTCATTTTGTTGATGGTTTCCTTTGCTGTTGGTAACTCTCACTGCTATCCATAATAAAGGTCAAAGGGACAAAGATTTTACTATTGCTTTACTTATGGAATTCCAAATAACAACCTTTCCTAAATAATTTCTTTACTATGAAGAGGAAGGAAACTAAGAACCAAAAAGCTTCATACCATGATTTTTAATTGATATATAACTGGCTTATAACATATTAATTGCAGGTATAGAACACAAGGATTCAATATTTATATAAAACATGGCTGATTTTTATCAGGCCATTTACCTTATTTTGTTTTACCTGACAAATATTTTCAAAGACAATGGAACACCAGTAACTGAACCAGCCTAAAGCATTCACATGCCCTAGATTTTTCTGTGGAATCATAGTATCTGATTCTTGGCTTGGACATTATTCTCTTCCTTATCATAAATGCTGAAACCCCAAACACAAAATACCACAATTTCCACCTAAATTTTAGTTCTCATAAAAATAGATAGGGAACAAATATTCACATTAAATTTATGCAAACCCTTACTTTTTCAATGTGCTTTTAAAACTAAAACACATAAAGTCAGCCTACGGAATAAAGAAAATAAAAACAGCATTTTGTGGTACCATTTTCAACATTTACTTCAATGGCAATTTTCTTCTTCTTTATTGAATGCACCAAAAATGCCCAAGAGCTTCTATACCTTTATTTTGAACATGGGTATTATAACTTAAAACAATTTCTTCTAAATACATTTTCCTTCTTGTCAAGCTGACAGTTTCACCCCAATTCCACCCCCCACTTACTTCTCACACATTGAGTGGACTCACCTACTTCAGTTTCCCAAATTCTCAAAGATTAATATTCATTAAAATAACTATATCAATAAATAATACAAAACATTAGTGTTGGGGGCATAAAAGTAAGAAAAGCAGGCATCGAGGTCTGCTGCTTTTGGTGATATACACAATGACACGGTGACAATGTTTTTCTATCTTGCTATTCTAATAACTTGGTATGAAGGTAGATTCAGTTGGAAATTAGTACAGTGAAAAATAATTTACAGAGGTAGATTCCAGGTTTTCTATCATTCACACTATGGTTATTTATCTTTGATGCATCATTAATGTATTTTATAGTGTTCACATATCTTAGTTAACTTATGTGGGGAAATGAAAGAAATGGCTGTGTGGGGGGTAGAGGGAGGGAGGAAGAGAAAGAAGGGGAAGAGAGGGAAGGAGAGAGCTAGAGAGAGAGAGAGAGAGAGATTAACCTGCACAACACTCTTAAGTATGCCCACCTTCCCAATAGATAATGTCTATTTCCCCAAAGGAAGTAGGAGAAAAGATCTGTATTTTCTTTGGAGACTTTGGTCCTTAGCCTCTGCCTTGCCTAATGTGTATCTATGAGTGTGAACCTCTTTTAAAGCTATAATTTTGGGGTACCTTAAGGATTTTCAAGCATAATTTTAGCTGCCCTAGCTTTCCACATTCTGACATTAGAATCTAATTCTCACTTCAGACCTGGCTTTGGTGTACTTTCCATTCTTAAAGAATAGAATTAAGCATTTTAGCAATAAAATAGATGTATATAATTTCACTGCCTACTGTTACTACATGTAGTATTGCAATTTTCTACTCAGTAAATCAGGCAAATAAAACCAGCCTCAAATTATTCTTCTGGGCACAGAATGAGCTAATATATGTTAAGGAGCTGGTACAATGCCTGAATGACAAGAAGAAACAAAAATGTGGAGCTAATATTATTATGTGCAAGTTTTACATTTCTTTTCTTCTTGTGTAGAACAGCATGATATCTTTACACAAGTAGAGGAAGTTTGCCTAGTATGAAGAAACTACCTAAGCAGGTAGTATGTTTCATGTTTACTTGCCACAGACTTGCATAGACATCAGAATATTTTCCATAGTAGATGACCAGTTGTCACATTTCAGATTTAGTGAAGGTGTACACTATTTTAGCTTCTGTCATAAGGGCTTTATATGGCATTTTGTTCAATCTTCACAATAACTGCACAGATAGCTCATTGTTATTTTATAGACACAGCTTCTGAGATGCAGATCACTTTAGTAGCACAGCTAAAGTCAAAATTGTCAAGCAGCAATTGAGGTGTGTCTGACTTTAAATCCATGCACTGCTTACAGTTAGTCTACAATAGTTGATTAAATACACAATTCATATAGTGAATATGCATCATCACTGGGCTCCGGTCAGTTCTTACTGATAGCCTCTATCCATATTATTATTATTCATAACATAAAATGCATTTTGTTCTGTTGGAAATGAAATATGACAGTGCTGCTAAAACATATCTTCTTTTTGTATTTCCCAGATTGATTCACTTATTATGTAATAGGTGTTTCCCCATCTGGATGAAAGAAAGTGAAGAGATTTGTGAAAGAAAATATATGCATGACCCATGGACACAGACAACAGTGTGGTGATGGCCAGAAGGAAGGTGGAGCGGGAGCTGGGAGGAGGGACACAGAGGAGAGGAAATGTGGGGACATTTATAATAGTGTCAACAATAAAAATAAAGGAAAAAAGTGGGAAATGGGCATTTTCCCATGAAGAAGAAAGTAGGCTATGCCATGTTTAAGGAAAAAAAAAAACACAACTCTGTTTATGATTCTTTGTCCCCTTCAAAGAACCTATGTGCATTTGGTTCTTCCGTATCATCACTTCAACAAAAACTGGTTAAACAGCATCAGAGAAATGACTACAAATGTTATGTGGTAACTTTATCAAATAGCACATGTATTAAAATAATCATAAAGTTATTATCCATTTTCCTAGAAGTTAGTGTATGTTCCACTGAAATGGAAGATGTCCGACATGAGAGACAGCCGTGGTTCTGTCATTACCTCCAGCTTTCTTCCTCCAGGGACTAGAGCAGATATAACCCTCCCATTCAGTTGAAGTTAGCTGAGATTGCATAATTTGCTTTTACTAACAAAATGCACGCAGAATGTACATATGGCATTCTTGACCTTGCCCTTCCTATGCCACGGTACTCATGGAAACACGTTTTAGTTCCCAGTGCCTCCGCTTGGAGAGCTGCCCTCTAGTGCTGCCATAAATCACACACATTTGGTGTGAAAGAGAAAAACAAATGTCTAAAATTTGTTTGTAATTTTCACATAACTAACCGATACACTTGACATAGAAGGATACCACATCAGCACTAAGAAATAGGGTATCCTGGTATGTCTCTTACAGGACATGAAAATTTTCAAGAAAATATGTAGCGGTGACAAAAACTGGGATGTATAATCATATGTTTCCATAGAGATGTTTACTGAGTACAGTTTTTTCACAAGTCATACTCTAAATCATGGTAAAAATATTGGGAATATATTAAATATTATATCTAACAACACTGTAACTATGTGAATCATGTATTTTACTAGTTCCTCTCACATCCTTAGAGTATTTATTTTTTGCAATGTTAAATATGTTGCAAAAATTCTCTCAGGTGTATTATAAAGATTTAAAATGAAATTGAGCATCTTTTCATGTGTTTCTGGATCTTCTGGAATGGGAGAAGAAAACAGAAAACTGTATAAGAACAACAATTAAAATAAAATTTTTTAAAAAATTAAAAAAATAAAATGAAAAGAGAGAGGACTCTGAAAAATAGAAATACATGTGTATGTACTTATGTCTGCTCATATATAGGGAAAACACTTTGATAAAATGACTTTCATGTTAAGTTCACTACAGTGAAAAAAACATAAACAAATTAAAGGAATATTTGGCCAAGAGAAATTGGTAACTACTAGCTATTTCTTCATAAACTTCATCACCTTAACTGACAACATGTAAAACTTACTACAGTAAAACAAAGCACGGTATATTTTGGAATGTGAACATTCACAGTCTTTAATATTGAGAAGTCATTCTGTGGCTCCAAATGACTTACCGATACTTTTATTTATAAGAATCACTTATCAACATATGAACTCTTTAAAAATATTTTTGGGTCAACACTTAAAAACAACTGATTCAAATCCTAACTCATTTCCATCTGCAGGGAAAAGGATCACATTCATGGTGAAATGCAGCTAGTACCTTGCTAGATAACCCTGCTGTAGGTTCCTGATGATTATTTTCTTCATGCTAATGACGTTATGACCTTTCCTAACACATTCTACAAAAATCATTTGCTATAGAAAGGAATCATTGACTTCGTTCAACTGCCTCCTCATAAGAATTAACTACATTATAACGGTCCTACCATGCACACTGAAGGAAACAATCCATTTCTTGCCACATGGTTGATTTCATTGCTTGAGAAAACTTAATCAAATAATTATCTCAGCCTTCAAAGATCCTTCATGACTGCATTACCAAATGAAAGAATTTCATTTCAAATGTCAAAATACGTTTTAACATGCAACATTTAGTTAGTAAAATTTCTTTTTCTCTACATTTGAAACTTGCTACTAATTTCGAAGTATAAGTTAATTAAGAAGGAATAAAATCTCTTCATTCAAAATCCTTGAATAAAGCTAAGAGATTCTGCCATATCTTCCTTAAATGTGACATGAGATTGGGTTGATGATTTTATTTGATAGCAAAGGGTCATGATTTGTGCCCAATTTTTACAGTCACTCCTTTTTGGAGCACAGTTTATTTGGCAAATGTATGAAACTATGAATGTCATAAATTATTATGGAACCCTAAGGCAAACTCAGTTTTTGCCACATGACTGATTCTTTAATAACCTGACCCAGGAAGAGCTACTAAGAATTACAGTGAGACTAAAGCATCATTTCCTGTTTTCCCCTTTCCACTCATAGCAAACAGGCTCTTAACACGACAAGAATTCCTTAAGCCACTACCCTTCCTTTACCCCTAACATGGCATATTTTCTAGATGAGAAGCACTTAGTCACCAAGGCAACAAGCTTTATATAAATAGGTCTATAGGGCACGTAGGTTAGTCTAGCATTTACTAAGGTTCATCAAATGAATAACAGAAGCAATATTCGGGAAGTCATATTTTAAAGAGGAAAATGTATATTCCAAAACATAGTCTCCAAAGCCATACAAATGCAGGATATTGTTCAAGAGCAAACTAACAGGAAGTTTTCAACTGAACATTAATTCTAAGTAAATCAGAACCTTGTTATTTTGTCTGTCATTATTTTTATGTATTCATAAAATAAAAAAGAATGAGGCTCTAGATTCTTGGAGGACACACAGGTAACAGATTTAAAATCATGGATGTCAGTGTCTATTTGTATCATTAAATCAATGACAACATTAAAAGAAAATAAAGCAGTATTTCATAATGAAACATAGCTCTTACCTCTAAACTAAGGAGTACTTTGTTTTTAATTGCAAAAATCAAGATGACAGTTTGCAAAACATCTTTGGAAACCAATAAACCAGAACTATGGCAAGTTAGGCTATCTTTTGGTGTGTCAAATTTTCAGTGTTACTTTTGTAATGAATGCAATGACCTACCAAGCTTCTTCTTCAAGGAAGGACACTTTGCCCCAGCTGCCATCTATCATCCCTTTTGGGGAATGCCTACACTGTAAAGAGACACATTTTCCAAGGCTACGCCCTTCCCAGGCCTGCCAAAACCCCATACTGATGGAAGCAGTGTGCACTGATCCTGGCTCTCCAGAGCCCCCCACCCCGGGGTGACAGCAAAGGCCCAATATCATAAAAACTGGACTTGTCCTGCTTTGTTCTCTTCCTTACATGGGGTCTGATCTCTGGGCCCTCCCTTAACAACTATTTGGCAAAGTAAAATTCACATCAGAGTTAGCTTCTGGAAGAACTAAGAAAATTAGGAGTAGCATAGTAAGGCAGGTGCAGAAACAATGCCATTACTGGCAATGACTATTGAAAAAGGTCAAATACAGTGTTTGAATCCTTTAGTGGCTGACACTGCCAAATATTAGGATATGGCCATAAAGGAAAACCTTGCCCATTCAGTCACATTAAAGTAGGAGGTTTGTCTAAGTTGGAAAGCTAACAATTGGTAACAGCACAGCAGAGAGACAACATGATTATGGTCACAGGGTAGGCAAAGCTGTCTGTGCTACGCACGTATCTTTCTCACTCTGCAGGGCTCAATCTGCAGGAGACAAAGAGTCAGGAGACTAGAATTCGCGGGGATGTTTCCTTCCCTGCCAAATTCTAACCCCTGCACTATTGGTCTTTTGGCCTATTTCCTAACTTCCAAATGTAGACAGATACATCGGAGACATTGGTGGATGGTAGAGGTGCAGGGAAAACCCATCTGGGCCTCCTGTCACCAGGCTCATGCCCCTAACATCCTTAGGGGGCGCTGTTTGGAGGAGGCAATGGCTCCCACTGCTGCTTGCAGGGCTAACACACAGTAAGTACATGGGCAGTGCCTAACTGGCCACTGAGCAGCTTGCCCAATGGACTTCTCCTGCTGCACTCTTGAGGAACTATCACACCAAATTGGTGATAAAAATGTAATTTTGGCCCTGAATGGTGTGGCTCAGTGGATTGAGTACTGGCCTGAGAACCAAAGGGTCACTGGTTTGATTCCCAGTCAGGGCACATGCCTGGGTTGTGGGCCAGGTCCCCAGTAGGGAGTGTGTGAGACGCAACCACACATTAATGTTTCCCTCTCTTTCTCCCTCCCTTTCTTACTCTATAACAATAAATAAAATCTTTAAAAAGAATGTGGCCTTGAATTCATCATCTAATGCAGAAGAATTGAACAGCAGCTGTTGCGGCGAAGAGAATGCTTCTACTGCCAGTGCAGGGATATATAATCGACATATATCAATCCCCAATATCATAAGAAGTACAACACCTTACAGTATCCAGCTGTTAAGTTTTGTTCAGAATGTGTCAGACCTCAACAATTTCTCCCAAAGCAAGCACAGGAGGAATCAAGATGTTGGAACCTGTACCTGACTGTGGGGCCAACAGAGATGAAAAACACTGAGGTGTCCGAGGCACCCAGATGAGTACATGCACAATGTAACCATTAAACTGTGAAGTTACTATCCAAAAATACCTTTCAAATAACTTCAGCAAGGAAAAAACACCCTCTGAGCCAGAACAGACTTTCCCAACAAGGCCTCCAAAGCCAAAGGCCACCACTTCCCTGGAAGGTCTACCTGCTTATAAATACAAGGCAGGGTGGGGCAAAAGTACACTTACAGTTGTTTGTATAAAAATACAATAATGAATAACACAAGAAGAAACTATGTTTTGCATACTGAGAACTGTAAACCTACATTTGCCGCACCCTATCTGTGTGTCGCAAATGGAACTGGTTTGCTTGTAGCATGGGATGACAACAAATCATCGCCTAAGACAGAAGCTGTAAGCCTCAGTGACAAGAGCATTCGGTATCAATTCAAATAAGACCACTGAGCTATAATTCTTATTTAGCCACACTGGAACTCTGCAGCAAAAATGTCACTCTCATCCTCAGTTTTGGAATGGATGCAAGTTCTACCCTGTTTTTCCTATAAGGAATCCAGTTAAAGACAATTCTAGGTGACACCAGGGATCCTACTTTTAAAGTTTCTGATGACTCACTGAGAGCCTTTCAAGCCACCGTCGGAAATTCCCATAAGTGTTATCCTGAGGAAAACCTTCAGGTCCCAAACATCTCTTTGGTCAACATATTCAGCATTTGCATGAGTCCAGGTTTTCGAGTTTCAAGTGCGCATCTGATGGGAGGAGTTAGGTGAAAATAACATGCTGAATATGGTGGCCATTGGGGGCGCTCTTTCAAGATTGTCCTCATTATCTTCATTGCTTATTTTACTTACTGGCAGGCACAGAAGAGATGCTGGGCATCAGATAATTCAGCATTTAAAGTTACTCTCTATCACTATATATCACAGCAATTGCAAGAGGCTATGCTCTTTTTCTCTGAATTTAAACTGGTATTGAAATGGACACATGTGTTCTTATAAACATTTTTTCAAGTCCGCTTCATCAAATGGGGAGTTCATTTTGAAACATTTGCTATACACAAAAGGGTAACTACTGAAATAGTGACATTAAGTATTAGTGACAGGTTAAATGTTAACATTTACCAAAGTAGAAGACTAAGGTAAGGTAATAGTGTTTTTCTAATTGGCACTGACTTCTCTATCATTTAATTTTTTAAAAAAGATTCTGGTGTTTGGTTACTTAATTCTTTATTCACATTTAAGTCTCAGGGAAAATCTTGGATTCTAACACATAACTGATGGACTGCTAATTGCAATACAGACATCTTTAAGAGATACAAAGTAATATATATAGGAAAGGAAAACCTAAACCAAAATTATTTCAAAATATGAAAAGTTGAAATACTTCAATTAAGCTTCACAAACCAGGGCAGCATGGCCCATATGGGGATCCACAGCGCAAAACGTACATGTTACATATTCAGCGGGACTTAACTTTTGCCATTTCTATGTTCTGCCACTTAAAAATGGGCACTTAAAAATATTTAAAATGGATGCTATTTTAACTATTTTAAGTTAATTTTCAGTCTTCCGCTTGAGGCTCTTGGTGATCCTGTTTCTGTACTTGTGCACAATATAAATTGCACTGAACTGGCTGATCCACTTAGACTTGGTTGTAACTGCAAGTTTAGTTCATATGCAATTCACTGTTTGCAATCACGCTGACGTGGTCCTCTTGTTAGTCTGGAAACCACCAGTACAACAAATGTTACTTATCTTTCACGTATGGGCCAGACACCATACAGCAAGCTTTACATCTCTCAGCTTGGGTTATTATTTTGTACTCTAAAAATGCTTCCTGCCATTTTATAGATAAAGAAAAGATAACTTGTGCACAGTGATACAGGCAGGGGGTAGGATGACCAGAGTTTGAACCCGTATGTTTTTGACCTTTATGTTCAATATTGAGGTTTTGCTGCTTGGCACACTGCCTCTTTTCACATCAGGAAATAATTTTAAATATGCATGTTTCTACTATTTCACAATATATACCTAACTGTTTCTAGGTTAATATAGTTCCTATGCTCTTGGCTTGCCACAGGTGTGTTTGCTCAGAGTATACAAAGCCACTGCTCAGGCAAAATCTATGATAGCCTCCTCTTACTGCTCCTTCATCACCCCCTGGATCATTTCAAGTAACCTACAGAATCTTTCCTCTTTGGCCACATGCCAAAAAAAAAAAAAAAAAAAACAGTACAGTGCCCTGGTTGGTGTGGCTCAGTGGTCTGAGTGCTGGCCTGCGAATGAAAACATCACCTGTTTGATTCCAGTCAGGGCATATGCCTGGGTTGCAGGCTGGGTCCCCAGTAGGGAAAATGTGTGAGAGGCAACCACACACTGATGTTTCTCTTCCTCTCTCCCTCCCTTCCCGTCTCTAAAAATACATAAATAAAATCTTAAAAAAACAACAGTATGGTGATTTCTCAAATATTAAACATAAAATTAGCATATGATGCAGCAATTTCACTTCTAGTTATATATGCTAAAAATTAAAAGCAATTTTAAATTATATTTGAGTCCCAATGTTGATTGTGCTCCACTTCAGTAGCATTTTGCCAGTCATTCAGAGCTTTCCTTGTCTTCATGTCCTGATGACAGAACTCCAGCTCACTGCCTGTTTCATCTCCTTATCCCACCCCTCCCCCCAAATATGTTGTTTCTAGTGCAAGCACAGGTGGACTAAGAGCAAAGCAAAGAAGCCCCATCTATGTGCATGCCTCCAAAAGCTACAGCATCTTCTGTGTGGTGGTCTGCAAGTAATGCAAAGAAATGATTCTTCTGGCTTGAAAAAGAGGCATTGTCAAACTTAAAATGTCCATTTTATTTTTATTTATTTATTATTTTTAGGTACCCAGGTCCATTCTTAAGACTGTGTAATCTGAAGATCTATGTGGTTTACGATTCTTCACTAATATATGCTGACGGCAGTGCTAATCAATAATACAAGTGCCTCTTCTCAGACTGCCTTCCTGCATACCTATCAACCTGTATACCATTTTTCCTCTCATTTCTTCTATTAATACTTCAGTGTTGGGGTAATGGTGACAGACAGAGTTGCGAGATGAGAGTAGCATTTATGACAATAATTGGTTTTGTCATTGAAGAATTTACTACTATACAATACAGTTCTTCATCTCTAAAGTTGATTTAAAAGTTTCCAAAAAAACAAATAAAAAAAGAAACCTCTGCATGAGGGCATGAAGTTTTTCATCTGTAGTGCTTTCAAAAATAGGACTTGGAAACAGACACAGAGATAAGCTTGAGCCTTTTCAGCAAATCATGTTGAGAAAACAATATTCATGTGCAAAAAAATAAACTTGGACCCATACCATATGTCATACACAGAAAATACTTCAGAATGGGTGAAAGACATTCATGTAAGAGCTAAAATTCCAGAAACTCTTAGAAAACATAAGAGAAAAGCTTCATGACACTGGATTCCACATTGAATTTTGGAAATGAACCCAAAAGCATAAACAATAACTACAAAAGTAGATAAGTTGGCCAAATCAAAATTAGTCAAGATAATTTTGACTATATCAAAATTAAAAATTGTAGACACCAAAGGACACTATCAGCAGAGTGAAAGGTAACCAGCACAATGAGAGAAAATATTTGCAAGTCACATTGAATATGGGGTTAGTTTCCAGAATATATAAAGAACTCCTATGACTCAACAACAACAAAAACAAACAAACCAACAACACTATTTGAAAATGTACAAGTCAGACCAGGCATTTCTCCAATATATAAATAGCCAGTAATTACATGAAAGGATATTCAGCATCACTAATTATTAGGTGAAAATCAAAACCAGAACGAAATACCACTTCACATCCTTTAAGATGGTTATATAGGTTTGAAAGCTCCCAAAAAAAGTAACAAGGGTTGACAAGGATGTGGAGAATTTGGAACCCTTGTACACTGCTGGTGGGAATGTAAAATAGTGCAGCCACCATTAAAAAAACAGTATGATGATTTCTCAAAAATTAAACATAGAATTAGCATATGATTCAGCAATTTCATTTCTAGTTATATAACCTAAAAATTAAAAGCAAGAACTTAAACACATCTTTGTATGCCCTTGTTCATAGCAGTATTATTCAAAACAGTCAAAAGGTGGAAGCAAACTAAATATATATCAATGAATGAATAAACCCAATGTGATACACACACAAAATAGGGTATTATTTACCCTTAAAAGGAAGAAAATCTTAGACACAAGCTATAACTTGGATGAATCTCAAAGCATGGTGCTTAAGGAAATAAGCCAGTCACAAAAAGACAAACAGTATATGATTCCACTTATACAAAGCACACAGAGAACTCAAACTCACGGAAACAGAAAGTCAAATGGTGGTTGCCAGGGTCTAGGGGGAGGAGGTACTGGGGAATTATAGTTTCAAGCATATAGAGTCTCAGCTTGGGAGGACGAAAACGTTCTGGAGATGGGATAGTGATGATGGTTGCAGTGCAATGTGAATATATTTCATGTCACTAACACTACAATTAGAAACATTTAAAATGGTAAATTCTATATCATATATATTTTAGCATGATAAAAATAAGCATAAGACAGACATTTAAATAGTAAAAATATATTTAAAAATACTGGACCCATAAATAGGCATGAAACATTAGAATATATAACACTGGTCGACTTCAAAGCCAAGATCAGTGTAAGTCAACTCACTGACATTGGAAATAAGTTATAATTTAACTACATTCATGCTTGTATGAAGTTACAATTTTTAATGTGTCATTGATACGTAATAGCAAACATAATCTTTAAGAAATGAGTCCAAATTGTTCTTTTGAGTGGTAATGAGATGTCTGATGGGAATCAGTCTCACCTTCTGCTCTGTCATACAAGGGGAAATTACAGAACTTAATTTCTGAAATCAGAATAATCAGTGTATTACTGAAGTAGGAAATCAGTACAAAATGTAAGAGAAAAAAGGAGAAGAGATGGAAATAAGTAAGGAAAGCAAGAGAGAGGGGAAGAGGAAGGAAAGGGGGAGGGAGAGAGAGAGAAAGAGGGGGACAAGGAGGAGGCAGACACAGTGTCAAGTTATTATATATATTTTTGTTTCACAGGTTCATTTCTTTGACTATTGACTAGAGGGAAAAAATATTTTATCTCCTGTTATAGCTTCATCAATCTAAAATTGCAAGGATGCTCACAAATCAATTCTGATGATACCAATGTTTTGTGACACTTTAATTAAATCATATCACTGTAATTAAATTTTCCAAGTCATTAAATCACCTTCTAAAAAGTATATTACTTTTATTTCAAATATTAATTCAATATAATGAACATTGCAAGCCCTCTTTTCTATATCTTTCTCTAAACCAGGACTATCAAACTCATTTTCACTGGGGGCTACACCAGCTTCACAGTTGGCCTCAAAGGGTTGAATGTAACTTTAGGACTGTATAAATGTAACTACTCCTTAACTAGGGGCAAGGAGCTCGGCACTGCCATCCAGTAGAAATAAGGTGCCAGGCTGGATAAAACAAGTCGGAGGGCTGGATTTGGCCCACGGGCCTTGATTTGCCACCTGTCCCCAAACTATTATATGTGTTTCCTTACACTGTACCAGGTCCTTTACATTTCCAAGGAGAAATAGATTGAGGACACAAACACAGTAAACAAACAAGTGGAGTTCAGTATGTCCTGAAACTTGTCCATGAAGAATGATTGTGCTAATGGAATAAATCTCAGAAAATATTTGAGACTAGAATTTGCATGGATATATAATGTCAAAGTATAGAATATAAATGTTATTTCCAGTGTCCTGCATTTTGACCAGCAATGAAACTAATAATTCATTATTATAAATTCCAAATATCAAAAAGGGAGGAACAAGGCAGGGAAGAAGAGGTTAGACCAGCAGGGACTGCTGCCACCACTCCTGTAACATTTTCTAGAAGAAATGATAGAATATTTTCAAAGGATAATCACAAAATGGAAAAGGTGACACTAAGTCCAGAAACCATAAAAATTATCAATTCGCATATGTAAATAAATGACCATTTCACAAGACACAATTCACAATAAGCAAAGGCAAAAGTACTAAGTGGAAAAATTTTATGTTTAACTATGGTAATTTGTGTCAAGTTCTTAATTGTCCCCAATAACAAGTATGTACTTATTCTTTTTTCATACTGCAGTAAACTTTTTAAACAGATTTTTTAAATGTATTTTATTTTACTTTTTAAAGTTTTATTTATCTATTTTTAGAGAGGGGGAAAGGAAAGAGAAAGAAGGAAACATCGATGTGTGGTTGCCTCTTGCTCACTCACTACTGGGGGCCTGGCCCATAACCCAGTGGGAATCGAACCAGCGTCCCTTGGGTTTGCAAGCCGGCAAGCAATCCACTGAGCCACACCAGCCAGGGTCATATATTACAACACTTTCAATTTGAAAGGAGTTCAAATTAAAGGAGTACTCATAAGGAGTACTCCTTATGATTCATGCATCAGTGCCATGAACTACTGTATCTCCTGCGAGGGCAGCTTGGTTTTCAGTATGACATGTAATCCTGCAGCAGCTCTTCACCCATGGTCCTCAGCTCACTGTCATGGAATGTGTTGGCATGGGCATGGAGGACAAGGATGAGATGTCACCTGTATTCATGCAGTCAGGGATGGAGAAGGTTCTGTTGTCCATGGCTCTAAGGTTCTTTCATGGCTCCTTCATGTCCATCTTGGTGGCAAAGTCATCACCACTGTGGAGGGGCAGGTGGTGGGTGGGTGCTGAGGCCACATCCAATGTGGTTCTGTCCAGAAAGTTAATGGTGGACACTGGATACATGATCCGGAAGACCTGCCTGTGTAGGGAGTGCAGCTTCTCTCTGGCCACTTTGCTCTCATTGGCCAGTATCACCAGGCAGCAGGCCTCCCCAGGCCCCAGTGTACTCTCCAACATGGAGCCTGTGGTGAGGCCTCTAGAACTTTCCACACACAGACTCTGGTTGAGGGAGGTACCAAGGTCCTGCAACATTTTCAGGACCACCAGGTGTGAGGTGGCACCCTGCACATAAGACATGGTGCAATGGCAGGGATAGGAAGGGACCCTGAGGATGGTGTCTTCCCTGTCTCTTCAGCCTGGCTGGACTTTGCAGGCAGACAGGCTAATGACCTCCACTGTGCTCCTGGGTCAGGGATCTGGGGAGTTGATGGACTCTCGTTGCATTATTTATGAAGTGCAGGATCTCTGTCCTACCAGATGGGTTTAGGTATCCTCATATGGATGATAACTGACCTAAATACTTCACCTCTTTCTCGAGGTCATTGCTCAGCAGTCTGTCAGACTCCACTCACTCAGTCAGGGACAGCACTGCAATGTGCCAAGGGCGAGGCTATGTCACCTTCTCCTGGACTTGTTTGTCTCTGTTGTCTTCAGTTTCGGGAAAGACTTGCTTAAATGTCCACCCAACTCCAGGCTTCTTGCCCTTCTTGCCCTCCTCCTCCATGTCTCTGCTAGAGTCTCTTCTTCTCTGGAGACTCTGTGACCTCTACATGTTCCCCCCTGCCCTGTGACCTCTGCAGTCATGGTCTTACACTGCTCAACTACCACTCTGCACCATCTCTACTCACAGCTGCCAGGGCTTACTACTGTAACATTAGTTTCACTGCACCCAGGGCTGCCAACCTAAAGGCTATATTTCCCAGACCCCTGAGCTTCTGTATAGGGTCTTTTAAAAATTTTTAAATTCATTTTAGAGAGCGAGAGAGGAAGGAAGATGGAGGGATGGGGAGGAGAGAGAGACACACAGAATTGTTGTTCCATTATTTTATGCATTCATTGGTTACTTCCTGTAAGTGCCTGGACTAGGAATCGAACTAGGGACCTTACACTTTGTGGGCTGATGCCCAATCTACTGAGCTACACCAGTCAGGGCAAAATTATATATAGTTTTCAGGAGTACAGTTCTATAACACATCATCTATATATTGAATTATATCTTCACCACCCCAATGCAAGTGTCCTTCCATCACCATGTATGCCCCCATACCCTGCTACTATGAAAACAATGTGGGTAGACTCCTTTGGACTTCTCCATTCGATTTGGTTTCTGGACACAGTAATAATCACAAGCATCACCTTGGGCCCATAATTACAAGCCATATGGGGATACATGGACTCAGTACCTAGTAGAATCACAAGAGAAAAAATATTTCTACCACATTTAAACCACTCTATTTTGGGCTTTTTTTTGATACACTAATGTAAAATATCCCCTAATAACACATTAGTTCACAACATGATAATTCCCAGTTATATAAACATCTACTACAATAAAAAAAACACACGTAAGATTAACTATGCGATGGAAAAATTAGCAAAGGAAACAGTTCCTAGGAAAAGAAATAAAAATAGATGTTAAACACAGAAAGAGTTGCTAAGTCTCTTGTATAAGAAAAAAATGAAAACTGAGATTGTTTTGAAAGGGCATTTTCAACTATCAGACTGACAAATATCTGAAAGGCATGGTGAAGTGCTATGTCCAGACAGAAGGGGAAAATGCATTTTGATGTATTATTGACTGGAGTACAAAAGTATAATGCTAACACACAGTCTTTGACCTAGTAAATTCACTTCTAAAAGTTCATCATATAGATATACATGCACAAATGTGAAATGACATAAGTAAAAGATAATTTATCAGTGTTGCTCATATTAAGAAAAATATCAGAAGTGACCTAAATATTCATTGGTAAGAGATTGGTTAAATACATTATGGTATGTCTAGACAATGAAACATTATACTGCCCTAGGAAATACTGAAGGAATTCCTAATGCACCGATACAGAAATATCTCCAAGATAAATTTTGGTCTTTTATTTTTGGTTTACTTTTTTTAGTTAGCAAAGAAAACAGGCTTCTTGCCCTTCTTGCCCTCCTCCTCCATGTCACTGCATGGGGTGTGGTCCCCATGGCCCAGTCCTCTCTGGGAACCTTGTGACCACAACATGCTCCCCCTTGCCCTGCGACCTCTATAGCCATGTTCCTGTGCTGCTCACCCACCACCCTGCACCATTTTAATGTAAATTATCGGGGTGACATTCCTTAATAAAATTATATAGTTTTCATGTGTACAATTCTATAACACATCATCTGTATGTTGAATTGTGTGTTCATCATCCAAGTTAAGTCTCCTTCTGTCACCATTTGTCCACATGTACCCTCTTCTACCTCCCACCAACCTGCTTTCCCTTTGGTAATCACCCTAAGGTTGTCTGCATCTGAGTTTTTTTCCTTAATACCTGAACCTTTTTTATCCAGCTTTCCAAACACCCTCCCCAGTGATAGCTGCCAGTCTGTTTTTTTTGTATCTATGAAACTGTATCTACTTTGTTTATTCAATTCCACATATAAGTGAGATCATATGGCATTTGTCTTTCTCTGACTGGCTTATTTCACTTAGCATAATACTCTCCAGATCCATACACACTGCCACAAAAGATGAGACTTCCTTCTTTTTATGGCTGAGTAGTATTCCTTTGTGTAACAGTATCACCACTTTCGTATACACTCATCTACTGAAGGGCACTTAGTTTTCCTTTGAATGTTTGGCAAAATTCATCTGTGAAGCCATCAAATCCAGGACTTCTGTTCATTGGTAATGTGTTTACGCAGATTTTCTGATTCTTCCTGATTCATTTTTAAAATATTATATGGTTCTAGGAACTTATCTATTTCATCCAGATTGTTCAATTTGTTGGCATATAGTTGTTTATAGTGTTTTCTTACAATCCTTTGTATTTCTATGGTGCCAGTTGTTACTTCTACTCTTTCATTTCTGATTTGACTTACTGGGGTCCTCTTTTTTTTTCTTGCTGAGTTTTTTAAATCTTTCAAGGGTCTAGCTCTTAGTTTCATTGATTTTTCATATATTTGCTTTAGATTCTATTTATGTATGCTCTGATCTTTATTATGCTCTCTCTTCTACTCACTTTTGGCTTTGTTTTTTGTTCTTTTTCTAGTCCCTTTAAGTACAAAGTTAGATTACTTAAGATTTTTCTTGTTTCTTGAGGTAGGCTTATAATGCTATGAATTTTCCTCACAGGAGTTCTTTCAGTATGTACCATAAATTTTGGGTTGTTGTGTTCTCATTTTTATTTGTTTCAAGGTATCTTTTGATTTCTTCCTTAATCTCATTGTTAACCCATTCATTGTTTGGTAACATGTTATTTAGCCTCCATGTGTTCATGTGTTTTTCCAGGTTTTTTTCCTGTGATTGATTTCTAGTCGCATACCATTATGTTCAGGGAAGACACTTGATATGACCTCAAAATTCTTAAATTTATTGAGACTTGTTTTGCATCCTAACTTGTGGTTTATCCTAGGAAATGTTCCATGTGAACTTGAAAAAAAACTATATTCTACTGCTTTGGAGTGAAATGCTCTGAAGACATCAATTAAATCCACCTGATCTAGTGTGTGTCATTTAATATTGCTGTATCCTTGCCTATTTTCTATTCTGATGATCTATCCATTGATGTCAGTGGGATGTTAAAATCCCTCACTATGACTGTATTACTGCCAATCTCTCCCTTTATGTCCATCAAGATTTGCTTTACATATTTAGGTGCTCCTACATTGGGTGCAGAGATGTTTACAATGGTTATATCCTATTTTTGGATTGATCCCTTTATTATTATATATTATCTTACTTTGTTTTATACAATAGCTTTTGTTTTAAAGTCTATTTTAACTGATACAAGTATTGCTACATAACCTTGTTTTTTTTTTCATTTCCAATTGCATAAAATCTTTCTCCATCCCCTTACTTTTTTTCTGTGTGTATCTTTCATTCTGAGGTTGGTCTCATGTAGAGAGCATATATATGAGTATATGTGGGTCTTGTTTTCTTATCCATTCAGCTAACCTAAGTCTTTTCATTGGAGGATTATGCCATTTACATTTAAAGTGATTTTTAGCCCTGGCTGGTGTAGCTCACTGGATGGAGCACAGGCCTGAGAACCAAAGGGTCATCAGTTTGATTCCCAATTAGGGCACATGCCTGGGTTGCAGGCCAGGTCCCCAATTAGGGTTGTGCAAGAGGCAACGACATATTGATGTTTCTCTCCCTCTCTTTCTCTCTCCGTTCCCCCTCTCTAAAAATAAATAAAACCTTAAAAAATAAAGTGATTTTTAATAAGTACGTACTTACTGCTATTTTATTCTTTAAATTCATGTTCTTTTTCTTCTTTCTTCTCTTCTCCTCCTTCTCCATCTTCTTCTTCAACAAGGCCCTTCTTCTTCAACAAGGTACTTTAATACTGGTTTGGTGGTAACAAATCCCTTTAGCTTTTTCCTATCTGGGAAGTTTTTTATTTGCCCTCCAATATTAAATGATGGCCCTGCTGGATAAAATAGTCTTGGTTGTATATCCTGGCTTTGCATCACTTTCAATATTTTATGCCAATCCCTTCTGGCCTGAAATGCTTCTGTTGAGAAATCAGCTGACAGTCTTACAGGATCCCCCTTGTAGGTAACTAAATGTGTTTTCTTGCTGATTTTAAGATTCTGCCTTTGTCTTTAACCTGTGCCATTTTAATTATGATGTATCTTCATGTGGGCCTTTTTGTTTCGTGTTTGTGACTTTGTGTTTCCTGGACTTGTAAGTCTTTTTCCCTTACCAGATTAGGTGAGTTTTCAGCCATTATTTCTTCAAATGGGTTCTTCACCCCTTGCTCTCTTCCCCTTCTGGTACCCCTATGATGAGAATATTGTACACTTCATGTTGTGCCAAAGGTCCCATAAACTATCCTCATTTTTAAAACATTCTTTTGCTGCTCTAATTGTTTTTCTGCTACCTTGTCTTCCAGATTGCTGATTCAATCTTTTGCTTCACATATCTACCATTTGTTCCTTCTATTGTATGGTTCATTTCAGTTTTTGTATTGTTCATGTCTGACTGATTCTTTTTATAGCTTCTATGTCATTTCTCATGCTGCTGAAGGTCTCACTATGTTCCATGAGTATCCCTGTAACCATGTTTTGAACTCTGTATCTGCTAAATTGCTTGCCTTCATTTCATTTAGTTCATTTTATGGATATTACTCCTGTTTTTTCATTTGGCTCATGTTTCTTTGTCTCCCTTTCCAGACTGCCTCTTTGTGTTTGTTTCTATGTATTAGGTAGATCATCTATGTATCCCAGTCTCTGTAGGTTGCCTTTATGTAGTAGGTGTCCTGTGGGACCCCATGGTACAGTCTCCTTGATCACCTGGGCTGGATGCTCCAAGAATGTCCCTTGTGTGGGTTATAGGAGCCCTCTTCTTGTAATTGAGTTTTAATTACTATCGGTCCATTTGTGTGTGGAAAGGATCCTCATGCTGGCTGACTGTTAGGATTGACCCACCACAGTGTAAAAGCTGCTCTGCCGGCATTGACCACATGAATGGATTTCACCTCAACAGCATCTGGTGCCTGCTGAGATCTCCCTTTGGATGTGCACTTGTGAAGCTCATTGGATCCTGCTCTTAAGTTGCCTGAATCTGGTGTATCTCTTCTTGGGCTTCTTGGGAGGAACTATGGTCCAGGTATATGTCAGAATCTGCCTGTGACTGGCCCTGGATAAACTGTTTGGAGTGACAAAGTGACCCACAGTTTGTGGCTGCTTCTGCTGGGTCTTGGTGTGTATGGAAAGTATCAAGCATGCACCAAGGGTAGCATCCCCCAGCACCAAGCCTGGGGACTGGCCAACAAAAGACCCCAAACACCCTGAGATCTGGCTCCACCTGCCTCTGCTTGCCAGCTGCCTGTTAGACTCAGTCACCAAAAGAGCCTCTGGTGGTACTTGAAATGTATGAGGTAGGTTCTCAGTGAGTCACCAGGTAGAAGCAAGTAGTTTTTACCTGATTGGCACAGGTTCAGACACAGTGCCAGTCCTGGGTCTGAGTCCACTGAGCAAAAGTCCTAGGGTATACCAAGTCTCACTCCCCCTGCCAGGTACATGCAGACTTTTGTGGTGGGTGAGGTGTCAGAGAGACATCAAGGTTGAGACCAGCAAAGCGTATCAGGTCCAAACAGAGCAAGCTTTGGCCCTCTGAAAGGAGGGCTCTGCATGCACCAATTGGAATGTGAGAGAAAAATGGCCCCTGTCCTAGAGTCACACAACTCAGTCTGTCCCAGATTCTTTCAGGGATCAAGCTCAACAGGGTGGGGTTCCTGGTTATCATGAGGGTGAGGCCTCCAGAAGCCCATACAGTGGGGCTAGCAGATCTCCTGTGAGGGGGGAAGCACCAGTCAGGTTCATAGGAAAATGGGAGAAATGGCTCCTATCCCAAAGCTACACAACTCAGTCACTGACATACCCTTAGTCTGCCCAGACATCTATACCCTGGCTCAGCAGCTAACAGGGCCCGAACTCCGTGAGGGGCAACAGGGAGTCCACAGGGTGTGGGTTGTTGTAGTCCCCTAGACTGATGCCATAAGAGGGGATAGCTGCACCCAGAAAAGATGGCATTTTGGGTTTGGGAGAGGGAGTCAGCACAGGGATTCTGGCAACTTGTCCCTTCAGCTGTCTCCCAAGAGCCACAAACCCCAGTCTGTTCTCACAGCACCCTAATCCACTTTGCCTTCCCTCTGCCAGAGCCCAGAGTGATTGGCTACAAATGAGATTTTGTGTGCTGGCCCTTTAAGGGCACACCTGTGTATCTAGCAGTCTCTCCACGGTGGGCAGGATCCCCATTGCTTTTCACAGGCAGATGTTATGTGAGCACTTCTTCTCTGCTCTGGTGTTCTGGCCTTGAGACCCTGCATAGGTTGAGATACAACACTCCTCAGGTGAACCTTTGCAGCTAAGATATCCCTTCAGAATCTCAGCCGAGAACCCTTTATGTGTCTCTGTCCTTTCTACCAGCCTCAATGTGCTTTCTTTTGTAAATCTGTGTTTATAAGACTTCTGTTCAGCTACACTTCCATTGGTTTTTCAGGTTGATTGTTCTACATTTTCGTTTGTAATTCCACTTTGATCTTGGTAGATGGTAAGTATACATTCCACCTACTCTACCACCAACTTGGATGTGCTTCCAAGATATATTTTTAATAAAAGAAAGGACAGGACAAACTATAGAAATGATCCTTGAAAGTATAGTCTTATAACAAGTGTTATAGAGCTTGTGGAGAAAAACTGCTGATGGGAATGTAAACTGGCACCGACACTATGGAAAATACTATGGAGATTCTTCAGAAAATTAAGAATAGAGCTTCTATATGGCCCAGCATTCCCTCTTCTGGGTATCTACCCCCCAAAAAACTCAAAAGCATTTATTCACAAAGATATACACAGCCCTATGTTCATTGTAGCATTATTCATGGGGACCAAGACATAAAACAACTGAAGTGTTCTTTGACAGATGATTAGATAAATAAGACATGTCATATATATATATATATATATATATATATATATATATATATATACACACACACATACAATGGAATACTACTCAGCCATAAAAGAAAATAAAATACTGCCATTTGTGACAACATGGATGGATCTTGAGAATATTGTGCTAAGTGAAATAAGTCAGACAGAAAAAAGAAACACATGATTTCACTTATATATGGGATAAAAAACTAAAATCAACAAATGAACAAACAAACAAAAACTCACACAGACACAGTAAACCATGTGGTGGAAGGATAGGGGTGGGTAGTAAAGGGGGTCAAATATATGGTGACGGAAGATGACTTGACTGTGGGTGGTGGGTGCACATGCAATATACAGACCATGTATCATAGCAATGTACACTTGAAATGTGTGTAATTTTATTAACCAATATCACCCAAATAAATTTAATTTTAGAAAACCTTAAAACAACAGGACCATGTATACAACAATATAGTTTAGCATCCATGTAAAACTAGGAATGTGCAGGGCTGGGCAAAATTAGTTTTACCATTGTATGTACATGAAATAGAGTTTATTCCTGTATTATTACTTATTACATAGTCAGTGTATTTTGCATAAAAAGCAACTCTAGTTAGGTTTTATTACATAGTTAGACTAATTTTATGTTTGTGAAAGGACAGGGAAGAAACTGCTAACCTTGTTTACCTCTGGGGAAGGAAACTAGGTGATTGGTTGATAGGAGTGGAAGGGGCTATATCACCTCTTTTAAACTTTATAACTTTTAAATTTTAAATCATGTAGCTATATTATTTATTCAAAAGTAAAAATAAAAAACACAGAATTAGTATAATTATATTTAAATATTTTCTACTATCAGAAAGTTTGATTTTTTTTTTCATAAGGTAAGGTAATTACTGGTGCAATATGCATCAAAAGGGAAATGAGGATACATGATATTCTTAACATGTTGCTTTAAAAAGATTAAAATGAGAAAAAAATACCCTTTATAGGTTTCTACACACAAATGACTTTTCCATTGAGAAAGTAAATACATGTCACCTATTTGTCCTTTGAGCTTGCTCATGCTTATGTTACAATGTTGGAATGTAGCCTTATTTTCAGGATTTAGAATTAAAATTGTGCCTACTTGTACTAATCATTAGTGTAAATAAATCTTATGTGTTAAAGGTTAGATTTAGCCTATCATATTTATAAATAATCAACAAAGTATGATGAAAAGTACTTAAGATTTTAAATATCCATATAAAAATGACATAACTTTGTCTTGAGGTCACCTAGCAAGTTCTCCAAATTATACATATGGATTTTTGTATGTCTAATGCCTGGAAAATATACAACACTAATAGAATTATCATAATTCTTCATTAGGGGCAGGGCAGGGATGAATGCATACTCCCATATAATAAGACAAAATTATTATCTTGGAATTATATAATGTTTTTAACCAATGTTATTCCAATAAATAATTTAAAAGGGATCTTTCTCCATTTAAATGTTATTAGTGGCCAAGGTCAATGAAGAAAACTATTGCAAGCAATGCGAATTCTCTGAGAATGTTTCCTAGAAATCTATGTTATAACAATTCCAGTGATTGTGGTTTGAGAACTAAAGTTTTTAAGTAAATAGTACAAATTACGATTACATATCACCATCTCAGTATTCTTTTTTGGCCTCCAACTAAAAAATAAATAAAAACACCCCATCGATATCTATTATAAAATCATTGCCAATGTTTTAAATATGAAGATCATATTATAATTTTAAAGTATTTTTGTATTTTATTTTTTTTATTTTAGGCTAAATCCTTTTTATCACATCACTGTAGTAGGAAGTATTAACGAAGACACACTGGAAACTCCTGAGAAATATTCAGCAAGCCTATATGCATTTATACTGATACTCTGATATTACTACTCCAGCATTTTTATCAGTAAGACACACTCCACATCAGTTACTCTTTCTTGCACATTTCTTCAAACTCTTATAGATAGTAATTACCATGGAGGTGGCAATGGGGCATCCAAGGCATTGAGGCTTTCAAAAGTGCCTCAGTGTTTGAAACCCACACAGTTCCTTCCTACCTGTCTTCTCAATAATAATAACAATCTGACTATGCCATTTCTTCTATTAGGAAAATATAATTTACTTTGAACATGCTTTTCACATAAAAAAGCATTAATGGTTTTCTTAAAAGTTTAAATTGGAAAGAATAATAAATACCAACACGCTGTAGTATGATGTTTAAAATGAACATGGGCATTTTTCAAAAATTATATTTATCAGGTGGTCCTTTTTGATACTAAAGTAATACTGAAATGTTCTCTTATTTCTATGCTTGTATTTTCTAGTTTGTCCATCTGCCTCTCTCCTTTAGTCTTCCTTGGTCTTCTTTCATTTTACTCAGAATGTTGTTCTTCTTCCTGATTGACAGTCCTGGTCCCTGTGCCAACCTACTCCTAAATTCTGCAAAGTCATTTTCAATGGCTTACTTAACCACAGGTTTGGTCATATTACTCTTGGATGTTTAGTGAGTTCCCAGTTATTTACTGAGTAAAGGTAACAATCACACTTTCAGATCTGCAAGGCAATGTAATGGTTTTTCTAGATCAGTCGGCCTCATTGTACAGAAAACTGAGACACAGCTACTTTACAAAATTCTTTAGTGCAACTCAATGACTTAGTGTCAAGAGCCTGTGTCCCAGTACTCAGTCTCCTATGCTCCCAATTCAATGTCATCTTAAATTTCAATTCAAGACTTCAAAATTGCAGACCTCAACCTAAAGGATATACTCCCACATCTTCCTTCATGAACCTTATACACGGTTTGATGGGATTATTTACTATTCTCTATACATACTACATGCTTACCTGCCTAACAGTGATTTTTTTTCTGCTTAGAAATGTCTCATTTAGTTCATTTTGTTTAAAAAAATCCTCTCCAGTTTTAAAGGCCCAGCTCACATATTGCCTCCTCCATGAAAGTATTCAAGATCCCCCCAATGGTAAGTGGTCATTTTACTCAAACTTCTCATTACTCTCCACCAAACGATGTGATGCTTTCTGGAGACTATAAGACATACTTTTTTCCCTTCCAAATTTGGGAAGAATAATGGTTGTTAGTGCTGCTGTTGAGTTCTGTTTACATTTACATTGGTGAAATATTACGTTATTTACATTATTAAATATTTTACATTTTTTACTTCAATTTTTCCCTATTTTCTTCCTCTAAACCTAGGTGCATCTCATGGCCCAAAAAATACTGTGTACACCATTTGCCTATGAGTATTGCTGAAGGGATTTTCTGAGTCTGGTTCAAATTATATTAAACTCTGAGCCTAACTGAATGAGTTAAACACAATATTATATGTTAAATGAGGATATAAGCTAATGAATCAAAGTAACCACTCTAATTTTAATGAGAATTGACATAGTATAGCTATATTGCCCCAAAGTAAGAGGTACTTACATACCTGTGTGAACCACTAGACAGCCTTTATGTCCAATGGTTCTCTGGAATATCTGGAGAGTTATTATGAAAAAATGTTCTATCTTACACTCTTGTTACTAAGCATTATTAAATGATCTCAAATAAGCACTATGTCAAAGTATTATTTTTTCAGAAGTTCAAGGCTTGAGGCTAACTCTAACAAACTTTACAGTGTATTTAACTCTAGCTTTGCAGAGCCATGTGTGAATTAGTTTGCCTTTAAAATTACTACTCTCTATTTAAGTATAGTTGGTTTATAATATTATATTAGTTACATTTGTTTTAGATGTACAATATAGTGATCCAACATATTTTGTTGTGTGGAGGAGGGAGGGCGAGTGGACACAAGTGCAAAACACAAGGTTACTGGTGGCAATACTATGAGGGGAGACCCCAAAACCCTGGAATTATCATCTGGAGGGTAGGATCCTTGTAGAACAGGCTTCCCCTGCTAGGTGAGTGTTCTACAATTCCACCTGTATCAGTGTACTACCTGGTGTTGTGGTGAGAGGCTGCATTCAGCTTCAGTGAATTTTTTTTGAAGACTCTTTCAATATGTTTGCCCATTTCATGGTGTTTGCACACACCAAGGCACAACATAACTACATGACCCAAGATTAAAAAGAAGGAGAAAATCCTAGAAGCAACAAGAGATAAGGAGACAGTCACCTACAAAGGAATTCCCATCAGACATCAGCTGATTTTTCAAGAGAGACCTTACAGACAAGAAGGGGCTGGAAAGAAGTATTCCAAGTCATGAAAGCCGAGGACCTAAATTCAAGATTGCTCTATCCAGCAAAGCTGTCATTTAGAATGGAAGGGAAGATAAAGTGCTTCTCAGATAAGGTGAAATTAAGGAGTTCATCATCACCAAGCCCTTATTATATGAAATGTTAAAGGGACTTATCTAAGAAAAAGAAGATAAAAAATATGAACAGTGAAAAGACAGCAAACTCACAGTTACCAACAACCACACCTAAAACAAAAGCAAACCAAGCAAACACCTAGAACAGGAACAGAACCACGGAAATGGAGAACACATGGTGGGTTAGCAACAGGGGAGTGGGAGGAGGAGAGAGGGGGAAAAGGTACAGAGAATAAGTAGCATAGATGGTGGGTAGAAAATAGACAGGGGGAGGGCAAGAATGGTGTGGGAAATGTAGAAGCTAAAGAACTTATGACACATGGACATGAATTAAAGGGGGGAAATGTGGGTGGGAGGGGGTGTGCAGGGTGGAGAGGAATGAAGGGGGGAAATGGGACAACTGTAAGCATAATAAATAAAATATATTAAAAAATAAAAAATAAATAAAACACTTAAGCATAAATGTAACCGAAGAGGCAAAATATTTGTACACTGATCACTGCAAAACTTGCTGAAAGAAATTTAAAAAAGATACAAAATGGAAAGACATCCCATGTTCATGCACTGGAAGACTTTTTACTGTAAAATGCCCATACTAACCAAAGCAATCTACAGATTCAATACAATCCCTATCAAAATCCCAATAGTATGTTTAATAGACATAAAGAAAAATTCTAAGTTTATGTAGACCTACAATGAATAGCTGAAACAATCTTGAGAAAGAACAAAGCCAGAGGCCTTGCACTTGCTTATTTCAAAACATACTATAAAGCTGCCTCAGGAGGCAGTTTAATACAGTTTAATCACAGAAGTTTAATACAGATATATAAAACAGTTTAATACAGATGTATAAAATAGTTTAATACATATATAAACAGTTTAATACAGATATATAAATAAAAGAGTTTAATACAGATATATAAAACATTGTAACAAAAGAGGGAATGTAGAAGCAAACCCACAGATATACATTAAACTAATCTTCAACAAGAGTGTCAAGAATACACAATGGGGGAAAATATTCTCTTCAACAAATGGTACTGGGAAAACTGAATATTCATGTATAAAAGAATAATATTGGACCCTTCTCTTACAACATACACAAAAATCAACTCAAAATGGAATAAAGGAATACACGGGATATCTGAACCTATAAAACTCCTTGAACAAACAGGGGAAAAGGTTCACAATTTTAGTTTTGGCAATGATTTCTTGGCACAGATAGCCAAGGCAAAGATACAAGTGGAACTACATCAAATTTAAAAGATTCTGCATAGCCAAGGAAATAAACAGGGTAAACATGCAACCCTTGCAATGAGAGAAAATATTCACAAACCATATATATGAAAGGGGATTTATTTCCAAAAGGTATAAAGACTTCCTACTCAATAGAGAAAACTATATAATTTGATTAAAAATGGGCAAAGGACTTAAATAGACATTTCCCCAAAAGAGTACATGTGGCCAGCAAGTACATGAAATGTTTCTCAGTATCACTAATCACCAGGGAAATGCAAATGAAAACCGCAATAAGATATCACTTCACTCCTGTTATGACAGCCACTGTCAAAAAACAGAAAACAAGAAGCGTTGGCAAGGACATGGACAAACGGGAACCCCTGAACACTGCTGATGTGAACATGAAATGGTGCAGCCACTAGGGAAAACCATATGGACATTCCTCAAAAAATTGAAAAGAGAACTGCCATATAATCCATTTCCATTCCTGGGTATTTCATTCCCATTTCTGGGTATTTATCCTAAATAAGCAATTACATTTCTGGGAATTTATCCTAAATAAGTGACATCGGGGCCTTGGGGAAATACCTACACCCCTATGTTCATTGTAGTATTATTCACAATAGCCAAGAGGTAGACAAATATCTAAGTGACCACTGACAAATAAATGGATAAAGAATGTGTGATATTCACATATAATGGAATATTACTCAGACATAAAATGAGGGAAATTCTGTCCCATGCTACATCAACTTTGAGGATATTATTCTAATTGAAGTAAGCCAGTTAAGCAGTACGAATATTGCATGAAGTCACTTCTATGAGGCATCTAGTCAAAGTCATTGATGGAGAAAGAAGAATGGTGGTTGCCAGGAGCTGGGGGCGGGGCATAGGAATGGGAATTGCTTTTCAATGGGTCTAAAGTTTCAGTTCTGGAAGATGCAAAATTTATAGCTATCTGCTGTACAACATTATGCTTACAGTTAACCATACTATACTATATACTCTAAAATGTAAGCGTATAGATCTCATGGTATGTGCTTTTGTGGGCAACAAATAAATGTAAAAAACTAAAACATAGGCACAGACAAATGGTGTGGTGATGGCTAGAGGGAAGGAGAGGTGAGGGCAGAGGGTGGGAGTGCAAAGGAGGGGGAAATGGGGACATCTGTAACAGTGTCAACAATAATAATAAAGTAAAATAAATTATAGGAACTAGAGCCTTATTACTAAACATAATGTGTGCATGCTGTTCCTTCTGCTGTAACATTTTGGTTAGCACAGACTATTTCAGCCTCTACAGCAATAGCTTTTTTTTCCTTACTGAAATGTGAATTAAGCTATTTCCTCAGAAATCCCAAACAAATATTCTCTCCAGTTCACTGACACTTCAGTGAAGATGGCAAATAGAAAAAATCCAGCCCTTAAAAGAGTCAGGTAGGCAGGAGGAACACAATTTAAAGTGATACTCACTGAATACAATAATAAAGAATGTGAAAGAATGAAACTTCATCTAAAATCAAGTGTGTGTTCCTGCAGATGTGTAAGAGGTATAATATCTGTTGGTCCTTTTCGTTATTCTTGCGGGACTCTTCAAGTTATTCAGTATCGTTGGCTACATTCTTTCTCCCCATCTAAATGAATGGCTGGATCAGATGCTCATTCCAGAAGAATGCTCATTTGCAAACAAAGAGTGTAAATGCGAATATTACAATTCATACTGAAGGAAATGCTCTGGGATAGGAATGGTTTTGCTAGGAGAAGTAGCATAAAACAAGTGAATGTAGGGTGAGCATCAATGACTACATTTTTACTTTAACCTTTCTATTCTTTCCTCTTACTGTAGCAGCACATTTTATATTGTGATTGGCATATAAGAGGTAATAAAATGGCCAAAACAAAACACACTGAAGTCTATTTGAAGTTTAAAAAAAAATAAGGGGAAGACCGAAACAACAAAGACAATACCACACAGCAGCAGATGTTGAATAGTTATCTTTGAAGCTGTGTATATTTTCAATATATTTCTCAGAATGTGCTTAACCTCATTTGAGGAGAGAGTGGTATACAGAAAAAAATCCACCCTGCATAATCTTCCTGTTTGCTAGCTGTGAAATCTTAAGACCATTTAAATAATCTCCATATCTGCTATTTCTGTAGCCACAAAATAGGGATGTTATCAGCTAAGTTATCAGCTTGCTATAGGGATTAGAGATTTTACGTATTGCCATACCCAGGATATGTATTTGTGTGGGATATACAGAATTGAAGATGTATAACTCTTTTACTTAATAATAGCTAATAGTATGGTCATAATCATCAACATTTCTTGTCCTCGCTCTCAACAGTGCTCCTTAACCCCTTCAAAATACATTTCTCTTTTTGAGAGGTGAAAAGCTGCCCACATTTAAAGAGAAGTTTGTTGCTTCTGTTGACGTTCCTATCCCATATCCCTCAGTCTTAGTTTATAGCCATGCATAATACATTCAGGTAATCCTGTCTGACTCTAACACACCCCAATCTATCTTTCTTTCCTGACTCTCAGAGTTAGATAAAAATTTTGTGGTGTCTGAAATTTATACAGTTTGGGTGGCCTTGTTTAAAACGATGTATACAGAAAGAAGGAGCTCCTCCCCTTCACAACGGCATGGAGGCATGGATGGAACTGAAGAGCATTATGCTAAGTGAAATAAGCCAGGCGGTGAAAGACAAATACCATATGATCTCACCTATAAGTGGAACCTAATCAACAAAACAAAGAAGCGAGCAAAATAGAATCAGAGACATGAAAATAAAGAACAAACTGACTGTAACCAGAGAGTTGGGGAAAACAGGGGAAGGGCCATCAAGGAACAGGGATAAAGGACACATGGACAAAACCAAAGGTGGTAGGTTCAAGGGTGGGAGGTGGGGATGGGTGGGTGGGTGGGAGCCAAGGTGAAGTGAAAATGGAGACAACTCTACTTGAACAACCATTAAAAATTATATAAAAAAGAAAAAGTCAAAATAAAATAAAAGCTAAAGATATACAGAATTTTGAATACAGCTACTAAGGAAAACAGTGTAGAGATTCCTCAAAAAATTAAAACTACAGCTGTCATATGGCCCAGATATGGGCATTGATCTAAGAGAACAAAAACACTAATTCAAAAATTATGTGAAAAAATATATCCTTTGTTCACTGCAACATTATTTACAATAGCCAAGATATGGAAGTAATCTAGATGGCCATTGATAAATGAACGCAAAAAGAAAATGTTGTGTACATATACAATGAAATATGACTTGGCAATAAAAAAATGAAACATTGCCATTTATGACAACATGGATGGACTTGGAAAGCATTATGATATATGAAACAAGTCAGGTGGGCAAAGACAAACACCGCATAATTTCTCTTATATGTGGACTCTAAAACAAACAAAACAAATTAATACATAAAACAAAATAGAAACACACCCATAGATAGAAGAAGCTGATAGTGACCAAAGGGAAGGCAAGTGGGGATGAGTGAGAAATTAACAAATTAAAAATCAATCAGTAAGCAAATAAATAAATACATAAAACAAAAAAGATTTCTCATTGCATAGAATATGAAGAACAATTATAGAAGTAACTGATTAATTACTGAACTAGAAACCCCACAAAAAGAATGAGAACAATAAAAATTAGTTATTTCCATTTCTACCAGCAGAAGACATTTTATCTATACAATGTGAGGCAGGAAATGAGAAAAAAATGAAACAAGAAATAAAGTGTGTGAAAAAATAAGGAGGAGAAATAAATCATTTTTAACAAAAGGAAAGTTGACAATTTTATATGGCTAATATACAGCCTTGGCTCCAGAACACTTTAAGGATATTAAAGAAAATAAAATTATGGGCTTACTTCACCCATAAACATAGAAATTACATCTACCTTAAGCAAATCCAATGATAATATCTTAGAAATATATTTTCAGGTAGAGTTTTTTTTAGAAATGCATCATAAAATGTATAGTTTCAACATTAAGGAATTTATACTCCATATTAAACTTGAAGGGAGAAATATAACTATCTCAATAGGAGAATTCTCATAATAATTTGAATCAAGGAGAACTTACTAAATTTGATAAGTGGTTATATTCAAAAGTATACAGTAAAAGTCATGCTTACTAGAAAAATTGAGATACACTTTGTTTAAAATCAGGACTAGTCAAATATGAATAGTTATTATTCTTTAACACAAACACAAATTATTCTTTAACTTGTGTTTCTGACCATTGATAAAAGACCATAAGGTGGTAAGAATATATGAGTTTTGTACGTGTTATGTTAACCTTAGTTGGTCAGATTCCAGAGACTTTACTATTATGAGTTATGCTAGGCTGAGATAAAAACAAAATTAATTTATAAGATACATTTGAAGAATAGCTGAAATACGGAGAAAGATAGGGCAATAGTTGGAGTGTGGAATAAGAAAATGATTGGTTTTCTTTTTTTCCTTGAGTTTCTTTGTATGACTATGGGAATTATTTGGGATGGGAAGGTAGAAACACACAAAGAGAGAGAGAGAGAGACAGAGAGAGAGAGAGAGAGACAGAGAGAGAGAGAGAGAGGGAGGGAGAGAAGGAGGGAGGGGAAGAGAGAGAAAAAGAGAGAGAGATGGAGAGATTGATATATATGTCACCATGTTATAAAAAACTGAAGATAAATACAGAGGCCATGTGTCATTTCATGGTTGACAGCCACAACTGTGTTTTCAGCTGACAGATGGCATCAGACATCAGCCATGTAAGCAGACCATCTTGGACACCCAGACTCATCTAGCTGTCACATGTCTCTAACTCTGGTCACTATTATTGTTTACGTAGCTTCTTCACTTTGAGTACTTTTAAACTGCTAAATTAATGATCAATGCACCACAGCTCTCTCGTTATGTTTGGAAACAAATTAGAAATGGGAGGAGGGTGGTGGAGAAGCCTAATTGATAAAACACACGTCTCAGGTTTCACATTCTAATCTGGTTTTGCAATTCACTTCCAAACCTGAATGCCGCTGGTCTAATTGTGGCAAGGCCAATGCTGTCAAATGCTCAATGATCCAGTGGGTAGGTATTCAGCCTTGTTTTTTGAGGCCTAGCTCCTTTTAGCAACCAAACACACAGGGTTTTCTTGACAGCCATACAGGCATTTCATTAGCTTCTGGGGTCTGCACACAAATCTGCTTAGCTAGGTTTTCAGAATCCCTGAGTCATCAAAGAAAAGCAATCCGGCCAAAAGCAGTCAATTGCCACAACTCAAACACCAGCAGCCAGGGAAAGAGAGCCATACAGAATCCAGGGCTCAAAATAGAAGACCCAGTTATATCATCCTATATAGTGTGTCCTCTTCTGGTAATATATTTAAAAAAAAAAAAACAGATTTAATGAGATCTAACTTACAAACCATAAAATGCCCGTTTAAACTGTTCAATTCAATGTTTTTTTCTTTTGTATATTCACAGAGCTGTGCAGCAATCACAATTTAATTTTAGCAGATTTTCATCACCCAGAAAAGAAACCTCACCCCCACTGGCAGTTATGCCCCATTCGTTCCTGTACTCGCAGCTTTAGAAAACCACAAATCTGCTTTCTGTCTTTATATACAGAATTTACCTATTGTGGACATTTCATATGAAAGGAATCAAACATGCAGCATTTACTGATTAGCTTGTTGCATGTAGCATAATATTTACAATGTTCATCCATGTTGTAGCATATATCAGTATTTCGTTCCTTCCCATGGCTGAATAATATGTCAGTGTACGGATATACCACATGTTCATGCATTTATCAGATCATGGACATTCAGGTTGTATCAGACCTTCTGGCTAGTGTGAATACATGTATGCTGCTATGAACAATTGTGTACAAGTTTTGAACACGTTTTCAATTCTTTGAGACATATCTGTAGGTGCAGAATGGTAAATCTATGTTTAATATTTTGAGGAACTGACAAACTATATTCCAAAGCAGCTGAACTAGTTTACATTTCCATAAGCAAAGTCTTGTCCCTATTGTCTGTATTTTTCATTATAGATAAATCTAGAAGGTGTTGAATGACATTTCATGGTTTCCAACTCATTTCCCTAATTAATAATGATGTTGAGCATCATTCCATAATACTTACTGGTTTTGGGATATCTTCTTGGAGAGATCTATTAATATCATTTGAAATCAGATTTTTTGTTCTTTTGACTGCAGAGTTGTAAAAATGGTTTATGTTGTCTGGATACAAGTCCCCTAGGTATAGACGTATGGTCTGAAAATTGATTTTCCTCATTCTTTCAGTTGTCTTTTAACTTACTTTATGGGGACATGAAACACAGAAGATTTAGATTTGACAAAGACTGATTTACCTCTTCTCTCTTTTGCCATTTTTACATTTGGTGTCACATCAAGGAAACCATTCCCTAACCCAAGGTCATCAAGATTTACTCTTATACTTTCATATAAGAGTTTTATAGTTTTAGCACCTGCATTTTGTTTTATGATCCTTTTACTGATAATTTTTGCATCTAGAGTGAGTTAGTGATGCAAATGTATTATTTTGTATGTGGACAGTTGGTTGTCCCAGCAGCATTAATTGAAAACCAAATTCTTTCCCAATTTTATCATCTTAGCACCCTTATGAAATCAACTGGCCAAAATGTGAGGGCTAATTTTTGGACCCTGAATTCATTTCTAGCAACACAACTTTCTACACCGTTCCAGTTTTGATCTGTCCTGATTACTACAGTTATGAGTAAGTATTCAAAAATTTCAATTTTGAAATTGGGACTTGTAAGTCCTCCAAATTTCTTTTTCTTTTTTCAAGATCATTTTAATCACTCTGGGTCCCATGCAATCCCATATTAATTTTAGAATCAGCTTGTTAATTCCTGATAAAAAATGGTGCTGAAATTTTTATAAAAATTCCATTTTATCTATAGATTGCTCTGGGATATATTCCCATGGTAATGATAAGATGTCTTCCAATCCATGAACATAGGATGTCTGTATATTTATTTAGAATTTCTTTCATTTTTTTTCTCAGCAATATTTTGTACTACTTAGTGTACAAGTCTTCCACTCGTGGTTAAACCTATCATTACTTCTAATAGGCTTTTAGTGGATTATTCAGGACATTTTACATATGACATAATGCCATATACAAATAATGTTTCACTGCTGTTGTCTGATGTTGATGCCTTTTGTTTTCTTGTCAAATCACCCTGGCTACAATGTCTAGTACAGCATTAAAGGAAGTGGCATGAGTGACATCTGCTCACGCCACCTCTATTTGCTAATAATAATGACAAAGTGCTCAGTCTTTCACCTATAAGTATGCTGTTAGGTATGGGAGTGTCTTAAATGTCCTTCTCCATTTTGAGGAAGTTCCCCTCTAAGTTTGTTGAGTATTTTTATTGTGACATGGTGGTTTCTGTTAATCTATTGAGAGGATCATGCTTTTTCTTCCTTATTGATAGGGTGTATTATATTGATTGATTTTTGGATTTTAAATTGCATTCCTGGGATAAATCCCACTTGGTTGTTATACCAACAACCCACACACCCACACACGCACACTTCATGATTTCCTTTTTAGACATTGTTAATATTTTGTTGCTTAGGAATTCTGCATCTGTATTTATAAAGCTTATGGCTGCAGTCTTCTTTTCTACTGATGTCCTTGTCTGGCTTTTGTGCCGGCCTTATAGAGTTGGGAAGCCTTCCCACCACTTTTATTTTGCAGAAGTTTCTAAGGGCTTGGAATTTATTTTTCTCTAAACATCTGGTACAATTTACCAGTGAAGCAATCTTGTGTATAGGTTATTTCCTTGTGTATAGGTGATTTGATTATTAATTTTCTGGTACTTGTTCTATGTTAATCCAGATTTTTTTTTCTTTTCTTGAGTCAGCTCCAGTTGTTTGTGTTTGCTTAAAAAAATTGTCCATTTTATCAATGTCACATTTATTGGCATATGGCTGCTTATTATATTCCTAATAAGACATTTTAGTTTTGTAAGGTTGATAGTGATTTCCCTCTTTCATTCCTGATTTCATCGGGTCTTCTTTTTTTATTAGTCTACTGAAAGTTTTATCAATTTTATCAGTCTTTTCAATCAACAACTTCTAGTTTCACTGACTTTTCTGTATTGCATTTCCATTCTATACTTTATTTATATCCACTATAGCCTCAGTTATGCCTTTCTTTATGTTTCCTCTGGCTTTAGGTCACTATTATTTTCATTATTTCTTAAAGTAAATTGACAAGTTATTCATTTAAAATATTTTGATATCAGTTTTCACATATGAGAATTTAATTTAAAACTTTTAAAGCTTTTATTTGTTTATTTTTAGAGAGAGGGGAAGGGAAAGAGAGGAGGAGAAACGTCAACATGTTGTTGCCTTTCACACACCCCCTACTGGGGACCTGGCCCATAACCCAGGAACGTGCCCTGACTGGGAATCAAACTTGTGACCCTTTGCTTTGCAGGCCAGAGCTCAATCCACTGGGCCACACCAGCCAGGGCTAAATTTTTTTTTAAGTTACCTGACAATAACAGCTTTTCAAAAATTCCAAAATTTGAAAACTGCACAAAACCTTATGATGTATTACTTAATGAACTGTATAGATGAGGAAACTGAAAGAACAATCACTAAGTTATTCTACTTATATATCTTAAACAATATGAAAATACTCTCTACATTGCAATCAATTACATCCCTGCAAAGCAGTTTCTCTTAAAAATGCTCATATTTCATAAACTATAAAAAGATAAAATCTGAGATTCTGATTCCTAGCCTTCACCTTCCAATCACCATTATGGACAAAAGAAAAATCGACTGTGACTTGGAAGTCAGTGTTAAAAATAAATCTTTGCTGCAGTGATGTTTCTTTTCTCTGTTTCTAAAATAGCTGTTTAAACTTGCTCAAGGGATTACTCTAATGGTCCACGAGCTATTTATAAGCACTAAAAAGAAGTAAAAGAAATATTTGTGCAGGGAAGGGATTATCAGTTCCTAACACATTTCTAGGAAAAAAATGTGTGTTTTTAAATGATATTGAACACCTCCCAGATATTCCATGGGGCCTCTATCACTCAAGATGATATCTACTCATGAGATGAATTATCACATGACATATGTAATTCATAATGCTAGAAATATTTATTTAAAACATTTACCTAAAAGCAAACATGATATTCAATTGATGTGGTACAGAAAAGATATGACAAATAAAGCCTGTGATAAAGGAATAAATTCTATTTTTTATTTGTTCTAATTATGACAATTAAGCCTGATGTAAATTTAAATTAATAGTCTCATAAATGTCTGTAGAAAGTATCATTGCAACACATTTTTACCATGTTGGAAATTTTAAGCTTTGTAAGTTTGTTTTGTAAAAATAATATGTACTTTTTATTGTAGAACATAGAGAAATTGCAAAAATATTAAAAGAGGAGAAAATATAAAATACAGTCTTGTAATATATCAATGATGGATAATTTCTGCACAAAAAGTTAATTAAAATTACAAAGAGAATTGCAACTGCAAAAATGATTGTAGAAACATCATATTTGAAACAACTAGAAATTAATAAAAACAAATTTATCAAAGCTCAAGGGTCTCATTAGTAATGACAGGACAAGACCTTACCAGAACGGCTCTTCCACAGAAAATACACACACACACACTTGGCATTATACCAAGAATGCACAATTGTAGAAATTGGAAAGTGAACAGCAGCTGTCAGAATCTGGTGGTGTCTACATACTCAAAAGTGGGGTTGTATAAATTATAAGTCCATTTTCATGAAATTTAGCCTGGAGTCAAGTGTAGTCATTCAGTGCATGAGGGGGCAAGGTATTGGAAAAACTGAAGCACTTCTGGTCTGAAGAGCCGGAAGACTGAAGATGCAGAAACCAGGGCTGAAGAACAGCATGAGGAAATGCAGAGAGGGACATTGCTGATTCTTTCTGCTGACATTTCTGCCTAACCCTGGACACATGCATGCACAGAAAAGATTCAAAGCAACTCACCTAAAAACAAAAAGATCTGAACTGAGGCCAGAGCTGCCACTCAAAAAGCAGTTTGCCATTTAAACCCAACTGAGATAATTAGTTGTTAAAAGTAAAGAACATCACACATTTGAGGAAACAATAATAGAATCCAAAATCCTTAAAACTTAATGTCTGTATTTTCAAGATGCAATAGAAAATTAAGCTGAACTAGTAGGAAACAAGGGAAATAAAGACAAATCAAATTAAAGACCAACTCTTAGGTGGCCTAGATTTTGGAAGCAGCAAACAAGGATTTTGAGGTGGCTAGCAGAACAACCCTCAATGAAGTAAAACAAAATATGCTCACAGCAGTTGAAAATATAGTAAATGCCACCAGAAAGAGAGAAACAACAAAATAAGCTGAAATGGAAATTCAGAACTTAAAATAATCTATAATCAACAATCATTCACTTAATGGACTTATCAGACAAATGAAAATGACAGAGGAATGACTAAGTGAACTTGAGGAAAAATCAATAGAAGTGATCCAATTGTGTAGAGAGCAGATATACGAACACTGAAAATAATGAACAGAGCCTCAAAGACATGCTAGGTAATACTAAACAGTCTGCTCTATGTATATTTGGAATCCCAGAAGAGGAGGAATGACAAAATAAGTTAGAAAAAAATCTGAGGGAATAACATGCAAAAGCTCCCCAAATTTGATTAAAGGTAGAAAATTATAATCAGATTAGGTAAAAAGAACAGCAATTAAATGGCTGCAGGTGGAGGAAATGGAAAACCTCTAATTCAGGAAGAGAAAAACAACTTATTACTACAGAGCAACAATTCAATTAACAACTGATTTGTTCACCAGACATTATATATGCCAGAAGAGATGGGATAGTACTACTATCTCACATAGTACTATCAAAGTGCCAGAACAGCTGTCAGAGGAGAGAGGGGTTGAGGAGCTGGATGAAAAAGGCAAAGGGATTAACACCCCACACCCCCAAAATACAACTCATAGACACAGATAACAGTATGGTGATTACCAAAGGGAAAGAGGGTGGGGGGGAAGAGGGTAAAGGGGATATAAATGGTGATGGAAGGAGACTTGACTTAGGGTAGTGAACATACAATATAATGTACAGATGATGTATTATAGAATTATGTACCTGAAACATATAATTTTATTAACCAATGTCACCCCAATAAATTCAATAAAAAAGATAAAGTGTTAGAACAAACAAATAAAACTGTTCACCCAGAATTCATTACACAGGATATTCTATAAAACATCCTTCAAGAGTCACAGCCAAATACAGTGTCAGATTAACCAAATAAATCAGGAAACGAACAAATAAATAAGAGAATTTTTTGTCAGCAAATATGTAAAGAAAGCCAAAGAAAGTTCCACAAGCTGAAGTGAAGTAATGCCATATGGCAACTCAAATGCTCAGTAAGGAACAAAAAGCACTGGAAATCATAAATTTCTAGGGATACGCAAATGATTATTTGCTTTATTATTTCTCAATTTAAATATTATACACATAACTGATTAAAACAAACATCATGACATCATTTTGGAGGGGTTGTAATATATGAAATGTAATACATATAACAACCATAAAGGTCAAAAAATAAATATTTGAGATTAGGAAGTTCATAAGGGCTCTGTGGCAACTACTCACCTGTCACTGGAGCACAAAAGCAGCCACAGGCAATACAGATGGAGACAATCATGGCTGTGTTGCAATAAAACTTTATTTACAGTTATGTCATTTTTTTGTGAACTCTGGCATAAAGGTTGAGGGATATATGCACCTATAGGGTTTCAAAGATTCTGCAATTTATATGAACTGGTAAACTCTTTACTGTAACTGGATAGTAAACTGTAATAGATATTTAGCATAATTCTCAGAATGACCACTTAAAAATATGAGAACACATCATGAAAAAGCCAGTAGAAACATTAGGAAACAATCTAGAAATGTTCAAAATAATTCCCCAAAATGGAGGGAGGGAAGTTGGAATGGAAAATAAACAAAAAAATGAACAAACAACAAAACTGTAGACACAGAACCATATTAATAATTATGCCTGATGTTAGCAGACTACAGTAAAAAAACTGATTTTAAGGAAGAATTAAATAGAGACTTAACTTATTGTCTTCAAGAGAAGCACTTCAAAGTCACAAATAAGTAAAAAGAAAACAGAAAATGATAGATCATAAAAATATTTGTCAGAATGTTTAAGTGGCCATATTAATAACAGATAAAATAGATATCAAGATATAAAATACTATTGCGCTGAAGATAATGAGGAATACTTCATAAAGTATCAATTATATAGGAAAATGCAGTCATAAATGTGTATGCCTGTAATGACAGAGTTTCAAAATACATAATGTAAAAATAATGTAATTGAAGAAATAAATAATTCCCAAATTGGATTTGAAGATTTTAACAGCTCACAGAACTGTGCTAAGTAAAACAAACCAGTTACAAAAATACAAATATCACATGATCTGACTTACAGGAGAAATTTTCTAAAAAGAAAAAAAAACATTGAATTTGTAGTGACAGAGAGTTGAATGGTAGTTACCAGAGGTTTGGAGATGGGAAAAGGGAAGCTATAGATCAAACGAATGAGTACAAGAGACCTAAGGGTGACAACAAATACTGACAGTGGATTGCACACTTGAAATTGGCTTGGAGAGGAGATCTCAAGGGTCCTCACCCCACATACACAAACAAGGTAACTTTGGAAGATGAGGGTATGTTCATAAGTTTTACTGTGGTTATCATTTCACAATGAATACTTATATCAAAAAATCACATTGCATACCTTAAATACATAAAATTATTGTAAAAGTCAATTAATTTTCAAAAGAATTTTCTCACATTAATATAGAGGTTCTTTGTGTATTTATTTATTTCTTGTGTTTGCTATTACCAATGATCTCCCTTATAATTTTTAAAGAACTGTGCAAAAAATCAGGCATAGAAAACTTAAAAATATATTTACCAATTAGACATCATTGATATTTACTTAAGCACTATAACATCAGAATATAAATTCTGTCCATGTGTACACAGTATATTACTGAGATAGACAATACTGCACCATAGATCAAAACCCAATATATTATGACATTTTAAAGAATGAAGTCATCCAGAGTGTGTTCTCTGACCACAAATTAAAGATCTATATACATAAGATAACAAGAAAAGCAACAAATACCAGGAATTATATATATAGTATATAGTATGTATATATATAATTGATAAATATGTATACATTTCTCAATAATAGACTGGTCAGAGAAGAAATCAAAAGGAAATTAGAAAATATGTTGAAGTGAATAATAAAACACATAAAATTTGGGAGATGCTTCCTAAGCAGTGTCAGAAGACAATTTATACCTTTAAATATCCTTGTAAGGAAGGAAGATAATTTAAAAGCAATTATCTGACCCATGGACAGGGACAATGATATGGAAATTGACTGAGGCTGGAGAGGGGTGTGGTGCTGCATGGAGGTGGGAGGAAGGAGAAAAACCAGAGACAACTTACTAGCATAACCGATAAAAAATTAAAAGCAATTATCTGAGTTCTCACTTTAAGAAATCAGGAAAAGAAAGGCAAATTTAACTCAAAGTGACCATATGGAAGGCCTTAATAAAGCTATGAGCAGAAATCAATACCATCAAAAAAGAAGAACAGAGAAAATAAATAAAACCAAAACTGATTCTTTGAAAAAGTAAATAAAATGTATAAGCTTATACCTAGAAAGAAGACATCAAAGACAGATACAACAGAAAATACCAATATTGGGGATTAAAGAATACATCACTGTAGATCCTATAAAAATTAAATGGATAACAAGAGAATATGACATTCATCAGGGATACTGGGAGGCAATTCGTGTGTGTGTGTGTGTGTGTGTGTGTGTGTGTGTGTGTGTGTGTGTGTGTAGTTTCTTTGTCTGGTTTTGGTATCAGGGTAATGCTGACTTTGTAGAAGAAAAAACACAAGTAGTAAACTATTTGATATCAGTGTTAGGGGTATCTTTTTGGATATGTCCCCTTGAGCAAGGTAAACAAAAGCAAAAATGAACAAATGGGACACCTCAGTTGCTTCCATATCTTGGCTAGGAGAATCAGAGAACAGAGGGAAAAGCAAAAGACAGAGGAAACATTTCAGTGTGATGAAATATTCTACATTTGAATCATGACGATGGTTGTATGCCTACATGCAATTACTAAAATTCATCAAACTGAACATTTAAAATAGGTGAAGTTTATTGTATATAAACTATATTTCAGCAAAACTAGAAAACTCTTTGCAATCTCAAAGCAGTTTTGTTTGTGGTCCTAGATTCTCTGTATCCTAGTCTGAGTATTGCGGATACCTTTGTCATTTCAATTCCAAGCCTCTCCCCTTCCCCATCTGGGTAACCCCATCAATTCTAGGGCTTAAGCTATTAAAGTTGCCCTAGGACTTACATAATGACCTTAGCTTGCATATATCTCTGGGGCTTGTTAAACTCAGCATTTTTTTAAAAATGGAAACCTGACTAAACCCTTCCTATTTACCTCCCCAAGTGATGCCAGTATGACCTTTCTAAAAACACCTCTCATCATTCAGTTCCCCATGTTTTAAGTATCAGTGCCTCCCTAAAACTTTCAGGATGCAATCACTCTTCCTCCAATAAAAAAAGAATAGGCTCTTCATGAACTTGAACTTGGCTTAGCTCTTAAATGTCTACTTCAGCTATTACCTGTAGGATCCCTTTTATCATGGGGCAACAACTAAAATGCTTCAGAGTGTGTATAGAGGACACAGCATGAAAAAACAACAACAACAACAACAGTACAAGTGCATCATATCAAAGTGTCCAGTTTCATTGGTCCAGAGGTGTGCTGGAGAAATAGAAAATGAAGACATCGCCTAAGGATCTTATGAAACTGTCCCACAGCTCTGACCAACCACTGCCACATGGGCACAGGTTTAATAGTTCTGACTTTTCAAGATCTGATTTTTTTAATTGTATTTATTTAATTAAGAGCTAAGCCCATCAGTAGATGAGTAGATACTAAATAAAATTGGCTATTGTAAATAATGGTGTAATGAACATACAGGTACATATGTTCTCTCAAATAGGTGTTTTGGGTTTCCTTGGATATACTCCCATAAGTAGAATCACTGGGTCAAAAGGTAGATCCATTTTTAATTTTTTCAAGTAACCCCACACTGTTTTCCACAGTGGCTGTACCAGTCTGCATTCTCACCAATACCACATGCGGGTTCCTTTTTCTCCATATGCTCTCCAGCACTTGTTTGTTGACTTATTGATGTTGGCCATTCTGGCAGGTGTGATGTCATATCTCTTCATAGTTTTTGTGTGCATTTATCATATGTCTATTGGCCGTCTGTATGTCCCCTTTGAAGAAGTGTCTATTCAAGTCCTTTGCCCAATTTTTAATCAGACTATTTGTTTTTTGGTATTGAGTTTCATAAATTCCTTATAAATTTTGGATATTAACCCTTATCAGATCTACCAATGAATATACTCTCCCATTCAGTGGGCTGTCTCTTCATTTTGTTGATGGTTTCCTTTGCTGTGCAAACACTTTTTAGTTTGATGTAGTTCCATTTTTCTTCTTGTTTCCCTTGTCTGAGGAAATGCATTATAAAAAATATTGTAATGAGAAATGTCTGAGATATCACTGCCTATGTTTTCTTCTAGGAAATTTATGGTTTCAAGTCTAACATTTAAGTCCTTGGTTTATTTTGAGTTTATTCTATGTATGATGTTAAAAGGTAGTCTAGTCATTTTTTGCAGATATCTGTCCAATTTTTCCAACAACATTTATTGAAGAGACTGTCTTTACTTGTATGTTTTTGCCTCCTTTGTCAGATATTAATTGACCATAAAGGTGTGGGTTTATTTCTGGGCTCTCTGTTCTGTCCCATGATCTTTTTATGCCAGTTTTATGCTGTTTTGAATACCATGGCTTTGTAGTAGTTTGATATCAGGTAGTGTGATTCCTCCAACTTTGTTCTTTCTCAATAAGATGCTATGGCTATCTTGGGGTCTTTTGGGGTATTCGTTCCAGTGCTATGAAATACACCATTGATATCTTGATAGCAATTGCATTGAATCTAAAGATTGCTTTGGGTGGTAAGGACATTTTAATGATGGTAATTCTTCCTATCCATGAACGTGGTATATGTTTCCACTTTTGTATCTCTTCTTCAATATCTTTCTTCAGTGTCTTATAAGTTTCCAGGTATAGGTCTTTTAGATCCTTGGTTAGATTTATTCCTAGGTATTTTATTCTTTTTGAAGCAAGTGTGAATGGGATTGTTTTCTGAGTTTCCTCTTCTGATAGTTCAGTATTGGTGTATGAAACTGTGGTACATTTACACATGGGATACTACTCAATTGTAAAAAAGAAGGAAATCTTACCTTTTGAAACAGCATAGATGGACCTTGAGAGTATTATGCTAAGAAAAAGACAAGTACCATACAATTTTACTTATATGCAGAATCTAATGAACAAAGTAAAATAACAAGCTAAATGGAAACAAACTCATAGATACAGAGAACAGAGAGCAGACTGACAGCTTTCAGATGGGAAGGGGCTTGGTAGCTGGGTGAAAATGGTAAAGAGATTAAGCAAAGAAAAAAAAAAACCTTATAGACACAGACAACAGTATGGTGACTACCAGAGGGAAATGGGGTGGGAGAGGTAGGAGAGGATACAAGGGGGATAAATGATGATGGAAAGAGACTTGACTTGGGGTGGTGAACACACAATACAATACACAGATGATTATATAATTATATACCTGAAACTGAGATAATTTTATTAACTCATATCACCTCAATAGATTCAATAAAAAATATTTATTTATTTATTTTAATTTTTATAGAATTTTGGGGGCAACATGAGTTAATAAAATTACATAGGTTCAAGTGTATAATTCTATAATACATTATCTGTATATAATACCAGATCTGCTTTTTATGTGAAATGCCCTGATATTAAATATTTGAAGATAATATTTACAAACTTAAAACATTCAGCAAATAAAATGAAATGTTTTAGCAGTCTGGATCCTAGTTCACAAGCTCGGCAGAACACCCAGTCTTTTTTCACTCAGAAAGTCCAAAATATTCTTAAGCATTTAACTTAGTTACCATAATCACTAAGGGAGCCTTCTCTAATTTCCTCTCTACAAGAGAGTTCTTTGGATGTGTGTTTTGTACTTTCAGGTAAAATACCTAAAAAATTGTTGATTATTTACTCTTTGCCAAATATGGTTCTAAGTACTCTACATATATTCATTCATTTAGTCTCCCCATCAACATAATGAGGTAGGTATTTTAATTATTCCTATTTTACAGAGAGTGTAAATGGCACGCAAAGAGGTTCAATAACATTCCCAACATATGGCTAGTAAATAATACAGTGAGGATGCAAATACATATAACAATAGAGGACACATTATTAACCACTATAATGCAAAAATTTTCAAACTGTATGACACAGTACTAGAATCACTGCTGTGTCCATATGTTTGCTCTCTGGACTGTTAACAGGGATTCTGTTTTATTTGTTCTTTTATTCATCAGAGTGATAACTTATTAAGTATCCAACAGATATGAATTGAATGAGGGAATGCAAAAGTGAATGAGGTGATGAAGTATAAAAAATCAATATTGCTCTTATCATTTTTCATTTTAGAAGGTTATATACTGTCAATGTAAAATTTCAAATACTATATTGTAAAATATAATTATATAAAGTTTCTCCATCTTCTTATTCTGTCTTGTTCCAACTGTCCCTAACCATAAGTCTTAGAGATGAACACAATTAACAATTTCAGGATTTTTTCTTTCTTTGGAAATTTTATAGAATCTCTATAATTTAAAAAAGGGACTACGTAACCAAGAAAACTAAAAATTAGGCTCTATTTTAAGAAAAATATTCAAATAAATGTACAAATCTCAGGAGAGTCTAGAATAGCATTTCCATCACTATTAAGATCAATTTCCTTTAAAACTAACAAGAAGTCATATTGTAGCTTATTAGAAATAATTGGGTTGGCCAAAAAGTTTGTTTAGTTTTTTTCTATACAATGGCTCTAGTAGTGCTCAATTGTCTTTAGCTTCATTCAAAACAATTTTGCTAGATTGTGCTGGGGCAGCTGTCATATTAGTATGCATTAAACAAAACTTATCAAAATGGGTGAATTTTTCTGCAGCCATTTTAATACTGAAGATAGAAGCAGATACATAACATTTTCAGTATATTATACTTTACCAGTTCAAGAAAGGTCAAAACTCAACTGAAATGCAAAAAAAGATTTGTGCAGTGTGTGGAGAAGGTTGCTATGAGTGATCAAATGTGTCAAAATTGGTTTGCAAAGTTTCATGCTGGGGATTTCTCACTGGACAATGCTCCACAGTCGGTACACCAAGCTGAAGTTGGTATCAACTAAACCAAGATATTAATTGAGAACAATCAATGTTCTACCATGCAGGAGATAGCTGACATACTCAAAATTTCCAAATCAATGAAGTTATTGGAGAAAATGAAAACTGTGTCTTTCATTTAATGGAAAAGAACATATGGCTTTTTGGCTAACCCAATATTATATGTAGGTAAATTAAATGATATTTATTTTAATATTATCAATGCTGTGGGACTTAAACTGAGTTGGAACTAATTACAGGGAAATGAGTCTCAGCTCTGCTATAAACCACTCAGAAAACCATACTTTGTGGGAGTGCTACAATATGGAAGGAGAAACGAGAAGGACATCCTTAGAACAGTTGCAATTTAGCAAATTCTATCTGCAAGTCAGATGGTGGAAAGTAGGCCAATGGACTTTAGTATACAGACACTTATAGGCAGGTGACCAGTAGAATACATGTATGATCAAGATTCCATCATGTGAGGAGATGAGAGAATTGAGAAATATACAGGTACAAACAAGGCTAATATATGAGTTTATGCTGTAGGCTGAAAGTTTGCATCCTCTCAAAATTCACAGGATGAAATCTAATCCTCAATAGAACGGTGTTCAGAAGTGGACCTTTGGGAGGTGATTAGATCATGAGGGTGGAGCCCTCATGAAGGGCATTAATGCTTTTGTAAAAGAAAACCCAAAGTGTTCCTCACCCCTTCCTCCATGTGAGCAGTCAATGAGGAGACAGACATCCGTGAACCAGGAAGCAGGTTCTCAGCCGACAGGGCATCTACTCATGCCTTGATCTGGGACCTCCCAGCCACCAAGCTATGAAAAATAAATGTCTGTTGTTTATAAGCCACCAGTCTACAGCATTTTGTTATATCAGTCCAAAAGTACTATGACATCTTATATAAGAGCCAGATAGAGAAAAACTTCTTACTACAGGATGCAGAAAAGTACAGACACCGAGCAGAAGGCAGTATCATCACTAAATCAAACCTCCAAACAAATGCCAGCATATTCTACTCCTTTATATTGTCGGTTTGGAAGTACTGGACCACATTCAATAGTGCCTAGGGCCTGACTTACTGACTATGTTTGGTTATCCATCAAAAAAGTAATTACTTCCCCCAAAGAGCCCCTACAGTTCTCCTCCATAGGGAAGTTGAGCAGTTATTCATCGGAACAAAAATATGTTGTATATCTAATATTTTCAAGCTGAATGCCAATTCTGTCATGAGCATGCCTAGGCCCTAAAGCACACTGCTCTCTTTCTAGTCAACACTAGATAAATGGCGCTTTGGGCTGTCAAAGATTTCAACCATAAACTGACAGAATCGAAGGCTTGCCAAAATCTCATTGGCAGCATCTGTTAGTTGCAGGAGACATTTAACTATTTATTAAGTGACAATTAGGTACCCAGCCACATGTTGCAAGGAGGTGTTAGGCATTATTACAAATATAAAAACTCTGGGAAGACTAAGACTACAGATTCACTCTGTTCTGAGGAAGAGCTAAGAGAATAAGGAGGGTTTGGCCTCTGGAAGAAATGCCCAGTGTAATCCTATTAATCATTTTTAATTGTGAAGAAAATTATTATTCAAGACAAACTTATGTTACACAATTTGATTAGAAAAATTAACACAGGGATATCTATATGCCTGTAACAATACCACATCACGCAAAATTTGTATGTTTCTTGTAAATATCATTTATTCCTCTCTGCCCACACCACATATTGCATGCAACACTTATAAAAATAAAACAAATGTATCCTTAATAAATAGTAGACCTTCAATTGTAAACTCCTAAAAATATTAATTTATTCAACACATGTTTATTCATTAAATGCTATGCTCTGAGTATATTCTGCTGTATACTAGGTGTGATGATGAAATACAGCATAATCCTGTTTTCATGCAATATACAGGTTAGTGATGGGGATAGATAATGCACAGTGGCTGTGAATGATTTGTCACAAGGGAATAACAGAATTCTATGATCAGTAATAATTACATATAATTGAGATAATGTGTTCATTGAACAGGCCTTCTCAGGAGGTGCCACTTAAAAGGAGTTATTCACGGGTGCCAAAGTATAGTGGGCAAGGAAAATAACAGTTAACACAGTTACTGGGCTTACTCTTCTTTGGGAAATTTTATAGAATCCCTATAATTTGAAAGGGTTACATGAGACATTTTTATAAATGTAAGACATTTTCTAAGAAAAATTGATAACAATTCTGAAAATTACTTTGAACCTACCTGTTTTACATCTAAAAGATAGCAGAGTAAGCAAGCTTAGGAAGCATGAGAACTGAGAAAGATACCTGCTCCTCAGCCCACTCTTTCCCACCATGCCGTGTTAGGCATTTATAGAAATTTGTGTTGACAAGAGATGCTGGAATTTGCTGCCACCAGATACTTCTCCCGAGTGATACAGGTAGCATGAAAAGGAAAAAAATGGTGAAGGCAAGGATTTGAGAATGCAAACGTTTAATTTGGCACCTGCTGCCATTTTTAACAGGATATGCTGCAATTAACTAGTGGGTCCCCCTTACTACTATATCAGGGGTATCAAACTCATTTTCACCAAGGACCATATCAACCTCACAGTTGCCTTCAAAGGGCCAAATGTAATTTTAGGACTGTATAAATGTAACTACTCCTTAACTAGGGGCCAGGAGCTTGGTACTGTCGCTGGGTAGAAACAAGGTGCCAGCCAGATAATGCAAGGTGGAGGGCCAGATTCAGCCCACAAGCCTTATGTTTGCCACCTGTGTACTATATGGTTTCTTTATAACACTCAGCTTGATGTGGCACCTATATCCAATCTGTTGGCATCCTCCATACTCACCTTGGTGTGATAGCTCTTTCTGTATAAATATGCTCTCTCCCAAAATATTGGGAAATTCATGAAAGTAAAGATTAGGTGCCAATTCTATGAAAAGGGGCAGTGACTTATAGGTAACAGTTATTCCTTGGATATTGCCTCTTCTGAAGAAATATGGTTAAGGGCAGACTCATTTCTACCAAAAACAAAACTCTTATTTAAAATATTTCTGTTATAGAAAAGGAAGGCAGTAGCTTGGAAACAGAAAAATCTATCTCTGTTTCCTTGTAAATGCTAAACATTCAGTAGATTTTTTTTCCAGGGAAGAGAAATTGGGTTTTTACTCTTTTCTTTGCTTTTCTGCCACCGTCTCAGCAAATATGAAATTTACAGCTGGTCTCTCTTATGCTGTCAGAGTGATTTAGCTTTTCTCTATGGATTTGACAAGAGGGAATATTCCTGGCTTGACTGTCATTAATAGCAATGTTACACATGTACATCAACTATGAATGAATCCCAAATGCTTTAAATAGGTCCATGTAAAGAAAGGCTTGAAGCAAAGAATGAAAAGAGAGAGCTACCAAGGGAAGGGGAGCTGTGTTTTTATGTTATTAAGTTCTTAAACATCAGTTGATATTCAAACTCTTCATAACTTAAAAAAGACACAACACTCATCCTCTGTGTGGGAACTATTTAGTGACAATCACCTTAAGACTAGCTTACTTTTCAAGACAAGGATATAAAAGACACTAAGAATGAAAATTTGAATGACTACCTTTGATTAAGAAAGATCCAGTCTCTTACATCAAGTTTAATATTCATAACACACACCAACTCTTATCTTTCTAACATGGCATTCCCTACAATAATATGATACCAAATTGACCAAAGTATTAATATACCCAACACATTCAAATACCACTCCTATTTTAACACAAAGAATGCTATTTACATTTTTTTTTATTAAACACAGCAGCACAGAACATTTAGAAAAGACATACTTGCATTTGATTCACATAAAATCTACTCATCAGGGATGTAAAACTGTATTAGCAGCATATATGGTCACTATTCCAAGCTGGAAAAGCACCTCTTTTCCTGACATCAGGTGAACCAGACAATTTCATTTCTAGTCTTAGTGATTTTAGACAGGTTCAGCATGTTAGATTTCAGTCATTGCCTTCCAGAATACCAAGTCCTTTATTAAAGAATTTATACTCACATAATGGTACCTATACATCCCTATTACTTCAATTAGCCTTTCCAGTTCCCACTGTAGTTATGAAGTACTTATACTTTTTTAGAGGTGGAAGCATCTAGAGGGGGTATGTCCTAGTGGTCAATGCCACGTCATCAGATTAAGGCAATCTAAGTTCATGCCTTACTTCTGACTCTTGCTAGCTGTGTTAGCTTTATCAATTACTTGATCTCTCTTTTATTCAGTTTCTTCATCTATAAATGTGGAAAATAGTAATAACTTCCCTCATGAGGTCCTTGTGAGGGTCAACTAAGGCAACATAGATGAAGTGTTTAATGTAGGGAGTAATAGTAAATGTTGCCTTTAATTACCTACCATCCTCATTGTTACTACTATTTTCAAATGAGAAAAGTTGAATGTCATATAAATGGAAGTTATTTTCAGAAGGAGTGTTTTAAGAATGTATATTTACATACATGTGTAACTTTCTACTGAACATACTGGGGAAATGATTTGTGAAAAATTAAGATTTTAAATCATTTGCTCTTGTAGATTTCACTGAATTTAATATTAGAACCATTATTTATTTCAAAAGTCAATTTCTTGGTAAGAGAAGTATATTGTTTGCAATAACCCTCATTATCTACATTTTCCAATATTTAAGAGAAATTTAGAATATTTTTCAAAAAGTAGAAAATATTACTAAATCTTGTTTCCCCCAAGGCAATCAGGTTTTCTTTCATACATTTGCATAACATTCGGTTTTATTTTCATATCATATGTATTTGGTAATAAATTATGCTTGCAAAGGTTAAATGGAAATATAAGAAGTAAAATTATAGTTCTCTCTTGAACACACATTTTAATTTCTTTTCTAAAAGGTAGAATGAGAGGTAACATTACCTAAACGAGGTAACATTCTTCTAATTTTAGAAAATAAGGTAGTTCTTATTTGATGGGAACAATAAATATTTGGAAAGATGTGGTATCTCTTATATGTTTATGAATTTGTAAAACTCCTAACAATAAAAAGTTATTAATATCATTGCCAGGAAGAGTTTATCATATGAAAGTTGTTAACAAAGATGCTAAACACACAGTTCCTACTTTACATGACTATTTTACCACCTCATTTTTTAAACAGTTTTTCTACTTTGTTATTATTAATACACTTTTGCAGTAGGAAAATGATTTTCCAGTTCTCATAGATAATATGTCAACATAAAAATAAGATAAAAGCAATGCAAATTCATAGTGGTTGCCTAGTGATTAGTAAATGTTCACATTTAGTGCTCAGCCCACCAGACGAGAAAGTATCGATGGTGCCAAATAAGATGATGATGATGACGGTGACAGTGGGAACAGGAATGCTGACAGGTGTTGCAATGTTCCTGTGTCAGGCACAGTACTAAAAACATACAGATTCTTGTCCCCTTTTTACAATTACTTTATAAGGTGTATATTTTTATCAATCCCATTTCATAGATAATGAAATTAAGGCTAAAAAGAGTCATTGATTTGACTTTGGTCATTGAGTGCATTAATAGAAGTGCTATGTGAACAAAGGACTGTGAATCTGTAAGAGTTAAAGAGTTTAGCAAGTAATGTCATATAAGCCATAGCCCTTTGTCAACAATGGGTAGAGGGGTGCTCTACATATAGGGGTATTCAACCTTTTGTTGTGTCTGGGCCATATTGGAAGAAGAAGAGCTGTCTTGGGCCATATAGCAAATACACAAATACAAAGGAAAATTGATGAGCAAAAAGAGGTTTTAAGTAAATTAATGATTTTGTGTTGGGCCACATTCATTGCCATCCTGGGCAGCTTGCAGCCTGTAGGACACAGGTTGGACACCCCTGTAACCACTGCGATGAAGAAGATGGCATCCAGGTGGTAGAGTACATCTTTAGCCATGCTCACCCCTTCAAGGGTAATACCATCAATGCTGAGGTGAGAGTCACAGGTGCAAGTTCACAAAGGAATGAGATCCTTGGAGGCACAAGCAGTGGCTGATGGCAGCATCTTGGAGGTTTTCATATTTAAGCAGTGGGAAGAGCAAGACAAGTCATAAAATTATTTATTAGTGGCAATGGAGAAAGCTAACCAGCAGGCTTCTGAGTCTTACAGAAATCAAAGGAATGCCATATTTTGCCATGTATAATGCACACCCATGTTTTTGTGCATGTTATGCATAACATTATTACGCCCATGGCATGTAATCATTATTCCATGTACAATGCACACCCTTATTTTTCCTCAGAAATTTGGGCAAAAAAAGGTACATTATACACTGCAAAATACAGGTATGTGTTGCTTATTTTTTTCCCCAGTAACTGAGGGGTCCTGGTACATTTCCTTTGTCTACATTCTCTTCAGGCACCAAGAAAATGGTGACTCCCAGCTGGAGGTAAATCCAACCACTTGGCTGCCTTGAAGGCTAAGGGGAGGAACATATTGCATCATGCCAATTGTCTATTCATTGTTCTCTGTGCTGTGACAAACTGGTTGAGAAGTTTTGCTTCAACAAGTGCCATTTACCTATCAGATGGTGACATTCATAATGTCAGCAGAATAGATACATACTAAGAAATTACTGTCTTCTGTCAATTTCAGGAATTGTCTTCTGAATTTCTACAGTTCTTTCTTCCCTACAACATTGTCTATCATGATTATACATTGTCATACAATTTTTATATGTTTGTCTCTTTTTAATGAAATACACCATAATTCCTTAAATACCAGGCCTTGGTGTTCTAGATTGCTCTAATACCTCCTATATCTCTGTTCTATGAGACACTGGAGACAAAACAAAGTTTTGTCTCACAAAACACATATTTGCTTGAATCCTTTTTCTTTTATATGGTAGTTTAATTGTACCACATGGAAGCTGTCTGCTGGGAGTCAAAATTATGTCCCATCTTTTAGTTTAACCAAGTAACACGATGTTCCAGAATTGAAGGTCCAAACAATGTTTTATTTTTTTTGTACAAAAATACTAATTTTAATTGATATATTGTAAAAAATTATTTTCTACACTTTATTGAGGTATAATCAATGTACAAAATATTGCACACAGTTAATGTATACATCTCAATGAGTTTGGACATATGCATACACTCATGATACTATCACTTCAGTTGAAGTACTAATCATATTCATCACCTCTAAACATTCCCCTGTATGTACATGTGTTTATGTGTGTGCTTCTGGTAAGAACACTTAACATGAGATCTATACTCTTAATGTGTTTTAAAATACACAATACTGTTAACCACGGGTACTGTGTTGTACAGCAGAACTTAGAACTTATTCATCTTGCGTAAGTGAAACTTTATACCTATCGAGCAATGATCTCCTATTTCTCCCTCCCCCTGCAACCCCTGGTTTACATCACCAATACATTATCTGCTTCTATGACTTTGATTATTTTTGATACCACATATAAATGGACTTATGCCCTACTGTCCTCCTCTGACTGGCTTTTTTCACTGCAATATAATGTCCTTTAGATTCATCCCTGCTGTTGCAAATGGCAGGGTTTCCCCATTTTTTAAGGTTGAATAATATTTCATTTTGTTTACATAACACATTTTCATTATCCACTCATCTGTCTAAGGCAGGGGTGTCAAACTCATTTTCACAGGGGAGCAGGCCACATCAGCCTCATGGTTGCCTTCAAAGGGCCCAATATAATTTCAACTCTTAGCATCTAGTTGAGTAGTTACATTTATGCGGTCCCAAAATTACATTTGGCCCTTTGAAGGAAACCATGAGGGTAATGTAGCCTCCGGTGAAAATGAGTTTGTCACCCCTGGTCTAGGGACATTTGGTTATTTCCATTTGTTGGCTATCATGAATGATGCTCTAATAAATATGGGGGTTCAAATATCTCTTTAAGACCTTGATTTCAGTTCTGTTGAATATGTACTCAGAAATGGGATTGCTGACTCAGGTGATAGTTCTCTATTTAACTTGTTTAGAAGAATCCACACTATTTTCCAGAGTACCAGTGTTCACTGTTAACAAGAATACGAATTGGTACAGTTACTATTGAAAACTGTATGGAGGTTCCTCAAGCAATTCAAAATAGAACTATTCTATAATTGAGCAATCCAACTTCTGGGTATTTACCCAAAATAAGTAAAATCAAAATACCAGGATAGCATTTTGAAATCTGAAGATGCCACATTTAAAAGAGAGATCCCTAAAAACTTCCCAAATTGCCAAACCTACACAGATACAAATTACCAACAACAGAATAAGACATGACTTATAATCAGCCTTATGAGGTCTTTTGCCAGTGACTTGCAAACCAGATTTTAGATGCACATAATCTACCAACCCACTGTGAGGACAATGTTAGGGTATTTTCAGAAATTCAAAAACTGAAGAAAGTTATGTCTAGGGCATCTACTCTGAAGAAGTTGCCTGTGGCTAAACGGAGCAAATGGTGGATGAAAACCAAGAAACAGAAAGAATATGGGACATAAAAATGGTGAAATTCACTCAATAGTCAAGTGGCAAAAAAAAGTTCCAAGATGACATCTCTACAGTAAACTCAGAATGTTAACTGCTCCCCACTCACCAAAAAATATTTAAAAAAAGATTGCAATGCACCAACAGACACACAAAACCAAGAAAGTCACACACTTGTGTATGTGTTGAAAAAAGCAACATTATTCCATTGAGAGTCTGATAGGTGAACAATGTGAGGGAACATTTCCTTTATTCAAGACTTTCAACTAATCTTACAATATAGAATCACTGAGTAAACCTTTACAACAAGGGTGTCAAACTCGTTTTCACCAGGGGCCACATCAGCCTGGAGGTTGCCTTTAAAGGGCTGAATGTAATTTCAACTCTTTAACTGTTAAGGAGTAGTTACATTTATACAGTTCTAAAATTATTTCAGTCCTTTGAAGGCAACTGTGAGGCTGATGTGGCCCTGGGTGAAAATGAGCTTGACACCCTTGCTTTACAATAATCTGTTTTCTCCGATGTAAACCACAGTTGAGTTGACTCAACTGAGCTGACTTCTAGAGTGACCAATACAATTCAACCAAAGAGCCCTTGGCAATCTGAACCTAGTTGCTCTCCAGTATTACTGGTTTAGGCCATTTCCATTCTGCATCACAAAGAACTATACATCTCTCCATTCCTTTCACTAGATTTCCAATATATCTCAATCCAAACGTATCTTAGTAATGCTCCCGTAAAGCTCTTTTCCTCATTTTTTGGTTGTTTTCCTTCTAAACCGTAGCTTTGTTCAGAGAATATCCTCTATGATAAATGTTACAGCCTCATTTTTAAAAAGCACTAACTGCAACTTAAGTGGACAGTCAAATCTCTCTAAGAATAACTTATTCAAGAAGATGATAAATAGCCCTGGCCCAGTGGTTCAGTTGCTTGTAGCGTCATCCTGTACATCAAAAGGGTGAGGGTTCAATCCCGAGTCAGAGCACATACGTAGGTGGCAGGTTTAATAACATCGATGTTTCCTTTCTCTCTCTCACGCTCTTGCCCCACCTTCCCTCCCCTCTTTGAAATCAATAAATATGTCTTTGGGTGAGGATGAAAAATAAAAGATAATGATAAATAGATAAAATGGATTCTAGAGTAAATAAACAGGTAAATAAAATAGACTTGATAAGTGTGAATAAGAGGGTATGTTTATTATTGATGCCGTGAAACAGGCTTCCCCCCATCCCAGTTTTAAAATCAGAAAAAGAATTCCAATGAACTCAGGGGTGGGGAGTGTCATGATGAACAAGAAACTTGTGGTTGGAGAAACAAACTAAACCATGTAATGATGGACTTAACTGAAGAAAGTTTCATTGGACCTGGAGATAAGAAATGCTTTTTGTGAAAGGGCAATGTAATGATATTAGATAGTCGCAGATAAAATATAATCTTAGCATATTACTTCCTTGTATAATGAGCCAATAAAACAGGAAATATTTTCTTCGTGGAAAAAAAAACAGACTCTTTTTTTACTTTTAAATGTCTCAGGCATAAAAAAAGATTGGGGATAATTTAAGAAATACTTATAAACAGTAAAGGTACTAATATCTGTAAAGGGAAATACCACTTAAAACCAGAGGTTCTTTAACTATATCTCTACACAGACACAGAAACAGAGAGCAATTATTACTCAAATTGACCTGATCTAAACTTTCTCAAAAAGCTATAATGGCAACAAAAATATGATGATTCATTAAGAGAGGAAACAATATTTATGAAATATGCTATCCTTGGACACTATGGCATATGTATTATATAACATGCATACACACGCTTGTATGCATGCATGCCTCTGTAGATTCTCAGTTCTATCCCATTATTCGCCTATGTCAGCACAAATACTATACTGTTTAAATTGCATTCAGTTGAAACAATGACCCATTTCTTGTTTAGTTCATTATTCATTCATTCATTCACTCACTCATTCATGCCATTCTTGTACATTTATTCTGTTGATAAACTTTAGATGCAACTTGTCAATTTCTACTAAATGCCTATTAAGTTAGTTATTTTGACTATTCATCTAAATATTCTCCATCTTTATTGAGATATAATTGATAATTTGTATATAGTTCAGGTATATGATTGGATGTTTTGATATATATTTAAAATTGCCATATTTTCCTGTTGAATTGACTCTTTTATCATTATGTGATGATCTTTGTAGAGACAGTTTTTAACTGAAAGTATATTTTATACTCATGCTTTCTTTTGCTTACCATTTGTATGGAATATCTTTTTCAATCCTTTCACTCTCTGCTTATGAATGTCTTTAAATGTCTTCAAAGTGAACCTCTTGCAAGAGTGGATTGTGATTTTTTTAAATCCATTCAGCCACTGTATGCCTTTCTATCAAGGAATTTAGTCTATTTATATTTACAGTAATTCACCATAGGTGAGGACTTAACTTTTGCCATTTTCTTAATTGTTTTCTGTATGTTTTGCGTACATATCTTATAGCTATGATGATCTATTTTATGTTGATAACTTCAATCTCATAAAAAAAAAACTTCTACATTTACTCCTCCCACTTTGTTCTTGAAGTGCTAGTTCGCTTCTTTTTGTATTGTATATCCACCAAATATTTTTATCATTTAACTTTTACATTAAAGGTGATGAATGCACCCACCAGGTCAGCTGGCATTGCTGTCAGTGCAAACCTCAGCGGTCACAGGGGGGAGTTCTGTGGGCACCTGTGGTGAAGGTGGTGGCTGCAGACACTTCCTACTCTCCTTTTCCCATGCCAGGGGAGCATGAGCTGTGGCAGCTGGGGCTGAAAGATCCATTTCCAAGATATTTTCTTTTTTTTTAAGGTTTATTTATTTTTGGACAGGGGAGTGGGAGGGAGAGAGGGAGAGAAACATCACTGTGTGGTTGCCTCTCACACACCCTTTAATGACCTGTCCAGCAACTCAGGCACATGCCCTGACTGGGAATCGAACCAATGACCCTTTCAGGCCAGAGCTCAATCCACTGAGCTACACCAGCCAGGGCCCAAGATATTTTCTTTAATGTTTGGTGCCACTGTGTTGTTTGTCCTGCTTGTCTTTCTCTGTCTCTATCTCTGTCTTTACAGCAAGTCATCCCCCAATCTTCCCTACATGTCTTGGGCTTCTGACAGCACATTTGTGGCACAACAGACAGCTCTTCCATAACAGCTGTATTCCAGGAATAAAGGGACCAAACAATTTCATCTAAAATCAGGATGTAAGGAGGAAGGAAAGATAGAATCTACCTTCAAGTTCTGAGATGCTTTTGGTATCTCAAAGCCTGGGCCTCAAAACTACCTTGATAGCACTTTCCCCTATTCTATTGCTAAAAGCAGCCATAGTGTGCTCTTTGCTTCAAGGGGATGCTAGACTTCACATTTCAGTGGGAGAAATGCCCAACAACGCATTTCTCTCTTTATTCCACCACAACTTCCTCACACTTCCAGTATAAAATTCCATCTCCATACATAGCACTCATTGTTGGGCCATGGTGTACCTTTCCAGCATTAGATCATTCAACATATACCCACCTAAACCTGCCCCTCCTCCACACACCATTCAGAAATGGTCTTTCCAATGTACCATGCTCTCCCAGCCATTCCTATATATTTAGACTTCTCTGTTCCACTGAAGACCACAACTAGCTAACAACCACTCCATCACTAGAGTCAGTGCTTTTGCTTAATGAGCTCTGTCCAATTTTCCACTTAGAGATATACACAAATATTATTCCATATGTATAAAAGCAGTGTTAAATCAGTAAAGTCCATGCTGTTAATATCAACATTCAAAGTAACGAATCAGTATTTTGGAATAGTGTTCATCTAGCTATTCCAAAAGGGGACATTGACTTTGAAAAACACATAAGCTTTACGAATGGGTATGATGTACTTTTATGGTGCTATTTTTTTTTTACAGTCAATATAAAGATCTTCTGAATACATAGGTGTGGAATGCCAGATCAAGTCAACTTGAAATATCACCAAAAAGCAGAAGCAGAGAAACCCTTGAACTTAAAAATATGCTATTCATCAGCTGTGAAGACAATATAAGTTTGTAGAACACTAAGCTTTGTCACTGTATAAAGCTTAGTTGCTCCTGAAAATGAAAATCTGCCATGGAGTCCTCAATGATGCATCTACAAATGCTAGCCTGCACACTACACCTTGTGGAATACTAAACTTCCTTTCTGTCACTTACATTTAGCACAATCTATGCTGAAAGGTAACAGGGATGAGCCCTATATAACTCCAACATGTACCACAATAACTTAGTTGTGGAATAAAAAGTTCTTGAAAACTGTAAAAACTTACAGTGTATATTTATTATTTCACATGAGTGCTCTTGCACTCCTAAGGGAAGTGAACCAGAATAACCAAAAACTCTCCCTGCTTATGAGACTTCATGTAACATAAATTCTCTTTCAAAGTGTTCCTTGCTGCTGCAAAGATAGCTGTATAGCTACACAAATACTCTGTTGAACAGTAATTACCTACATGTAGATTATACAGATAAATTCTAACTTGTATCTGCCCCCAACATATTCCAAATTCTCTTGTCAGGGTATGGTTGTAATGAAGCTGCGCTGTAGCACAGACTGAGATTTGGAAAAGTATGATCTCCAATTATGTGTAAGAATTCTGACACAGACAATATAATCAGTTGACAAAATATGAATTGACACTCACAGAATCAGAATAATTTCAATGATTTAGTCCCACCACAGAACACCTCACAACTTTTGCAAAGTTTATTTAATTTCTCCAAAAATTTAATAGGAAGGAGGAGCAAGATATCACTATTTTAATGTGCTCCCAATATACATAAACAAGTTTGAGAACTGCACTTTTAGACATTATCAGCCCCAGGAATCAGAAGAACCAGTTCAAATCCAGATTTTGTCTCTTAATGGCTAAGTGAAAGAAGGCAAATTATTTTAATTCTTTATACCATAGACTTTCAGCTCTAAAAAGTAGATTATAATATTGTCTGTCAGGATATTTTTACATTAAAATAATTTTACATAAAACAAATTCATAGCTAGTAATATTATCAATCAACAGTAGCTATTTTATTATTAATATTTATTTTATAGTTATATTTTCTGTCCATTTGTCTATAATTTGACTTCTCAGAAAAAATCATAAGATGATATATATTAAAACATGTAGCTTTACTTAACATATAAGCATCTAAATATATTCTTTTCTAATATTTTATTTTTTCTGTGCATATGATAGAAACAATATTCATCAACTCCGAATTTATTACCCCCTACACCAGGGGTGTCAAACTCGTTTTCACCAGGGGCCACATCAGCCTCACGGTTGCCTTCAAAGGGCCAAATGTAACTTTGGGACTGTACAAATGTAACTACTCCTTAACAGTTAAGTGGGAGCTAGGCACTGCTGCCAGGTAGAAACAAGGTGCCAGGCCAGATAAAACAAGGTGGAGGGCCGATTCGGCCCGTGGGCCTTGTGTTTGCCACTTGTGCCCTACCCTATATGCAAGGTACTGAAGATAATAGGATATAAAGTACAAAATCCGTGCTCACAATGAACTCACACCTAACATGTGCACATTGGTTTGTTAAAATAGACTGCTTTTGATCCCTACTTCCAACATGAAATAAATTGTACCATGACTACTTTCAAGATGAGGAAACAGCCTGGTACACATTGAGGCTTATCCATGATCTGATTCCTCATAAGCATCAGAAATAGTGGAGACATGTTATCCTAGCTCACCTTTATTCCACTGCTGCTTTCTGGTTTTGACTCTCCCTCCTGCTGACCATCACACTCATGCTCTCCCTCCTGGAAGACAGCGTCCTTACTGGGAGAAGGCTGCTGCATGAGGGCTTAGCCTTCTCACCTCCTCACCATGAGGTGAGGCTAGGTATCCTGCTTTGCCTTCTTTAATGTTAGTGATGTCCATCTCTCCTGAGTAAAAGGCAGCGGGAACCTCCCCCACACGTTCACCTCAGCAGCAGCCTTGAAGGCCATGTTAAGGAAGGAAGCGCAATGAAATAGAAGAGCAAAAATTCTGTAACAAACTACACAAAATCAGGATGAATACTGCGATCACTCCCTGACTTCTAAATAAGAGCATATTTTTATTTCCCTAATGCCAAGGGTATATAGCTTGGTAAGGGTTAGAAAACCAGAAGATTTGAAGAGAAGATGATAAGCTCTACAATGAAGTCAAAAAACAGAGGGAGTAAAAAAAGATGATGAGCTCTGGGGATTTAGAAAAGATTCTACCAAATGGAAGGATAGAAGAATATACAGGTTTTGCCAGGTAAAGGAAACCCTCACTCCGTGGAATAACATTCAAGCAGACTATACTCTAAAATGCCATGATAGTCATATTTTGAGCATAGTGCTCTATTTGAATGTGGTTACATTTATATACTGAGTGTAGCAAACCCCAAGAAAATCTAGTGGCTTTAAGTAGCAAAAACAACAATCATTAAGGAGCTCATGACTGCACAGTCAGTAGAGCCTGATAGACAAGCCTGACATCTGCTTCACAAGGCATCAGCTGAGGGGTGGGAGAATGGAGGAGCCATTTTATGGAGGCTCTTCCTTGTGGCTTCGAAGTTTCTGCTGCCTGATGGCTGGTGCTCAGTCAGGTTGAACCCTGTAGTTCCTCTTCGTCCAGGCTTCTTCATGCACTCTGCAATTCCTCTGGGATGATTGAGTTCTATGGCCAAAGGCACCAAAAGAGACAGCCAGTGGGAGGCTCTATCACCTTTGATGACCTAGCCTAGAAAGTCATACAATGTCACTTCTGCCATAGTCTACTAGTTGGGATAGTAAAAAAAGGCCCATGAAAATTCAAGAAAAAGGGAACAAAAACTGTATCTCCTGATGCAGGAGTTGTAAGAGGTCCTGAAAAATACAAGCTGCTGAAAACACCAAAGATTGAGAAAAATCTAAGGATGATGAAGTGAATTATCATCTACCTGGGAAATCTGTACTAATCCCAAAATGTCTTATCCAATTGACAAAATCAGGTAAAGTATGTCTCAGCCTGACTGTTTAGGATTTCAGATCTGTTCATTTTGTATTACCTTTACCTACAGTGAGTGAGGTTGATGGTATCTGATGCAGCACTGAAAGCCAGCAATGTAGAGTTTCCCGTTTGATTTGAAGCCTAACCCTCTGCTTTGAGAATGTTGTGATAAATGGTTCTCAGCTTCCAAAAGGTCAAAGTACATGTAATCATTTAATAATGATGCCATGTTGAGTGCATTTATGGAATAAGGCAGTTATAAGGCCCCTGGACACCTTATTAAAGTAGTATGACTTCAAGATATTCTCCAGAATATCTATAAACTCTTTGGTTGAATAGTTTCAAATATAGTCTATATGAAAATCAAAGAGCAGGTACACAACCACTATGGAAAACAGTATGAAATTTTATCAGAAAACTAAAAATGGATCTGCCTTTTGACCCAGCAATTCCACTGCTAGGATTATATCCTAAGAACCCTGAAACACCAGTCCAAAAGAACCTATGCACCCCAGTGTTCATAGCAGCACAATTTACAATAGCCAAGTGCTGGAAGCAACCTAGGTGCCCATCAGTAAATGAATGGATCAAAAAACTGTGGTACATTTACACAATGGAATTCTATGCAGCAGAAAGAAAGAAGGAGCTCCTACCCTTCCCAACAGCATGGATGGAACTGGAGAGCATCATGCTACGCAAAATAAGCCAGGTGGTGAAAGACAAATACCATAGGATCTCACCTTTAATAGGAACCTAATTAACAAAACAAACAAACAAGCAAAATATAACCAAAGACACTGAAATTGACAACAGGCTGACAGTGACCAGAGGGGAGAAGGGAGGGAATTTCAGGGGAAAGGGGGAAGGGTTTGCAGGAACAAGTATAAAGGACACATGGACAATAACAAGGTGGGGGTTAGAAATGGGGGGAGGTGGGGACGGTGAGGGGGTGGGCTGGGATGGGGATAAAAGGCAGAAAACTGTGCTTAAATAATTAAAATTAAAAAATAAAAATAAATAAGTTAATTTTTTTAATCAAAGAGCAGATGCAGTGGCCTCGATGAATCTCTAGAAAAATTCATTGTTCACATCTTCATTGGTTAAATTTTATGGACACAGTCCAGATTCTACATACCCAAGGTTGCATAAGCCCTGGTCCCTTGCCTCTAGAGTTTATAGTTTAGAATGAACAGGAAACCAGATAATTACAAGAGAACATGATAGGCACTAGAACATGGTGATAAACAGTGTTATTGAGGATGGAGACAAATGTAGTTAATGCTGTGGGTTTACAGAAGGCTAAAAAGAAAAGAGCAGTGTGCCTGACCCTTGAAGAATGGATAGGATTTTCCAGTTAGAGAAGGGAAATGAACACTTAGTACAGCAGCAGACACAAGACACAGGCTGCATGCTGCATGGGATCTGTGTGACAGCCAGCTAAATATATCACAAGAAGCAATTGTATTGATATCACCATATTTCATCAAGTGGTAAAAAGGAATCTTTTGCTGTGAAGTTCTGGAACACTGACAGCTTCTTCCCTGCTCAGAAACCCTGTTTGATCTCATTCTTCTCTGGGGCCCTGTGCATGGAAATAAGTAAATGCTGCATGCTGAGACCGTTAGCAGCTAGGAGGATATGCAGGTTCAGAACTTTAAGCAATCTGGACTGTGGAAATGAAGTTGCATTAGGCAGCTAAGGAAAAAAAGCAGTGCAGTGAAAAGACATACCCTGAAAAGACCTATTCTGTGACCAAGTGGAACCATATGGCCAGTTACGTTATCAGGAATGAATACTCTAGATTCTAAATATGTACACATACTGCCTTTGGCTGGTGTGGCTCAGTGGATTGAGCACCAGCCTGCAAACCAAAGGGTCACCAGTTCAATTCCCAGTCAGAGCGCATGCCTGGGTTGCAGCCAGGATCCCCAGTAGGGAGTGTGCGAGAGGCAACCACACATTGACATTTCTCTCCCTTTCTTCCTCCCTCCCCCTCTCTCTAAAAATAAATCAATAAAGTCTTTTAAAAATGCGCACATACTATACATGGATGTATACTGACATATGTGACAGACATGTAGCTTCATGTCTGCAAAAGGCAATTTGTTACATTCATTTTCTCTCTCTTTTTTTAATTTCAGAAAGAGAGGGAGGAGGGGAGAGAGAGAGAGACAGAGAGAGAGACAAAGAGACAGAGAGATCGATTTGTTGTTCCACTTATTTATGCATTCATTGGTTGATGCTTGTATGTGCCCTGACTCGGGAACAAACCCACAAACTTGGTGAATCAGAATGATACTCTAATCAACTACCAACTGACCTACCTGGCCAGGACTCATTTTCTCTTTGATATTTAAAAAAATGAAACATGATGAAGTTTTACTTACAGAATTAACACTACATAATGTAGGATATAAGAACATGACAGAGCAGTGATTTTGAAATTTGAGTGTAGATCAGAACCACTTTGGGGGGCTTGTTAAAATGAAGACCTCTAGGTTTCACCTCTCTATCAATTCTCAATTTCAGTAGGTCTGGAGTGGGACCCAAGAATTAATATTTCTATTTCTATTTCTATTTCTATTTCCATGTCTATTTATATTCATATCTCCCAGAAAATGTTGATGCTGCTTGGATTGTAATTCTGAATTAGAATCTTGACTCTACCTATTAGCAGTTGTTAATCTATGAGAAAGCTAATCAACTTCTCTCTACCTCAATTTCCTCATTTGTAATCTAAAGGTATAGCAGAGTGTTGAGGTTCTAACCACATAACTGTCCTCTACCCCCAAACTTGTCATTCTAGTTCATACAGATGGTATCCTACTGCAAAAGCCTGCCACTCTCTATCTAAGGGCCTATGTGAGGTGCACCCACAGCACTGGCCCAAAGTGCTAGCAAGTCAATGCCCAAGGAGCAGTATAGCATTCCATCAGTGATAGATAGAAACAGGAAAATAATACCACAGCATAGTGGCTGGTATGGCTAAGTGAACTGAATGCTGGCCTGTGAACAAAAGGATCACTGGTTTGATTCTCAGTCTGGGCATATGCCTGAGTTGCAGGTCAGGTCTCAGGTTGGGAGCGTGTGACAGCCAACTGATCAATGTTTCTTTCCCTCTCATTCTCCCTCCCTTCCCTTCTCTCTAAAAATAAATAAATAAAATCTTAAAAAAAAAAAGAAAAGAAAATAATACCACAGCTTTCTGCCCCTCAACTGACATAGCTCTAAGGTGTGTTCTCACCATTTCCAGTCAGAGTTTGGTCCCCAGCCAGCTGCAGTACCATCACCCAGGAACTTGCTAGAAAAGTCTCAAATTCTCAGACCCAATCCAAGACATAATAAATCAGACTCCCTGAGGATGAGCCCTGGTTTAACATACTCTCTGGGAATGCCAATGCACCCCAAAATTTTGAGAACCACTGCTTTTCACCATCTTCTAGAAATCACCAACAGAATTGTGTGCAAGATGCCCTGAGCAGCAACCTGCTTGTTAAAATGTCTTGTATTCTCCTTATGTTCCTCTCTATATTAACTATCCAACTCCCCTATTGCTGTTTATACACACATACTCCACACACACACACACACACACACACACACACACACACACACACACAGAGTAAACCACATATACAGGCACACCTCAGAGATGTTGTGGGTTTGGTTCCAGACCAGCACACTAAAGCAAGTATCACAATATAACAAATCGTAGTCTTTTTGCTGGTGGAGGCTCTTGCCTTCAATTTGAGAAAAAGAAAACAATGTCTATGAGGCTCAGTAAAGTGAAGTGCAATAAAACAAGGTTTGTCTGTACTCAATTCCTAGTCTCAGTATCTGCCTCTATGGGAAATTATTATGTAAAACTGATAATAATACTGCCTATGTCTTATAGGACTATTGTGCAAACTACATGTGATAACAAAATGAGTTTAGAACAGTGCCTGGCACATGCTGAGATGCTGAAGAAAAGTAAGTTATAATTGTGATTATGATTACTAATTGAAAGATATTATCTAATAAAAACAGATTCCATATTTGGATTTTCTAAATAAAATGAAAAAATTAAATAAGAATTATCTTTGGCTTTCCAAAGTTCAGAACCACCATAATGTACTCACAGGATCTTATTAGGTTTTCCCCCCAAAATTTTCATTTTTCTGATGTACACAATCTGCTGTAGTTCAATTAACTCTCCACACTCTTTTAGCACTGCTGGTATTCTGTGATTAAAAAATTGTGGCCACTTTCATAGGGATGACACTCTTTAAATATTTATCTTATAAACTTGTAATCTCATGCCCATCACTGTGTATTTCACAATTTGCTTCAGTTGGGAAATGTGTTCTTCCATTGCTGTACTATTACAGAAAAAAATATAAGGAAAATATAATGTCACAGAAAAATTAAAGGATGATCATCCATACTAGATGGAAGAATGAAAACATCATATTGGTGAATCAAGCATTATAACCTATACTATTACCATCAGTGATGTTTTCTAAATCCTGAGTTCCTGATAAAATTGTGAACCAAAATACAGTATGAGCTTCTCTAACTGTATACAACCATTAAATTATTGCAAAATTCATGGAACATTAAAAGACTGTAAAAGTGCTTTGTGTTGATATAGAAAACAAAGGCTGTGCCTACATTCACACACACTTAAACAGGCTTCTCATTCACATGAATATCTGGCTGTGGGGTGCCGGCAATCGTGTGGAATGGAGGGACAGTTCTCTACTGTGCGTGCCTCAGCTGCGCGCTACAGGGGGCACCACATACCTGACTTGCCCCACAATTTCCCAGGCACTGCTTAGGGAAGTACAATTCTCAGTGAGAAGAAGAGACTTAAAGCACCAAAAGCCCAGAAATGTTGAAACCTATATGGCATGAATTTTTATTAACTACCAATGGCTTTCCTGAAACATATTATTTGTACATGTATTTGATTCAACTCACGAACAAAGCCGAAGTTGTACTCATTTGACAAAAAACACATTTGAGCCCTGAGAAACTTATGTTTCCATGATCCCTGCAATACAGGTAGCTCAAGCAGAAATTTTTCTATTATAAGTACAAGATTCAAGAACCTCAGTAGATCATTCAAGTTACCTTGATATATTTGCTATGATCATGCCACCCATTCCCTGGCCTGGGCAGCAATTCCTTTGGAGATCATTAGTATAAAATGAAGATCGAAGCAAGTTTCCCTTTGTCCCTAAGTAATTCCAATATTAAAATAGTAATGTGGTCATAAAAATATGAGCAACTGCATATAAAACAGCGCTAGTAATTTATCAATAGGACCTTAAGACAAGTGTATACTGAATTTAAATACAAGTGAGACATTTTCTTTTTTAACATAATCATTTAAAAAAAAAGATTTTATTTATTTATTTTTTTGGAGAGGGGAAGGGAGGGACAATGAGAAAGAGAAACATCACTGTGTGGTTGCCTCTCGCATGCCCCCTACAGGGGACCTGGCCCACAACCCAGGCATGTGCTCTAACTGGGAATCGAACCGGTGACCTTTTGGTTCATATGTAGGTGCTGAATCCACTGAGCCACACAAGCCAGAGCTGTTTTCTTAAATCATAACTACGTTCCTAGTGGTCATGAGTACCAGTTCAGTGTACAGGTTTTAAGGCAAATATACCAGTTATCTGAAATTCACTTTATTTGAATGATGATAATGTTTTATATAATGTTTCCTCTCAAAGATGCATTTGAAGAAGCTAGTTTTGAAATATAAAATTATTTTATAGTAATCATTCTCTTTTAAAAATAAGAAACAGTAAATATACACAAACAGGGTGAGCAAAAGTAGGTTTCCACTTGTTCATGTGGGAATAATACAATAATTAATAATACAAGAATAAACTCTATATTTCATATACTTACAACTGTAAACCTACTTTTGCCAACCCTTGTATGTATCAATGTGTGATACACACAAAGATACTCACAATGCATGTAGGAGATAATGTCTCAGTAAGGTGCTCTTATGTAAGAATATCAAGGAGTTAAACTGGAAAAGAGAATATTACAAATGTCCACTTCCAAATTTTGCAACTAAAATCACAAGAACCTAATAGAATTGAAACAGTAATCTTAATTTAAAAAGCTAAAAGGTGCCTCTCTGACCTAATTTAGGTGTGATTTGATAATACAAGCTGTTGCTTGCAACAAATATTATATAAAAAGTCACAAGGTAGAGAAAAAATTCTAAGTTTTTTTTTTCAAAATACTTCAAAGTAAAAAAAAAATACATATATCAGTGACATTAGTCACTGCCCTCTGTTCTTTCCTAGTCATGACGGGGTAGGGGGAAGATAAAATCACAAACACAATGCACATAATTTTTTTCATCCATGTTTCTCTTTTTGAATAAAAGAGAAAACAAGCCTTGGTTTCACACTCAGTAGTATAAATGCAAATACTTCAGACATCATATTTTAAAGTACTATAAAGTAAAACATATGCTCTAGAGCACAGGTGGCAAACACAAGGCCCACAGGCCAAATCCAGCCCTCCACCTTGTTTTATCCTGCCCGGCACCTTGTTTCTACCTGGCAGCAGTGCCAAGCTCGTGCGTAACTGTTAAGGAGCAGTTAAATTTCTATAGTCCTAAAATTACATTCAGCCCTTTGAAGGCAACTGTGAGGCTGATGTGGCCCCCGGTGAAAATGAGTTTGACACTCCTGTTCTAGAGTATCTGTAAATCTGTAGTAGGAATAGATTTACCCAAATTTCTGCTTCACTTTTGACAAAGGGATTGTTAACCAGTCATTTGGCTGTGAAATGTGTATTAAGTCTATGGAAACATGAAATGCACTCATCTCATATATCCTATATCTACATATCCTTGTTCCATGTTTCTTTCACTCCAAGCAGTGGAGATATAATTATTCAACTTCAGTATGTATACATCCCTAAATTTTCCTGAATGACAACCCAAGAAAAACAAAACTGTCCATAAAACATCACTTTTCACTATATGCATGTGTGTATATGTGTATATATGTATATATGGATGAATGTGTGTAAGTAGCATATATGTAAATATGCATATAGATAGATAGAGACAGAGAGATGGAGACAGAGTGGAAAAAGCACATGATAACTCAGCCTCTCTCTCATACATCCTAAACAGTGGCTTCCTTCATCAACATCAACTGTGATTATATTGTGTGTCACATGAACATTGAATGGTAGATTGAGTGCAACAGCTTTTAGAGTGCAGTCTGTGATACACCTGTCACATATCAGCTGGAATCACATTTGAGTTTACAACCTAGGACTGAAGTTTTCTCAACCCTTTGAAACAAACATGGGAAGCAAAATGGCCAGAATGCATTTAGACTTCTGAGAGTTGATACATTTAATAAAGCTCTGTTAAAAGAAAATAGTTGTGACCTGGCTGGTGTGGCTCAGTGGATGGAGTGCCAGCCTATGAACCAAGGGGTCACCAGTTTGATTCCCAGTCAGGGCACATTCCTGGGTTGTGGGCCAGATCCCCAGTAGGGGCCGCATGACAGGCAACCACACAGTGATGTTCCTCTCCCTCTCTCCCTCCCTTCTCCTCTCTCTAAAAATAAATAAATGAAATCTTTTTAAAAAAAGAGAGAGAAAATAGTTGTGAATAAACAAATTCCATGACATTACTGAAAGAATATTTCCAGGAGTCCATTTATGGCAGAATGTCATTTATTACTACAAACAATGAAGCACCTGTAGATGAAATTCATTACTCCAAAAGAAGAATTTTTTTTAATTTTAGTAGATGTTATTTTCTTAAAAACTAAAAAGATTTGTAAACACAATCCCACAATTACTTATGACTATATCATCTCATTTTACTTGTAAAATATTAATGTGCTTACTCTTCAATGTTGAACTTAAAACTACTAGTTACTGGCATAGTCTTCAAATAATAAAAGTGAAAATATTATAAAGTAACATGCAAAATATAATATTTAAAAATATAATATCTAAAAAGAATATGTAACATATAGTAGAAAGCATAAAACATCTATAGAATTTCCACGTGGAGTTGAAATTACAGGTAATCCTTTCCTGTGTTAATCTGTATGTTCACATTTTCTACAGTTACCTATTACTTAGAAACAAGATAAAAACAAGATATATAAATATCTATAAAAATGTATTTCCTCTCTCTGGTATGTAAACCTGTATGGATATGTTTAGTTGGTGATAAACCCCACATAAATTATTAGGGTAACAGTGAGAACAATCAGAATTAGACACATTTTCCTGTTTGTGCCTATATTATAATAGGGACTACCTTGTTGCTTTTGCATTCTTAAGAAAAACTTACAAAATAATGGTAAGTTTTTTAAAAGTCTACTTTGTCCTTCTTTCCAGAGCTGATTTCTCACAGTTTCTTTTCTCTAAGTCTACTTTAACCCCCACCCCTCAGAAAAAAAGTTAGCTTTCTCATCTTTACATCTTTCACTAGTCAGCTGTTGCCTTTCCTTACACCAGCAAGCCAGCATTCACACACTTCAAGAAAAAGCCTAAGTAACATATAAAAACCAGGGAGGGGAAAGGAAATACTGTAGATAGGCCTCTTTAAGTGCATGAAGTAAAAGATCATGTTTTAGTGGTTTCCCAAAATTGGCCTCAGTATTCACCACTGGATTGTAGAAAAAGTGTAGCAAAGTCTATCTCTAATTACATGAAATCGGCTCAAGCAGCTCTAATCGAGTTTGTCATGATAGTGATAAATGCTCTATAGCTAAGATATTCATCAGATATGTGTGGCTTTTAAGTAACTGATAGATGACTAGGATGGAATTACAAATCTTACATTTTAATTAGTTTAAATTTAAAAGGCTACATGTGACTAGCATATCCACAATAGTCAACTTAACACTTACTTTTTATACCCTTGATCCAAAGGAAAGAAGTTAATTTTAGGGTGAAAAAGCAAGTAAATAAAATTTCAGGGTGTACTTTTAAAAGTTTTATTGGAGTGTAATTTACATACCATAAAATCCATCTCTTTAAAATGTATAATTAAATGTTTTAGTACATTCAGATAAATGTACAATCATTATCACCATCTAATTTTAGAGTGTTTCATTATCCTAAGAAGAAACTGTAAAAATTAACAGTCACTCCCTACTCTTCCCCAATTTCCAACACTAGGCAATTACTAAATCACTTGCGTCTCTGTACATTTGCTTAGTCTGGACATTTCATATGCAGGGTCTGGCATAAGTAACCCCTGCTTGTCATAATTTACAGTTTTAATTTGAACATTTGACCTAAAAAGTCATGTGGTGTGCTTGACTGTGATAGTGTTGTGTTACAAAATGACATCCTTATGATTTTATTAAAAAAGGGGGGTGTTATTTGTACCGGACCCTGTAGAATCATGGAATATGTGTTCTTTTATAACTGGCTTCTTTCAGTTAGAATAATATTTTCCAGGTTCATTCATGTTATAGCATGCATCAGAACATCAGGATTATTTTTATTGCCAAGTAGTATTCTATTATATGAATACAGCACTTGTTATTTATCATTTACCAGTTGATGGAAATCCAGGTGGTTTTTACCCTTTGGCTACTATGAATAATGCTATTATAAATATTCCTACACATGTATTGTGTTAATATGTGTTTTCATTTTTCTTGAGTATATACTTAGGAATGGGACTGCTGGATTATATAGTAATTCAATGTTTATCATTTAGGGGCCACCAAACTGTTTTCAAAGCAGCTTTACCATGCTATATTGCCACGTATAAAGTTTCTCTGCCTGTTATTACAGCTATTCTAGCTGTAGTGGTGTTGATTTAAATTCTTTTATTACTAATAACACTGTGCTTAGTTGAACAATTTTTGAAGAAATTTCTCTTCAAATCACTTACTCATTTTTAATTGGGTCATCTTTCAAATATTGATATGAATTCTTTATATATTATAGATAGAAGATCCATATCTGTTAAGTATTTTGCAAATATACTCCCCATTCTGTGAATTGCCTTCTATTTCCTTGATGGTATCATTTGCAGTACAAAAGGTGTACATTCTGATTTAAGTCTAATTCATTTCATCTTTCTTTTATCACTCATACTTTTGTTATAGCTAATGACCCACTGCCTAACCAAGGTCAAAAAGACTTCCTTTTTGTGCTTTCTTCAAGTGTTTTATAGTTTTCTTTCTTTAAAAAAAAAAATTAGCCCTGGCCTGTGTGGCTCAATGGATTGAGTGACAGCTTGTGAACCAAAGGGTCACCAGCTTGATTGCCAGTCAAGGCACATGCCTGGGTTGTGAGCCAGGTCCCCAGTAGGGGGCGTGTGGGAGGCAACCACACAGTGATATTTCTCTCCCTCTCTGTCTCACTTTTTTCCTCTCTAAAACAAATAAATGAAAATTTTAAAAAGTATTGATTGACTTTAGAGAGAGGGAGAGGAAGGGGTGAGAGAGATGAAAACATTGATTTGTTGCTCCACTTATTCATGTATTCATTGGTTGATCTTTGTATATGCCCTGATCAAGGATCAAATCTGCAACTTTGCTGTACCAGGATGATGCGCTAACCAACTGAGCAACCTAGCCACACTAGAGTTTTATTTCTTACATTTAGGTCTAGTGTCCACTTTGACTTAAATTTTGTGTCTAGAGTAAGACAGTGATCTGATGTCATTCTTTTTCACATGGCTATCCTGTTTGGCACCATTGTGGAAAAGGTTCTTCTTTCTTCCGTTCAATTGTCTTGGCGTACTTATTGAAAATCAATCCATACAAATATAATGGATTATATTTACACTATCAAATTCCATGATTACTGTATGTTTCTGGTAGTTTGGATATCAGGAAATCTCAGGCCTCCATCTTACTTTTCTCTTGCAAGATTTTTTTGTCTATTCTCTGTCCCTTGCTTTCCATATGAATTTTAGGAAATTGTCACTTTGTCAATTTCTTTTAAAAAATTCACCTATTACTAGGGTAGGGAATGTATTGCATCTAGAGCTTAATTTGGGATGTGTTGTCATATAAATAACTTTAAAACTCAGATTCATAAACACAGATGTCTACATATTTAGACATTTAATTTTATTTAGCAAAGTTTTACCATTTTCAGAGTACAAATATTATCTTTATAAAATCTATTGCTATTTTATCTTCTCGCCACTACCAAAATGGATATGTTTCTTAGTTTTATTTCCACTTTAATCATTGCTAATATGAGTGCCATTAAATTTTGTGTACTGACATTATATCCTGCAACATTGGTAAATGCATATATTAGTTCTAATATATTTTGGTGTGGATTCCTTAGGATTATCTATGTACAAAATCAAGAAATCTACAAATGGAAGTGGTTTTACTATTTCTTTTTAAGATAGATGTCTCTCCCCCGTTCTTTTTGCTCAAACACTATGGCTAACCTTCACACTCAATGTTCAATAGAAGTATCAAGGGAAGACATCCTCATCTGGCTCCAGATCTGTGGGGAACTAAGTTGACACTTTCACCATTAACTGAAATGTTAGCTGTGGGTTTTTCATAGATGTTCCTTTTTTAATATTTTATTTTTTATTTTTATTTTAGAGAGGGGAAGGGAGAGAGAAAGAGACAGAGAGAAACATCCATGTGTGGTTGCCTCACACATGCCCCTTACTGGGGACCTGGCCCACAACCCAGGCATGTGCCCTGACTAAGAATCAAACCAGCGAACCTTTGATTTGCAGGCCGGCACTCAACCACTTAGACACACCAGTCAGGCCAAATGTTTCTTTATGAAGTTTAGAAATTTCAGGGGAAAAGGGGAAGGGTTTAGAGCAACAAGTATAAAAGACACATGGACAAAAACTAGCAGGGTGGAAATGGGAGGGAGGTGGGGAGGGCTGGGGTGGTGGTTTGGGATGGGAGTAAAAGACAGAAAACTGTACAAGAACAACAATTAAAATTAAAAAATATATAAAATACTATTTAAAAATTGCCTTTGTATTTCTTGTTTGTTGAGTATTTTTGTCAAGAGTGGCTGTTGTATTTTTAAAATGATTACTCTGAATTTATTAATGAGATCATGTGGTTTCATCCTTTATTCTATTAATACAGTGTATTATATCAATTGGTCTTGGGGTGTGAAACTAACCGTGCATTCCCTTGTAAGTCCTACTTGGTCATGTCATATAAAACCCTTGTTGGGTTTGTTTCTCTAGTCTTTTGTTGAGGAATTTTGTGCCTGAATCAACATGATGTTTGATCTTTAGTTTTCTTATACTTTTGTTTTTGTTATCAGGGTAATACTGCCTTCATGGAGTGATTTGGTAGGTGTTCCTTCTGCTTCTATATTTTTGGAAGATATCATAAAAATTGCCATTGAATCATTATGAAGATGTAATTCTCAGTAAAGTGGTAATCTCATTATATGAAATTATCTTCTTGGGTTTGAAATGGAGTTTTGAGTTACTGCTGGTAAATGCTTGTTCTGTCACAGCAAATATTGTATTTGGTAGTCAGGTTACAACACAAAGTAACTTAAGCACAGTTAATGCACCAGCCCTCCCGGGAAGCCAGAAATTTCTTTCTCACTTTTGGCAAAGCTGGCATTCAAAGCTGGGGAAAATGTAGAATAATAGACACCAGAACAATAGCCAGACTTATTCTCCAAGAAGCTGTCTAAATAAAGAGACAAAAAATTTCATTTGTTGACTTATTTGCCTTTTTAATGCTTTATAAACCATCCAGAGATATCTGATAGATCTTTAAATGGTTAATACTTAATAGTCATAGAAAAGGGTAAACTTAGTGAACATTTTCAACTGCTGGTTCTTTAAAGGATACTCTGCTCAAAATCCTTCATGAAACTGATTTTCTGATACATAATCACAGATCAGGTAAGGAAATAAGAAAACATATAATAAAGCATTTTCAACCCGATATAAGCTGACTTTTGAACAACCGGTACAAGCCCTTACTGTGTGTTTAACAAAGACAGAAGAGAACACAAAATCTTAGAATGTGCAGAGAAAAAGTGGTAACAGACTTGTCCTTTCACTGAACAACTATGTAAATTAACAAAATACACGAGGAACTGTTTTCAGGCACTGGACCATAACAAGGGCAGGACTGTAATACCTGAGATAAGGGAAGCACAAAGTAAGCAGTAGCAACTCACTGTATTCTATCTAGATCAGGGGTGTCAAACTCATTTTCACCAGGGGCCACATCAGCCTCGAGGCTGCCTGCAAAGGGCCGAATGTAACTTTAGGACTGTATAAATGCAATTATTCCTTAACAGTGAAGAAAGACCTCAATGTTGCTGCCAGATAGAAAAAAGGTGCCGGGCAGGATAAAACAAAGTAGAGGGCCAGATTCGTCCCAGGGGCCTTGTGTTTGCCACCTGTGGTCTAGATGCTCATTTGTGCTGTAGGGCTGGATAATACACCCCAATATGTTGACTGTCATGAGCAGAGGAGGTAGCTGTAAATTCTGCCCTGGCCTGTGTGGCTCAGTGGGTTGAGTGCCGGCCTGCAAACCAAAGGGTTGCCGGTTCGATTCCCAGTCTGGACAGACCCCTGGGGTTGCAGGCCAGGTCCACAGTAGGTGGTGTGCAAGAGGCAACAACATATTTATTTTTCCCTCCCACTGTTTCTCCCTCCCTACCCATCTCTAAAAATGAATAAATAAAAACTTTTAAAAATGAAAAGAAATTGCAAGCTCCTGAAGAAATAGAATCCCTGTAGCAGGTAACAGAGAAGAGGGAGCTATGCAGAGAGAGAGCCTCAGAAATCTGCTTGAGCATTCACCTTTTTCCCATAGCCAAGAGTAGCGATCCATGTGTGTGGAACTCTGCAAGCCTGGTAGAAATCACTTGCTGTTTTGCTGAGAGCTAAGCAGCGACATAGGAGTTCACGTAATGCTAGGAACCTAGTGTTCCGCCTGAAGTAGAGAGGAGAGTAAGACCTCACTCAGCACCTTGGAATAGACCCCTTCCTTGATACCCCCAGGAAGACCTTGCCTTGGCAGTATGATCTATGATCTAGAGTAAGAGGTGTGGCCCAGGACTAAGTTCAAGTCCAAACTTGTATTGATTAACAGATTTTTAAAAATCATATCAAGCTAATAAAGAATAAAACTGTAATATATCCAAAAGGAGCTACCAATATTTTAACTAATTAACTGAGCAAAGCTCAAAGTCCTTAACTGAGGATGACTCTCCATAATGTATCACTCACAATGTCCATCACACAGTGAAACATTCATGATATGGAAAGAATAAGGACTGTACCCCACAGTCAAGATCTGGAAGAGAATATCAAAATCCCTTCCAGAAAAACAACATGTGCCTGTGTTCACACATGTAGAGTTTCTTCTTCCATGATAGTCCAATCTTTGCCTTTTATGTGTCTGACCATTTTTCAACAGCTGGTAAAAGCATTTTCTGGCAAAGAGCTGTATCCTGTCATCCACTGAATTTTATTTTGCTGAATCTTCAATAATAGATTGCTCATGATACCCCTGAAATCATGCCACTTATCCAGCAAATTTGGAAAAGTGATGATCATACACTAACTTCAATATGGGTTTCCTGAAGACAGTACTGTAGCATTTTTCTTTCTTTTTTTCGTTTATTGAATGTATTTGGGCAACATTTGTTAATAAAATTACATAGATTTCAGGGATACAATTCTGTAATACATCATATGTGTATTGTATTGTGTGTTCATCACTCCAAGTCAAGTTCCCTTCCATCACCACCCCAGTGGGAATCTTCTTTTTAAAATCCTCATCTAAGGACATGTTTTGATTGATTTAAGAAAGGGGGGGGATCAACAGACAGATGGAGATGTAAGAGATAAATATCGATTGGTTGCCTCCCACACATGCTCTGACCGGGGATCGAACCCACAACCTTTTGGTATATGGGACAATACTCCAGCCAACTCAGCCACCTGGCCAGGGCCCCAGTGGGAATCTTCTAACCCTCTGATGAGTGCTAAAATTGTATTGGTATCCTCACTTCACACTTCTGATATTCTACTATGATACAAATTTAACACCAGGTTCAATTTAGCTGTAATTACAGATCTCCAACACAGATGTTTATACACTAATACCTACCGTATTTTTTGGTCCATAAGACACACCTAGGTTTCAGAGGAGGAAATAGGAAAAAAATTGAAGCAAAAAATGTGGTAAAATATTTAATAACATAAATAACAATGTAAATATAAACAGAACTCAACAGTGGCATTAACAACCATTATTCCTCCAAAATTTGGGGGTCAGCGGGGGAAAGCTACATCTTATAGTCCAAAAAATATGGTAGATATCTTCACAGATTAGGTCTTTTATTAATCTATCTTCTTCTTTATTAATGCTAATTACCAGTCCTACAACTTACTAGGTAATTTTCTCCCATCTGCTGTCTCTTTACCCATATTTGACAAATCCATGAGCATATAGCAACTTTCTCTTCTCTTTTCCAAGCTTCAATTATCTTTAACCTTTCTACCCAGGAACATTTACTACCTGTAGGGCTTTAAAGTCCATGGGTGGTACTCAGCCAATCAGACAGCAAGCCTAAATGCTACTTAATAAACTATTTCATTTGTTCTAATCCTGTTGTACCTATGGTAACTATTGTGCTTACTTTCTGTAGTAAATACACAGAACTCTTTTTGTCATCAGAAAGAATATCAGATAACATCCAAATTTCTTAAGACTGGGAAATGCATGTTTCTACAATCTAAAGTAAATCACATTTGTAAGCTTCAGATGCCTCCCAAATTCTATATGCTGCCATAATAACACCTAACTAATTACCATCTCTGCCTCTGACCATATTGTTTTCATATTATGTCTCCAGATTTCTAAAAATGTCAAGGGTCAACTCAAATCTCACCTCCTCCTGGAAGCCTTCCTTTCTATAACTCTCTCTCTGCCCATTTACTCCCCATCCAAACTGCAATGAACTGTTCTTATTTTCCCTGATATAACCACTAAGTTGATTATTATGTACATAAAATGTAAATAAAATTTGATATATGAAATCTCTCAACAACTAGATATAAAGAACATGAAAACATGTGTGATAAAGTATCTTGCACCTACCATCTCCTTCTCATATGCATGCTGACAAAAAGGAGTTGTTAAATGAAGAAATGGCAAAAACCTACATGTCAGAAACTTTTAATTGATCTCACATATGTTTAAAACAATTTCTAAATCAAAATAAGAATGAGAAACCAATCTTTTCTAAAATTTTGGTGCACCAGCTTCAATGTTTACTAAATAGAAAGTGTCTACTTTCAACAATGTAACACATTTATTTTCCCCTTCCCTTACCTCTATGTTATTTTCCAATTCTTTGCACATTTTTATAACCAAAAGCAAATTTTAAAGTTCAAAACTCTAACAATGAGATGGTTAAAGAATACTGTAATTTGTTTCAATAAACAACCTAAGTAGAACAGCTCTATAACTCTAGCAATTTACATTTTGGGGTCATAGAAGCTAAAGGTTAGCTTTATAGTAATAAGATCGATAGAACTTTTGCATAGTTACTGATTAAATTGAAAGCTCTGTGCTCACTCCTTGTTCAATTGCTTCTCATCAGATGACAGAATTTTTTTTTTTTTTTTTTTTTGGCTAACCTCTGATAGGCTCCATCTGAGTAGTACACCTAGGTTGCAAACGCTCTTTACTGAGGGTCAATTTTATTCAGTGTCCGGGACCCTCTTATCTGCTGCTTAAAACAAACTGATTTAGTTGCATCTTTCCTAGAAGAAACATATTAGGAAAGGGGAGAATATTGTTTTTTCAGTTTGCCATTGGGAAGCTGAAACTCAGTCATCTTTTTGCAGAGTAGAGATAAAAACAGACAAACCTAGGCAAGCCAGAACAATACACAGGAGAATTCAACTTGCTCTCCCTGGAGGGCCATGGAAAGTGGATGCATGTATTCTCCCTGCTCACTAATTTAGATCCAATCAAGGCAAATTGTATGCTTCCATGAAAAGACATAGATGAAACAGGATATTTACTTTTACTTTACAGATGCTTCTGATGCAAGCATCACAGGAGTATTAGTCACCGATATGTTTTGAAATCTAATCTATTTAACGAAGCCTTACTACAACACACTGAGGCCTCTCAAAGTGAAGATTTTATGGATTTTTACAAACTAAATTGAATCATGTCTTTCAACTCAAACTCATATACTTTTTCAAATGCATAGTCCAGCCTCCCATTAGCATTCAATAGTCAATGATCAGATCACTCCACATCTAACAATACCCTTTCCCCATCAAGCCTGACCCACCCACGAGTTAAATCCCAGCAGAATCATGAACTCAACAGGAGAAAACAGACCTTTTGTGTTTCTTTTATTCCACTTGGGTAAGATCTGAAAAATGTCCATCTCTTCTGCAATCTTTCTTCAAGTCTCTGTCTCAGTAAATTACCGTCAAAGCCAAACCTGGATGAATCAATAGGCCTCACCTAACCTATCAGAAGTGCTGAAATGCAGACAAATAGAAAAGCATCACAACTCATCAATAATAAATTAGTTTGTCTGCAGAAGTGCCATCAGGCCAATGTGAGAAAGGACTTCTTCCTGAGCTACTTCACCCCTCCAGCATGAGAAGAGTCCATGGGAGAAAATCAAAATGGAAAGAACATTAGGGTGTTTCCATCTCCCCACTAAAATTATTTTTTAAATCATTTTGTGGTTGCCTACATCAACTCATTAAATTGTAAAAAATCTTTAAATTGTTTCCTGCATTTGATGTTTTGTTTCCAGTGTTTTGCCGAATGCCAACAGACCACAGCATAATAGAAGGATCACAACGATTCCCTACACAAATTGCATCACAGAATTGGTGAACTCAGAGAAGAAACCCTGAACTAAGGGGGGACTTGGGATTTCAAAAGGAAGCAATGGTTTGAGGAAATGGTGGGTGGAAGAATGATTCATAAATCTAGCTGTAGAAATCCATGACTCAGAGGTGGGTAATTAAAAGCTATTATTTTGAATGAATTATAATTAGAATAGTTATAATTCTCTGCTCCTAGTCACTGTTTCCATCCTTGTCAGAAATTTTCATCAATGTTCTCTATTTAATGGTCTGAACACAAGCAGAACTATAGACAGCATAGGTCACTGGCCGATGGAATGCATGGGCACAGAATCGTGCTTATCAAATTGCCTTCAGATCCTCCATTTACACTGGCTTCACACTGTGTAATTTTTCAAATAGCCAATGAATATTAAGCCTTTCCACTTTCTTTCCTACTCTTCGTTATTGTCACCACGAATTTTCATCAGATTTGCCTATCTCCAGAGGATTTAAATACCTATTCTACAGCAAATAAAGATCTCCATATCCTCTAACTTATTTCTCAAATTTCTCTTTCCCTCACTGTTTTAACTGACTGGTTTTCCCAGAAAAATACCACTCTTCCAAGCGCCGCTCAAAAGTAGAAGCTGCCTCTCCTATAACTGGCCCCTCATAGGGGGCGAAACTTTTGCAAAACTTTTCAATGTCTAGTCAACAGTCTTCTTCTTTTACCCTCATATACATGTCTGTCAGAACTTGATCACATCACTGTTCATGGTTAATTCTCCTTATTCTCATCTTCAGATCTCTTTGTTATTTCATCTCCATCCAGGACTTCGATACATAAACTATAGGCTTTCCAGCAACTACAAATCCTCCCATCAAAATAGAGAATTTCAATATATATTTCACTTAGTGTATACATGTTCTCAATTGTCATTTAGTCCTCAATCCATTAAAAATCTGTTATTCCACACTTCTGGCTTCTTGAAACCCTCCCATGAGAGATTCTGAGACCCCTCCCTTCTTATTTCCCTCCTCTCCCTCTGAATGTATCTTCTCCTTTTCATTACCTGACTCTGTTTGCTTCTTATAAATCAGAATTTCCAAGCACTCCATCTTCAGATTTCATATTTATTCAACATATGCATTCTCCTTTCTTTCTGTCGTTTTACTCATACCCAAGCCTGGAGCAATCGCCCTATGCTTATTATTTCCAAAACATAACAACAGTTGTCACCTATTTCTGAGCCTGTGACATACACAAAGGATGTCTCTTTTTGAAGGATCATGGAAATCTACAAGTCAACATGCCCAAAACTGAATTCACCATCCCTGAGTACCCTTTTGGTACAAATATTCTGGGAGTTGTAAGCTTACTGAATCATAATATTTTCTAATCATGAAATCATATGAAAAGCCTTGGCAAAACATTGTAGAAATTAGATTTACCCAGTGTTATAGCTACACCATTTTTTTAAAGCAGTGTTTACTTTTTTTAAAGATTCCATTCATTTATTTTTAGAGAGAGGGGAAAGGAGGGAGAAAGACAGGGAGAGAAACATTGATGTGAGAGAGAAACATGGGTCGGTTTCCTCTCACAAGCCCCCAGCCAGGGACCAGCCAGCAACCCAGGCATATACCCTGAATGAAAGTCAAATAGGTGACCTTTCAGTTTGTGGGACAACATGCAACCAACTGAGATACACCAGTCAGGGTACCTACACCATTTCTTAATCAACTGATTGGGAAGTCTATCAAAAGGAAAACTGGTTAAATGTTGAAACCATTATAGATCCTTATTAGTAAAACCATTGTAGATAACAAGTACTAATAAAGTCATAATTCATCTAATTAAATATAAGAAATATAATGACAGCTATTGAGGGAATTAGGAGTACAGGGATTGAGCAAAAAGGACTCATAGACATGGACAACAGTGTGGTGATTGTGGAGGGAGGAGGTATAACAGGGTTAAATGGTAATGAAAAATGCAATAAAAAACAAGCATAATGTCTAAATCACAAGAAACTATACTCTTCTCATTCCCAGAACCAATCAGACAATATCTAGAAAATAACTTCAACTTTGTTTTGGCTGCCATTTAGAATGTATGGATAGAATTAAGAATAACCTACCATGTGAGAACTTAAAGGGGTGGATATTAGAAGACAGAAAAATCTGAAACATGGGAAGAGAGGGTATACGTTGCTTCTGATTGTAGAAAGAGAATCATGAGGACAACTCAACAGTAGGAGGGGATTATAGTTCATACAAGAGGTAACACTTTTGTAGAGGATTGGCATCCACAGTGCACAGTTTGCCTTCTTATCTTCCAGATCCTGCACTTCTGAGGTTGTTTAGACAGAGGCCAATCACCACCTGCAAAGCCCAGTGTGGAAAAGTTTACTTTTGTCTCTGAGTCTAACTAAATGATGTTAATGTCACCACATATACAGAGGTTATACTTTAACCTTCCACATGAATCAACATCACTTAACTACTCTCCTTCCTACCAACTTGGAAAAAAAGTAGGGATAACAAAGTGAACATTTGCGAGAGATTTTCAAAAAGCTTTCCTGTAAGCTTAGAAAATAATTGAGTTTGGAACTACATTTTAGCCACAACTCATGATACTTCTGTGTCATCACCACCATCTCCAACTTCCCTCACCGATACCTGAGAACAGACAGCAGTTCCTAAATCAGAATTTGGTCATTCCCTCACTTTATTGGGACAGGTACAAACATAATAGCTTCTCCAACAAAAAGAAGTGCCTTTGCCTCTAGTCATTCACTCTACCAGCAATTCCAATATTTCATTGTACCTATGAACAGAACAGAATGTTCAGAGAAGGTTTACTATTCAATCTGCTTCCTCTGCACTAAGGCAGAAATGGCTTACTCAACCATGATAGACTCTGCAGGAAGTAAAGACACAGCCCCACTTTACCTAAAAATTAAGCATTTAGCGGTTTACCTTGGCTTAAATCTTGAATCATTCTGTTGTGTGTGTGTGTGTTGTATTATTTTCCTTTGCTAATTCAACACATCTTGTGTTTCAATGACTTTGGTAAGAACAAAAAATATATATTTATTTATTTTTATTGTTGTTCAGCTACAGCTGTCCCGCCTTTTACCCCATTGCTCTCCCTACTCTGTCACCCCCACTCCCGCATTCAATCCCCCCCATTGTGTGTGCCCACGAGTCCTCTATTCCTATTCCTTGCCCCTTCCCCTTCTTTCCCCTGTTATACCCACCCCCCTTCCCCTCCAGTCCCTGTCAGTTTGTTGTTTATTTCCATGTCTCTGGTTCTATTTTGCTCATTTGTAAAACATAATTGATCTTGACTGCTGAGTTTTTTTGGTGCCACCTTAAACCCCACCCATATATGGGCAAATATTAAAATCTGATGGCCGTGGATACATATAAAAAAACCCCACATATCAGATGCTCCCACCATTCAATTCCTAGCTAAAATTCACCCAAGAGAAATGAAAGTATGTGTACAAAGATGTGAATACATGAAATACTTGTGGCACCTTGATTTGCAACAGCCTCACACTGGAAACGACCCAAAAGTTCATCAAAAGGTGAGTGGGTAAACATACTGTGGGGTGTCCATACACTGGAACAGTTTTCTACCATGACAAAGAACACATCTTCCCAGCCCATCTGGGGAGAACGCGGGATGTGCAGCAAGCCTGCGTTGCCCGGCTACCAGAAAGATTCCGGCAGTACCTAGTAACGGTCACCTAGCAACCAGAGCGGCTGGGACAACAAAGCGCTGAAGCCGCTGGTCACCTTGGGGCCAGCGGCACCATGGTGGACAAGAAGAGGCTGTTTCAGCCACAGCTCAAGGAGAAGTGGCTGTTCGGGATGGAGCCTCTGGAGCCCATACCCCTGGGCCCTCATTGTAAGCACTGGTACAAGACAAGAGACAAGTTACCTCCCAACTATTTGGCAAAGCAAAGGAACAGGCTTCCAAAGTGCCCTGTGGACAGCCGGGAGTGGATATCTGTGAGAGAGGGGCTGGACAATCTGAGAATGGGCTGTCCACCTGCTGATAATCTGATCATTCGTGGTCGTAGGGAGGGCTTTCTCTCCATGACTGCTCATAGAGTTCCCAAACCTCCCCCCAGAAAGACTCAGAACAAGCTGCCCAAAGGAGCAGAACTCCTTTCCAAGCTGTCACCAGCCCAGCAAGCAAGGAAGGCTTTTGTAGAGGAGCTCAAAGCCAGCCTGACCTTGCATCCTTTGGATTGCTACCCAGATTTGAAGAAAATTTTACCTCCAGACCTCTTATTAATGGTGCTGGAAGAGATTGATCCTGACAAGAAGCTGGAGGACACCTGGGCTTATTGTGAGGGCATGAAGGACAAAAAGAAGTCACCCACAAAGCTTTGTGAAAAACACCCTGAGGAAGTCAACCCAAAACCTCCCAAACCAAGTCAACCTGGGACCTCCCAGCCAACTCGACCTGGGACCTCCTGGCCAACTCAACCTGCGACCTCCCAGCCAAGACAACCTGAGACCTCTGGGCCAAGTCAACCAGTACCTCCCAACAAAGTCAACCTGGGACCTCCCAACCATGTCAACCGGGACCTCCTGAACAAGTCAAATGGGGACCTCCTGGCCAACTCAACTGGGGAACTCCTGAACAAGTCAACTGGGGCTCTCCTGGCTAACTCAACTGGAGACCTCCTGAACAAGTCAACTGGGGACCTCTTGGCCAACTCACCTGGGGACCTCTTGGCCAACTCACCTGGGGACCTCCTGAACAAGTCAACTGGGGACCTCCTGGCCAACTCAACTGGGGACCTCCCAGCCAAGTCAACCTGGGAACAACTAGTCAAGTCATCCTGGGACCTCCTGGCTAAGTCAACCAGGAACTTCAGGCCAAGTCAACTGGTACTCCCCAGCCAAGTCAACCAGGGACCTCCCAAGCAAGTCAGCCGGAGACCTCCTAAGCAAGTCAACCGAGGACCTCCTAAGCAAGTCAACTTGGGACATCCCAACCAAGTCAACCAGGGACCTCCCATCCATGTTACCCCAGGATCTTCCAACCAAGTCACCCTGGGAGCTCCTGACCAAGTCAACCAAGGACCTCCCAAAGACTCTTTCCTGTCATATTTAATGAAGTTGTTTCCTGAGGAAAAGAAAAAAAAGAAGTCAAGCAGAAAGGGCATTCCAAAAAATCCTGATCCTTACAGATATGTAGGGGATGAAGTTAGTGAATTCTGCAGATGGACTGATACCTTTGGAGACATGGACATTGATGAAAAGTTCATCATGAAACAGTTTGAAATTGATGATGAGTGCACGCCTAACCATAATATGGACAAAATAAAGAAAGTAACCCAGATCCCTGTGGAACTATACTACAGCAAAGAGCTAGATGACATTAAGAAAAGTGAATTTGCCCTCCAGGAAGGTAACTGGGAGAGAAAACTCAGGAAACCACCCGATTCTTATAGACCCAAGTGGGTGAAGGTAAGATATGGAGAGTGGTATCTGAATCCCAAGATCTCAAAAAAGCAAATAAATGATGAACCCTGGGTTGGCCCCAAAGTCTTAAAAGAACAGAAATATCAGAGTCAGGCAAGGGATCTTGAACCAGACATTCTTGATGATCTTTATGGACCAATTGCCTTCAAAGATTTCATTGTAAGAAAGGGTTACAGGATGCCAGGTGTGATTGAGAAGTTATTTTTGAGGAAGAAATGGTCTTATGATTCTGTTAAGACTCCTGTAGACCGAGTAATGAAACTCCTCTCAAAAGGACTTGATGATACACCTGAAGATGATTAGACAATTTTTATTTACTACTTATTTAGCTGTTTTCTCTCTCTCATGTTAATATCCATCAGAATTCATGATGAATGTCTCATGATGTATGTACAACTTTGATTCTACAACATCTGTAAATGTAACACCTAATGCTAATAAAAATTTCTAAATGAGCTTCTGTTTTGGTTCATCAATATTTTTTATATTTTACCAACTATGAAATCAATATTCACATATAGTCTTCTCACATTTGTATATCATTGTGAATGTTACACTCTTATATCAATTATTTGTAAAAAAAATAAAGCCATAACTAAAAGACTTACTAAAAGATCTTGTTATATCAGCTACAACATAGGATGAATCTCAAAATAATTGTGCAGACTAAAAGAAAGCTAGTTTTATTCAATAAAGATAACACTGGATAGTAAATGGATTCAATGTAGCCCAATTATTTAACTGGCTTTGAATATTTGACTACTGAAACTAAATTAGAAATCAATGAAATGTGTTAGTAGTTCAATTAGAAAACTACATAGATTAAACTTTGTTGAAACTTGTATTTTTTATTTTTTATTGTTGTTCAATTACAGTTGTCCCCATTTCTCCCCATTACTATCCCCTGCCCTACCCACCCCACACCTCCCACATTCAATCCTCCCCCTCCCCATTGCCTTTGTCCAAAGTTCCTTGACTTGAACCTTCACCTTCTATGCCTTATTATTCCCCTCTCCCCTCCCCTCTGGTCACTGTCAGTTTGTTCTTTATTTCCATGTGTTTGGTTCTTTTTTTTTTTGCTTGTTTGTTTGTTTTGTTGATTAGGTTCCCCTTATAGGTAAGATCATATAGCATTTGTCTTTCACTGCCTAGCTTATTTCAATTAGAATAATGCTCTCCAGTTCCATCCATGTTTAAAAAGAGAGGCATAAGTATTTGCTTCCATATACTATTAATAAAAATACATGACATCCCTCACCCCTCTCTAAAAATCACACATCTTATTTCAGGAGTCACGGTTTCAAAGACCTTTCATCATTTGTGAGTTAAATGAACATGAATATTGTCACAGCCATTCTTACTGTTAATTCAGATAATTTATAGCACCTGCTGGAACTTCTTATCTTCTTTTTATCAACTCTGTCCTCTTCCAGTCTCCCTCCATCTGTACTGAAGCCAGAATGATATTTTCAAGCCTGTGGGTTCAATGAAGTCCCACTTCATTTAAAATGTTTCCCCACTTTACATTCCTCAAAGGACCCCCCCCAACCACATATGCACTTACCTACCCCTTCAGACTTGTATCCCCATGTCCCACCACTATCAGTTACTATTTCCTTCAACCATTAATCTTTCCATCTGGAACCCTCCTCCTCTTATACCTTCCTACCCACCACTATAGGCACAAAACACTTCATCCTTCAGGTAAATTTCAGATAATTTAGTCAGACAGGGCTAAATTGACTCCAGTTTAGGTCAAAGTTCTTCACTATCAGGCCTCATATAAACCATGTTTCCCACTTTTCAAAGTGCTCATCTTAGATGTTATTCATGAATTCAACAAGAATTGTTTAATCAATGCCTATTTTATACAATAACAAAGTTTCTCAACTGGGATATCGTTGACATTTTGTGCTGGATAAGTCTTTGTTGTGGGTGGCCATTGTTGCACATTGGAAGATGTTTAGCAGCATCCCCAGTCTCCATCCACTAGGTTCTAAGTAACGCATGACCTCTGTTCCACCATCAAGTTCTGACAATCATCATGTCTCCAGACACACTAGTGTATATTGGATTATGGCATAGTCACCGAACCATTAAATCCATGAATGTACTGACATGTTTTCCATGACCATTTATTTAATCTCTATACTAAGCACAGTGCTAGATTTTAGTGTGTGCTTAATAAGTATTTTTAAATGATAAATGTTGGACCATGAAGTTATTTTGATAACTGGATCTGAAAGATATTTAATCAATGATGAAAGCCATAAAAATGCATTGAATAATTTTTGACATTTTAAGTTTAATTTATGGGGGTGACATTGGTTAAGAAAATTACACAGGTTTCAGGTATGTATGGTAATTCTATAACATATCATCTGCACATTGTGTTGTGTGTTCACCACTTCAAGTCAAATCTCCTTCCATCACCATTTATCCCCCTTTAACCTCTTCTACCTCCTTGCCCCCTTTCCCTCTGGTAATCACCATACTGTTGTCTTTGAGCTTTTCTTTTTTCTTTTTTCCTTTTGCTTAAGAATTTACTTAAAAGCTTCCAATACTAAAGAAAAATATATTATTATATACACAAAGAAGAGATAAGTTGACTTAACTCTCCTTTAAGCATGTTTCAAGAAGTTAAGCATTTTTAAAATTGATATATATGCATATATGTGTGTAGATAGATAGATATAGATATATTGTATATGATCTCCAGTTTGACAATATCCCCCCTTTCAAATTATTCTACCAGTACCTACAGAAGTGCTCAGGTTGATAAAGGTAAAATATTGTATTACTTCCTGCAAATTCCTTAGCTCAATCTGATTTTAAAGTCATAAGCAGAAACTTATTTTCTACCTGACTAGAAATAGAGAGTAAATTTGGGCTACAAAATTTAGCAGCTGTTATTGCCAGTGTTTAATGTTTTAAAACATTTAACCATTGAAAAAAAGACTGATATTATATGTGCAGGGAATTATGCCTTTATATTATACCTTCTACTCTTTTTATTCAAAATGAAAGTTCAGCTAATGTTCATAAAATATTTAATACCATTTCAAATGGTTTAACCCGAAAGATCTTGTTATGATAAGAACAACTTTAGAAATCTATCTTTAATTCATCACATAAGACCCAGCATTCTGGAGGTGTGTTCTTAGATGTATGATAATTAAGTTAGTCACGGTGGCTGTCTCTCTGAGGTATCCACATCCATCCTCCTCATTGTGGCAACACCCGCACCCACCACAACTGAACAGATGACCCTTCGTGGCACCCTCAAGGGCCACAACAGCTGGATGACCCAGATTTCTACCACTCCCCAGTTCCCAGACATGATACTGTCCGCCTCTTCAGACAAGACCATCATTATGTGGAAGCTGATGAGGGATGAGACCAAATACGGCATCCTACCACATACTCTTCATGGTCACTCCCAATGTTAGTGACATGGTCATCTCCTAAGATAGCCAGTTTGCCCTCTCTGGTCCCTGAGATGGAACCATTCACCTCTGGAATCTCACAATAGACACCACCATATCCTTATTTGTAAGCCATACCAAGGATGTGCTGAGTGTGACCTTCTCCTCCAACAACACACAGATTGTCTCTGGTCCCCAAGATAAAACCATCAAGCTGTAGAATACTCTGGGTGTATACAAATATACTGTCCAGGATGAGAGCCATTCAGAGTGGGTGTCTGTGTCTGTTTCCCACCCAACAGCAGCAATCCCATCATCATGTCCATCAAACCTGGCAAACTGCAAGCTGAAGACCAATCCCATCAGCCACACAGGGTATCTGAACACCATGACTGTCTCTCCAGATGGATCCCCCTGTGCTTCTGGAGGCCAGGATGGCTAGACAATGCTGTGGGACCTCAGTGAAGGCAAGCACCTTTATACACTTGATGGTGGGGGCATCACTAACACCCTGTGCTTCTGCCCTAATAGCTTCTGGCTCTGTGCTGCCACTGGCCCCAGCATCAAAATCTGGGACTTGGAGAGCAAGATCACTGCTGATGAGTTGAAGCAAGAAGTTAGCAGTACCAGCAGCAAGGCGGTGCCACCTCAGTGCAGACTCTCTTTGCTGGCTATATGGATAACCTGGTGTGAGCATGGCTGGTGACCATCAGCACAGAAATATCTGGCAGAGCTCTAAAAACTTTCTTTTAAAAACCCTTTTTTTCTGACTTGTAAAATACAATCATGGATATAATAGTTGTGATTTATTTGAATGTATATATCTACTTAATTGAATCTCCCAAGCCATACATATCTGTAGTCAATTTATCTATTTTTAGACTTGTCTGTTATTCAGGATAATCCCTTCAGATGAAACTAGATACAGTGTTCATAAAGGTTACATGCACATTCTGAGGTACTGGATGAAAAGCATATATTTCTCTGTATACACTGACACAGCCTTTAAAATAATGACCTCCTGAAATTGAGGGACTCAGAAATACTCTTTGGGTGCACAGCTGTCAAGTCGGTAGAAAAGTGAAAGAAAGAAGACAACAGTTAGAAATTCTGTTTTCTCTTCCTTTTCTACTAGACTTCAATGATTTCACATTGGTCTCTTGAGCATTTTATTTCCAGTTAAAGTATGCTAGCTACCAAAAACTGATTCCTGATAGAACTCAAGAGGTGCATAGTGGCACTCGGAAAGGAAAATATAAGGTAATTAGGTCAAAGGAAACCACGCTGCTTATCTAATGTACTTTTCAGTCACAATTGCATATTATACTAGATATGTCTATGCCAAAATATCAGGAATGGGCAAAAGTGGATTTACAGTTGTTAGTACATGAAACACACAGTTTATTCCTTTTTTAAAAAGAGGTTTGAAATGTTTTAAAAAATAGTTTAAGATTTTATTTTTATTTAGTTTTAGAGAGGAGAAGGGAAGGAGAAAGAGATGGAGAGAAACATCAGTGTGTGGTTGCTTCTTGTATGCCCCCTACTGAGGACCTGGACGCAACCCAGGCATGTGCCCTGACTGGGAATCGAACCAGTGACCTTTTGGTTTGCAGGCCGGCACTCAGTGTACTGAACCACGCCAGACAGGGCTTTATTCTTGTATTATTTATTAATCATTGTATTATTTACCATATGAACAACTGCAAACCTACTTTTGCCTATCCCTGTATGTACACTTCTTTGCTAGAGCTCTTTTTTTTACCAGTGAAATACAGCCAAATTATAACAAAAGTGTTAGTTTCTGCAATTAAATACAAAATATACCCTGAGAAGTGTGGCTCAGTTGGCTGGGTGTCACCCCTTGAAGCCAAATGTCATTGATTGGATTCCCAGTCCAATGGGAACATGCCTGGGTTGCAGGCCAGGTCCCTAGTAAGGGGTGCACAAGAGGCAACCACACATTGATGTTTCTTTCTCTCTCTTTTTCCATCCCTTTCTCTAAAAATAAAAATATGTAAAATATTTTTAAAAATGAGAGGAGGATAAAAGGCTCATAATAATATTTTTATGCCTGTCTATGTTCCATAGTAAACTTTTCATGTGTTAAATGCATGTTTCATCTAACTCCAGTCACAGAAATGGGTTTATATTCATTTATATCCTGCAATCTAAACCTAAATGGGCAACCCATATAAATGTATAAACCATTTACTTAGATGAGAGTTTAACCTTTTAAACTTTTAAAATCTGACTTCCAACAGTACAGACTTTAATTAGTTACAAGCCTCCAAAATTTATAAGGTCTATTATGAATGGATATTTCTTTCTGATTTCTAATATTTTTCCCTGTAAATCCCACTCTCCTACCACTGTTATTTAAGAACATCTATATGTTCTCTACTATCCATGAGTTCAAGTCTAAAGTATGCCTCTGGAGTTCTGCCTTCTACAAGCTGATCCCAGTCTACTTTGGACCTCATGTACCTCTATTTCTAGATATGTAGTAGTCCCACTCTCTTGTTTATCACTAAAATATGTCATTGAATTTCTTGCATCTTCATAATGTGCTTATACCATCTATTTGATCCTGAATGGTCTTCCCATCAATAATTTTCCATCTACCCCTCACTTTATTATAACCAAAGCAAATCACATGTTGCCTAATTGTGTCATAGTACTTCATCCCTGTTTCTTAGCTCTGTGATGACAACTATTTATGTTACATCCTTATTATTAAGAATCTGCATTGTAGTTGGAGACACCTATGCTTCATATATTATTTCATTCAATTCTTTTTTTTTTCCTAGAACAAAGCAAGTTTTACACAGGTAGAGGAAAAGAAAGAGGCTGGGCATGGGTTTCAGTGTGAAAGAAGCAAAAAGCATGTGTCCAAGTGGACAGGGGCCAACTTGAGAGTGAGTTGCACCTCATTCAATCCTTCAAACAATGAAATAAAAGGACGGCTGTTCTCAGGTTAAAAACATGAAAATATAAGCTGAGAAGTAACTTCCTCAAAGTCAAAAATCACTCATGTAGAAGAGCTGTGATATGAACCAAGAGCTCTATAAACATAAATGTGCGCCCTTGTCCATATACCCAAAGAGATCTCACCCACTCAGTGGGACATCCATTTTGATTTGCTAATTTGCCTTGTTGTTGTTCTTGATTCATTTTATGTGGGTAGTCTCCCATCAGCTAGATTCTGATTAATCAAAAGAATTTTTTGAAGTTCATCTTCATAGTTCCCAGAACATGGAAAGTATTTTAAAAAGTCATGGAACCATGAACTTCTAAATAGATCATATCGAATCAATATGTGTCATTTTTTGCTTATTTCTTGGATGACATCAACAGCAAAGTACAGCAATTCATTAAGAAACAAAATAAAAGGTAAAATTCACATGGAATCAGTTCTAAGCCTTACTGTGAAAAAGTTCATTTTTCTCCTGTGTACCTCAGTTTCCTTCTTGGTAACATTAGCTTATTTCTAAAATCATTTCTACTTTGAAGAATCTGAACCAAACTTCCATGGTCATTAGACAGTGCAAATGAAATAAATGTAAAGAGATTTTAATATAAAATATTACAACAAATAAAGAACTGTTATTAACTCCAGTATAGTTTTAATTTAAAAAACTTCATTTGCAATATGTGATAATAAGTAGGGGACTTAAATCTATCTATTCATGGCTCTAGTTCTCAAATGGCACAAGAAATTTAGAGGGCTATAAAGTACTTTTACACTGAAATGCCATAAATATATATCACCATTAAAAGCCAAGCAAATATTATATATACTGTTATCAAGTTTTAACTTTAAATATCAGAAAATACATTATGCTAAATATTTATAATAGTTATTTTTTGAAATATTCTCATTATATAGTGTATGTGACAAATGATACATTGATAGCATGTTAACTTATTACATTTCAAATTAAGGTTTTGTACTTAGTTTTTGTTTCTGTGTTTTTATTTAATTTGTAATATTCTGTGGTAAAAAAAGAAAAAAAAAAGCTGTCTTTGAGAGCTTGACTTTCCCCTTTGATAATTGTATTTTGTTTATGAGAAAAAAAGAACTACTTATGGAAGTGCAGTATTTCATATTTCAGTAATCAATCAAAAGCAATAAATACTGCACAACCAGCATCTTAAGAATGCACTTAGGTATCTTATTGATTCCCCAGAACATTAAACCTCTTACCAGTGTCACAACTATATTCCGTTCTTGGATGCATATGCTGTTTGTTCCTAGTGACTTGATTTTAAAAAGAGCTGCATTCACATAGGCAAGGGCAAAATTACACCAAAAGATGAACCTGTAACTGCCTCTAAATACATTTTAGAAAAGTTTTATTTTATTATCTTTGTGGAATATAGCATACATATGCTATATTTCCCTATAAGAACTTTAATATTTAAAAAACAATTAATTTATAATTTTATATATATACACACACACTCCATTTGGAAGTTGCCTAAATTTGGCTAATATGAAATTATCCGTAAACAAAATAAAGTTCAGTAGTCTATATGGATCCTGTAGAGATATTTTCAATATTACACATGCAATACATTTTATGTTATCTGAATTTGATACAAATTTACCCATAATATTCCACTGGAAATATAAATACAGCATACCCTCTCAGTGAATTACATTTGAAATCTGTCAATTTTGGGAAGAAAAAAAAAGTTCCAGTCAGTTCTGCTATAATAGTTGTTTTGAGCACACAAATTTATTTCCATGTGATTGATATATTAGGGAATAATATAAGCATAATACAAATTACATGGTGGATTTGTGCAATTTATTCCATGAGAACTACTAGGTGAACTCTGAAAACTGCAACTCAGCAAATGGGAAAAATGCAAGAATATACAACATATATGCAATACAATTCAAACATACACCAGCTACATTGGTTCATGTCCATCCACACCTGGATATGAACACTTCTGATTTCAGATATCCCACCTTCTATTATTCACAATAACTAACAAGTGCAAATCCTTCCCATAATCACTTCCGCAAGTACTCTCAATTTTTTTCAGGATGCTTTAAATACTATTCTAGGAACTACTGCACAGTGAAAAAGTGCATAATTAAAAACATATGCTCTGCTGGACTGATAAATTTTAGTAATTTATTTTAGTAATGCTGTAAAGGTTAGAATGTCTTGAGTATAAATATATCACAAGAAATATCAAAAAAGATTATTAAAACAGAACAATAAAATGAGATATTCTTTGCTAATTTAAATATGGATGTTTAAAAAAACATAAAGTTTATAACATGGAAGTAGATGATCACATATTTAAAAACTCTATTATAGAATAATGACCCAATTTCAAAACAACAGGAAAAGGTCACAGATATCAGCACATATGTTTTATTCAAATCTTATGAATATACACTTTTCCAAAGAAGATGTATAGATGGCCAGCAGATATATGAAAAGATATGCAACATCATTAGTTATAGGGAAAATGCAAATCAAAACCACAATGAGATTCCAGCTCACACCTGTTAAAATGGTTCTTATCAAAGAGAGAAGTAACGACAAGTGCTGGAAAGGATGTGAAGAAAAGGGAACCTCCCTTGCCCACTACTGAGAATATAAATTGTTGCAGCCACTATAGAAAACAGTATTAATTTTCTCAAGAAACTCAGAATAGAGCTCCTGTATGGCCCAGCAATCCCTCTTCTGGGTATCTACCTGAAAAACTTTGAAAATACTTATTTATAAAGCTATATGTAACTTTGTGTTCATTGCAGCATTATTCACAAGGGCCAAGAAATGGAAAAAACCTAAGGGTCCTTTGATAGATGATCCAATAAAGAAAATGAGGTACATTTGCCCTGACCAGTGTAGCTCGGTTAACCAGGATGTTGTCCCGCAAGGGAAAAGTTTGATAGTTCAATTCTCTGTCAGGGCACATGCCTGGGTTGCGACTTGGTCAGGGTGTATACAAGAAGCAATTGATCCATATTCTCACATCAATGTTTCTCCCTCCCTTCCCCTCTCTCTAAGAATAAATAAATAATTTATTTTAAAAAGATGTGGTACACAATGGAATTCTATGCAGCAGAAAGAAAGAAGGAACTTCTACCCTTCGTGACAGCATGGATGGAACTGGAGAGCATTATGCTAAGTGAGATAAGCCAGGCAGTGAAAGACAAATACCATATGTTCTCACCTTTAACAGGAACCTAAAGAACAAAACAAATAAGCAAAATACAACCAAAGACACTGAAATTGAGAACAGGCTGACAGTGACCAAAGGGGAGAGGGGAGGGACCACAGGGGAAAAGGGGAAGGGTTTGCAGGAACAAGTATAAAGGACACATGGACAAAAACAAGGGGGCGTGTGGAAACAGGAGGCAGGTAGGAAGGGCTGAGGGGCTGGGGTGGGGGTAAAAGGCAGAAAACTGTACTTGAACAACACTTAAAATAAAATAAAATTTTAAAAAGATATGGTACATATATATAGTAGAATATGACTCAGTCATAAAAATTGAAATATTGCCATTTGTGACATGAATGGATCTTGAGGGTGTTGTGCTAAGTGAAATAAGGTGGAAAAGGAAAAGAACCATATGATTCCACTCACATGTGAAATATAAATGAAAAGCAACAAATGAACAAGACAAACATAAAAACAAACCAAAAAACCACAGACTCATAGACACAGACAAAAGAATGGTAGTTTCCAGAGGAGAAGAGGGGAGAGGGGTGGATGAATAGGTTAAAAGGGGATCAAATATATGGTGACAGAAGATTAGACTTCTCATGGTGAACACGCAATAGAGTATACAGATGCCATATATGTATTATAAGGTTGCACATCTGAAATTTATATAATGCTATTAACTGATGTTACCCCAATAAATATAGTAAAGTTATTTTATAAGAACAAATGTACGGAATGAGTAGGGGACCCTGATATCTATCCAAAGAAGAAAAAAAGACAAAATACTAATATTATCTTGAAGTAAAAATTAGCCAAATATTCAAGATCCTTCCTTCTAAAATCCTGTAACATTTTTAGAAAATATTTAAGAACCTGAAATACAAATTAATGAGCACTCTCTTCTATTGCCATGCCTTTCTTTTTTTTCCATTTTAAAATATTTACTTATATGGAAACAATATATATTTATTTCATTATTGTTAGGTAAAATAATTCAAATCTTATTCTCTGATTTCTAATGTGGGTTTAAGATAACATTTTCTTGTTTAATGCAAAATTCAAGGGGTTAATCCAATTTCATCATAATAATTATTAATTTAAAAATAAACTATGGGCACAGTAAAGCATTTATGCAATGTTTACTTTTTGCTTTTATCACAAGCATTATGGGGAAAATGATCTATTTTTGAAAGTATTTAAAATGGTAAAACAATGGATCTCTTAATTTGTTTAGCACAGCAAAATTTAATCATATTTAAATTTTACAGGTCAATAACAAAATCAGTCACAAAGCAGAAAGTGCTAGATACATACCAAACTTCATATAATGTTTATTTTTTATTTATAAAGGGATTTTACATTAAAATAATTTATTCATTCTATAAATCTGAATTTCTTTACCACATAATATTTATGTTAGAAATAAACATAACTGTAGAAAGGCTTATCCACCCTTGGAATGTATATAGTCTACTATATTTATATATTTAATGGCTCTTTAGATTTCCAATGTCTCTTAACTATATACGTTTTTATGTAACCAGAGATCATTCCAACAGAGGAATTAAAAACCTGTTTTTCCTGCACTGTTTTAAATCCCTTACCACTTAAGATTCATTCTATTTTCCATTCCCTAAAAGGCTGTACTTGGTCCCAATATACAATTTTGTTGTATACCACGCTCACCTCCCCCCGCTCACTTCCTACTCTCCTGCTATCTTTCCTGTGTAAGCCTCTCAGTCTCTGAAAACCATAAAGAGTCAACTTGCAGTCTTTTGTGGTCCCATACAAATTTTTGGACTCTGTTCCAGTTCTGTGAAATATGTCATTGGTATCTTGACAGGGATTGTGTTGAATCTGTAGATTGCTTTGTGAAGTATGGACATTTTAATGATGTGAATGCTTTCTATCCACAAATAAAATAGAAACAGACCCATAGATAAAGAGGGGAGGAGTGTTGGGGGAACTGAGTGAAAAAAAAAAGGTGAAGGGATTAGGCAAAGAAAAAAATCTCATAGAAGCAGGGAACAGTATGGTAATTACCAGAGGGAAAGGAGGATGGGGGAAGTAGAAGAGGGTGAAAAGGTGAAAGGATTAAACAAACAAACACACAAAATACTCACAGACTCAGACAACAGTATGGTAATTACCAGAGAGGAAGGGGTTGGAGGTAGAAGAGAGTAAAGCAGGGATAGATGGTGATGGAAGGAGACTTGACTTGGGGTAGTGAACACACAATACAATATACAAGTGATGTGTTATAGAATTGTACACCTGAAACTTATATAATTTTATGAACCAATGTAACCCCAATAAATTCAATAAAAAGAAAAAAAGAACAAAAGCAAATCCAAAGTCCATTAATGTCAAAAAATAAACACCTAATTAAGCCATTGCTGATTTTTAAAAAGAAAAATGAGTGACATTCCACATGTATGTTGCGGTGCACATTAACCTGCATGCTTTACAATTGAAATTTCTATGTCACAGATGATAAATGTATTTTCAGATGGCAGGGATAATGGCTAATTGTTTTCTAAAGTGAATCTAACAATTCATATTACTGTTAGCAACTCCTAAAGCTCCACTTTCTCATTATCACTTGGCATTAACAGAAGCTTCTTAATTTTTGCTAGTATGATGAGGGTGAAATGCTATTTTCTTTTGGCTTTAATTGCATTCTGTTTTTATAGGCTTTAGATGTCCTCATTGCAATTTCTCAATTCAAGTATTTTACCCTTTCTCTATAAGGCTTTATATTTAATTTTTTAAAATTGTTGTTCAAGTATAGTTGTCTCCACTTTCCCCACACCGCTCCCCCTGCCCCACCCATCCCCAACTGCCACTCTGGATCCTACCCCCTTTGGCTTTGTCCATGTGTCCTTTATACATGCTCCTTGACCACCCTTCCCCTTCTTTCCCCCATTATCCCCCTCCCCTTCCCTTCTAGTTACTGTCTGTTTGTTCCTTATTTCAATGTCTCTGGTTATATTTTGCTTGCTTGTTTGTTTTGTTGAATAAGTTCTACTTATAGATGAGATCATATGGTATTTGTCTTTCATCATGTGGCTTACCTCACTTGGCATGATGCTCTCCATTTCCATCCATGCTGTCATGAAGGGTAGGAGCTCCTTCTATATAAGGCTTTTGTGAGAAGTCATTTATATATTCTGGTACTTGTCTCTACTAGGTTATATTTTGTTGGAAATCTCTTGTGCTGCTTATAATTGCTTTTTCTATTTTTAACAGTCTTTTGATAAACAGAAGGTCAAAGGTTGTATAATAATGCAAATTTATTATGTAATATAAATTAACATGATGTAATAATGTATATTATTTTATAAAAATATTTTCCTTTATGCTATTGCTTTTAAAGTCTTTTTAGTAAAATACATCTCTAACCTTAAGTTAAGAAGTTGATCTATATACTCTTCTGAAGTATTTATAGGTTTAGTTTTCTACCTTTAAGTTTTTAATCCATGGAATGATTTCAATATGCAGTATTATCTAGGGGTCAGATTTATTTTTTTTTACATGGCCAGCAAATTTTCTAACCAATATTTGAGAAAGAATATTCATTATCCACTGCTCTCCAGGGTCACTTCTGCTGAGATCTGCTTCCTCACTCTCTCTCCTATTTCATTGGTCTGCTTGTGAATAACATGTCGCCTTGATTACGCAAGTTTTATACAATAATATGCCATGTTGCATTGTAGAAGCTCTTCCTGTCTGTTTTCCTTCAAGAAAGCACACTTCCTTAGGCCATTTACAGCTTGCTATAAATTTTAGAATTGGACAGCTGAATTGTAAAGCGAAACATCACTTTATTAGTCTTAATTTGCTTGTTTTATGATCAGATTTCAGAGAATTTTCTTTTTCTGAGCATTTCAATTCATAAATGAAGCAGGTCTGTCCCTTTATTTTTTCTTAAATCTCTCTCTAAAGTTTTGTCATTTCCTCTGTGATGGTTGTATACATCTTTTGTTAGATTCTCTTCCAGGTACTTGATGATTCTGATGCTATTCTCAATGGTATCTTCAGAGACAATTGCTCTTGGCTGTTTCATTTTCTTCCTTGAGAATGGATGACACATATTTGGTTCTTTTTTTTCACATCTAGTTTTTAAAACATATTATTAAACTTATTGGGGTGACATTGGTTCATAAAATTATACAGGTTTCAAGTATACAATTCTATAATACATCATCTGTATATTTTATTGCGTTCACCACTCCAAGTCAATTTCTACTTCCATCACCAAATATTTCACCCCTTTACCCTTTACTATCTCCCCCTGCCCACTCTTTTTCCCCTCTGGAAACCACCATACTGTTGTCTATGTCTATGAGTTTTTGTGTGTTCACCTTGTTTCTTCAGCTTTATATGCCACACATAAGTTAAATCATATGGTTCTTGACTTTATCCATCTGACACATTTTGCTTAGCAGAATATTCTCAAGATCCATTTATGTTATAGTAATTGGCCCACAAAATACCCCAAACAGCCAAAGCAATCCTGAGAGAAAAAAGAACAAAGCCAGAGGTATCACATGCCGTGATGTCAAATTATATTACAGTGTGACAATAATTAAAATAACTTGGTATTGGCAGAAAAACAGACACACAGAACAATGGAACAGAATTAAGAGCCCAGAAATAAACCCATACATATATGGGCAAATAACTTTTAACAAAGGAGCCAAAAAACATACAATGGAGAAAAGAAAACCTCTGTAATGAATGGTGTTGGGAAAATTGGAAAGCCACATTCAAGAGAATGAAACTAGACTACAGTTTGTTCCCATGTACACAAATTAATTCAAAATGAATCACAAACCTAAAAATAAGACCTGAACCAGTACAATACACAGAAGAAAACATAGGTACCAAACTTAGGGTTGTTTTTTTTTTTAAGTGGACATTTAAAATGATATAATGTGACAACTCTGGAAATGTGATTTCCCTCCCTTCTCAAAGTTTTTTTTTAATGCTTGTTGATTTTAAAACTTTTATCTATTTACTTTTAGAGAGAGGGGAAGGGAGGGAGACAAAGAGGGAGAGAAACATCAATGTGTGGTTGCCTCTCCTGTGCCCCCTACTGGGGACCTGGCTGGCAACCCAGGCATGTGCCCTGATCTGGAACTGAACCAGCAACCTTTTGGTTCACAGGCCAGCACTCAATGCACTGAGCCACACCAACAAGGGCCTAATGCTTGTTTTTTTTTTTTTTTTTTTTTTTGGTTGCTTTTTTAATGACCTTCCTGAACTATTATAATTTTAGAAAGCTACATTCCTTGTCACATGCAGCCATTGAAGTCTCTGCACGGTTAGAATATTAGCAACCACCTAATGATTGCACAGAGATCTCATTAAATACGTGGAACCAATAAATCTTCCAATGTTTCCTGAAGGGCTCTGTGTGCATTGGGTGACACCTTTACCACTCAGCAAGTTAGTGTATATCTCTGATATTCACTTCCTGAACTGACGGAACCTAAATTTCAGCCAAAGATGAAAGACCAGGGTGTTCTCAGGTGTTTTCTGTGTACACCTCTGGGCACACACAAAACTCCATGCATATGCATGGCGTTCTTGATTCCCATCTGATATTGAAGCCTTTCAATGTATCCTATGTGCATCATGTTTCCTGGATTCTTTTTGATTATCTTATTTTCCTCAACTTGTATCCTCTACTTAGGCAATGTTAATTGTTAATTGTAAACTGCAATTTTTAATAATTGCTTCTGGCTGTTTTTCAAGAATCATCCCCACAAAAGAGTTTTCACACTATTTGAGATCTGAACCAGGTCAAATAAAGACAGCATTATGAGTGAAATCTTCCATGGACCTAGTGGGCAGGGAAAAGAATGACAACTCTCTGGAAATGGGACTTTACAGAAGCTCCAAACTTATTCTGTCCCTGGGTTGTGGGTTTTAAGTGTTATTTCAACAAAAAGGAGGGGAAGGTTGCTGTACTACTAAGATTTGGTCATAGTTCTTGAATAAACACTACCTAGATTGCTGAAAGCCTCTGCTTAGTTTCCAGTTTAGAAAAGTTTAATTCTGAGAATGTGTCTCATGTTTATTATTGCTTTTATGGAGGGAGGATTTATGGAAGTGCTTATTTGGCATTTTTTGCACAAATCATTACCCAATTTTACTATATTGATATTTTTAAGTTTAGAACACTTGCTAAACTTTAACTCAAGGTGTTTTTTTGCTAGTGATAATTTTGTTTTTACAGGAATATAGTGATAGAATCCACAAATAAAGACAATTACGTTATTCTCCTCCAATTCTATAACTTTAATGTCTATTTTCAGCATTATTGCTCTGAATAGGATTTTCAGTGCTATGATAAATAGGCAGGGAGATGATAGCCATCTTCCTTTTTCAATCTCAATAGAAAGCTCTCAGTTTTGCTATAATCATTAAGAGGAAAAGACTTCTTCTCATCCTAGTTTACTAAAAATCTTTACCTTGCATTAATACTGAATTTTGTTATTTTTCTGCAACTTTTGAGATGATCAAATGGTTTTAATCCTTTAATTTGTTAATATGGTGAATCACTATGTGTGTATTGATATATCTGTATTTAATCATTTGATAGGTAATCTGTGTCATCCTTTCCTGTCCCTTACCCATCCCTCCTGAGACAAGTCCAGTATATGTTCAATTACTAAAACCAATGGACATTTCCAAATCCTCATCACGATTATAACCTCTTCATGAATTAACACTGAACCAGCACAGTGCTGGGCACAGAGTAAGGATTTGATAAGTGAAGAGAATCTCTCTTCCTTTGGCTCTTAGAATAGGAAATTTATATTAGTCTCTTACTTGTCAGAACTTTTCTTTCTCCTTCTTTTGACCTCTGTACCTCTTTAAAGTCCCACCTTTACCAGTTTTAAGCCATGACAAAGTCCTGCTCACCAATTTCCTTTCTTCTCATGAGCAAGAAGACATTACTAAGTTTTTATTGAAATTAATTGTGGGTGAACATATGACTTGTTTCTGGCCCATAGACTGCATGTGAAAGTTATATGGGCTCCTGTCAGTGTGAGCTCGAAACTCTTGGCTTGATCACCCTTCCTTGTTTTCTTTTCTTTTTTTCATTAATGAGCATATAGAACAAGTTTTCAAGATGATGGCATCACATGATGGAAGAAGTCTGACTCCATGAGTCTGAAAAACAATCACCCAGAATCGCTGCCCAAAGTTGGCTATAAATTATACAAGAAATAAAGTTTTCTTGAGTTAAGCCACTGAGATTCGGGAGGTATCTCTTAAACCTATTAAATACTTTGAGCTTAGTCAAGTCACTGACCTCTCAACTTAAATTTCCTCAAATATATGATGGGCACAATCACATAAATCCTGTATATACTGTTGTTTTAAGGATTTAAAGAAAATATATACAGTAGGCAAAAGCAGTAATTTTCAAGCACTGATAATAGTCTCATCTACTTTGTATTAAGTTGGGCAAGGGTACTAGTCCTTTCTAACTTCCACTACACACTATCCACTGTATTTGGTCCATTTCACAGTTACTCAGTGACTCTTCACCATGAATCTAGAAGACAGAGATTACTATTTTGATTTTACTGAAGACAAAGCTGAAGTTGTGTGAAGTTGAGTAAGTTGCTAAAGTCATATAGCCAGAAAGTGCTGCCCTGTGGTTTCAAATCAAGCCAAGATTTATCTCTGTGGTTCTTACCTCTATGCCCTTAATATGGTATTTAAGCTCTCAATATATGGTGGCCATTATTATGACACCTATTGACTTTCTTCTATATCTATACACTCTATCTTGGTGACTTCATATTCAAGCTACAGTCTCAGTTATCACATCAACAAGAATGGATTCTCATAGTTGTATCTTTATTACAAAGTGCTTTCCCAATCCGTGGACCTCATCATCACCTCCAGGCTGGACATATATCCCTGTGATGCCTCAAACTCTGTATGTCCAATAAAGCCATCATCATCCTTTTTATTTCTTTTTTCTTATCATTATATGTTTAAGAAAAATTTATTTTTAAATTGAGTATAGTTGATATATAATATTATATTAGTTTTAGGTGTACAACATACAGATTTGATATTTTATGTATTGTAGAATAGTCACCACAATGTCTAGTTATACCCATCAATGTACATAGTCACCAAAAAATTATGGTAAGGACTTTTAATATTTACTCCCTTAGTAACTATGAAAAAACACAGTATTGTTAACAGTAGTCCCCATGCTGCACATGACACCTTCATGACATTTCTTTTAAAACTGAAAGTGTGTACCTTTGATGCCCTCCACCCACTGCCCAACCCCAGTCTCTGGCAGCCACCAATCTATTCTCTGCATCTAGAGCTTTTGTTTTGTTTTTCCAATTTCCCCATATAAGTGAGATTATATGGTATTTGCCTTTCTCTCTCCAATTGACTTCACTTAGCATAATGCCCTCAAGTTTCATCTGCATTGTTGCAAATGGCAAGATCTCCTTTTCTATGGCTGAATGGATTCCATTGTGTATAAGTGAGTGTGTGTATATATAAATGAATAAAAGATATATATATATATATATATACACACACATATGTACACACATATACACAACACACATATATACCACATCATCTTTACCCTTTATCTCTTCATCAATTGATGGACAGTTAGGTTGCTTCCATATCTTGACTATTATAAACAATGCTGCAATGAACATGGGGGTGCAGGTATCTTTTGGAATTATTGTTTTTATTTTTGTTGGATAAATACTTTAAGGTGGAATTGCTGGATCATATGATAGTTCTACCTTTAATTTGTTGAGTAAACTCCATACTGTTTTCCATTATTTAAATGCATCCATGGTTTGAAGATAGTGAGCTATAGTAAATGAGAAATTCAGCAGCAATGATAAAAATGCTTTTGTTTTCTTTTTAAAGAATGAATACCTGGGTACACTTAGGTCTTATAACATACAGTGGATAGCCATGAAAACACAGGTTCAATTTTATATAAAAAAGTCTCCATCGTCAGCCCTAGCAGGTGCCCAGAATCAAATAATTACAAGTCATTTTTTGCTCGTTCTAAACCTGTCACATGCTTAAAAACCTTTGGTAACTGCAAATCACATCATTACCATTAAAATATTCAAATAAGATCCAATTATATGTAGGTCCCAGCTTTGGACAGCACATATGAGGTCTATATGTCTATAGATTGCCCAGGTTTGAACTCCAGATCCACCACTTAATAGCTCAACTCTGCGTGTGGCATTTTCCCCCCTGTACTTCAGTTTCCTCCTCTGTTAATATACTAACAGTATCTTCACAGAACCATTAGAGAGATTATACTGCATATGTTAGGTGTTTCAAGTGCTTGGAAGAGACCTCAGTAATAGGAAATGCTACTAAAATGTTATTATTATGTATTTCCTGCCTACTTTAAGAGGACTTCTTAATATGCAGATGGGTCCTATTATTGATATTAGCACTCATTACTATAACCAACATAGATCTTAAGTCTTGTTTATTAACACTTAAGCTAGTGCTATTTAGATTGGTAGTATATTATCATGTCTATCATTTAAAAAATCAACACTGTAATTGGGAATTAGTTTTTTAAAGTTTTCTCTGCTACAACATTTGCTACAGTATCTATAAATGATGTATTGATGAGAACTTTACTTGATCATACAGACATGTTATAGGATTTTCAATCTCACTCAAACTTTGGAGATTCTATTTCCAAATTTCATTCAAAATTAATTATAAGGTAGCAGCAAGAATAATGGAATTTTGTCTTTGAATTTAAACTGGTAATTTTCTTTGTCTTCTAAAGAAATCCCAGATTATGAAGTAAGCTCTTCTCAAAATACTACTATGAATCATTTCAAAGTTAAGAGGATCCCTCCACAAGCATAAATAATGTGAATGCCAGTCATATAAAGAAGCAGAAAACAGAGGTGAATGTTCCATTGCATTAATGGTGCATAAATCATACATGGAATTTTGAATCATGCCAAGAAATCAAAAGTTATTAGAAGCAACAGTAAAAAGGATGAGGGATTTTGAAGGTAGGTGAGAAAACCACTTGGAGAAAAGTTCCCTCTGTCTGAGTCACTATTTTAGTTTGACTAATAGCAACTTGTAAGATAATACAGCTGCCAAGGTTTCACTCAACCTTCATGAAAAAAAAACGACAATTGGTCAAAATGATAAGTGGCATAATGGCAGAGCTTAAAAGAGTGTTGGTAAATATACAATATTTTGTTAAGCATCTGCTATACAGTTGGTGCTAGAGATGTAAGAGAAAATGACTAATGTAGTACCTGTCCTTACGGAGAGGAGATAGGCAATAAACAACCAACCAACAAGCATGCAAATAAAATAATTTCATGCTCTGGTTTCCCTTCAGATTGTATAACTCTTTTGCCTTGTTTTAAAATAATTTCAATACATTGAGTGATTTTAGTAAATGCTGAGAGTAAAATAATCAGTCATATGATAGAGAATAAAACTGCAGGTAGGCATGTATTAAATAAGGTGTTAATGGAAGCCCTCACAGAGGAGCTGATGAGGAAAGCATGTTAGCTGAAACTTTGAAAGTTGTAGGAAGAGCTAGTGCTTACTTGTCAGTACTTGCATCCTCTGTGCCCACACCTTGCATTATCAATGAAGCATGATCCATTTTCTAAAAATACTGGATGAAAACTCAGTATCAGTCACAACTCCCCCATCCAAAATCCACGGCACATTCCTGCCAGCATGCATGATGAAAATGACTTGCATTCTAGGTTTTGGTCTCTTACAGCAATAATGTCTTTTCACTGTGACTCCTAATCCTATCTGCTGTCCATGTTCTTGTCCTATAAAAACTCTCCAGGAATAGTCCATCTACCAAAGATTGATTCTTAGCATACTCTTCTTAATTTTCACTCTGTGATGCCACATTTTCTATCAGCCTATCTGGTTCCCTCATTCATCAGTATCCTAGACTTGATGGCTGTGACAAAGAACACAAACATAAACCTGTTCCTCAGCCTAGTTGATAGAGTTATATTTTTTTGAAGCATTGTACATTCATCCTTCTATCTTGGTGGATTTTTTATAAAATTTGAAAATCAAACTGTAATATTTGGCATGGGGTACTTGACTATGCTGGCTACTACTACCCCTCCATCCCTGTGGTACCCCCTAGAACTCTCCAGAGGACCTTAATTTTTAAATTTTTATCAAGTTTATTGTAGTGACATTAGTTAACAAAATTATATAGGCTTCAGGTGTGTAATTCTATAATATATCACCTGTACACTGTATTGTGTGTTCACCACCCCAAGTCAAGTCTCCTTCCATTACCATTTATTCCCCATTTCCCCTCTTCTGCCTCCCCCTACACCCCTTCCCCTCTGGTCATCACCATACTGTTGTCCATATTTATTAGGGTTGTTGCTTTTTTTTTTTGCTTAATCCTTTCACCTTTTTACCTAATCCCCTGTTCCCCCTCCCCTCTGATAGCTCTCAATCTCTTCTCTATATATGAGTCTGTTTCTATTTTTTGTTTCTTTTGTTCATTAGATTCCACATATGAGTGAACTCATATTGTATTTGTCTTTCTCTGACTGGCTTATTTCACTTAGCGTAATGTTCAAGGAGAACATTCTATTGTAATCATTTACAAATATATTCCTCAAATCTCAGAGATTTTTGTTTTCAGCCATGCTGCTGTAAACAGTAAGATTTCCTCCTTTTACAACCAAGCAGTATTCTATTGTGTAAATGTACCATAGCTTTTTTATCCACTCATCTACTGAGGGGTACTTGGATTGATTCCAGACCTTGGCTATTATAAATAATGCTGCAAAAATATAGGGGTACATGTTTTCTTTTGAATTAGTGTTTTGGGTGTCTTTGGTTACATTTCCAGAAGTGGAACTGCTAGGTCATAGGGCAGTTCCATTTTTTATTTTTTGAGGAAACTCCACAGTGTTTTCCACAGTGGCTACACCAGTCTGCATTCCCACCAAAAGTGCACTAAGGTTCCCTTTTCTCCACATCCTTGCTAACACTTGTTGTTCAGTGATTTATTGATGAGAGCCATTTTGACAGGTATGAAGTCATATAGTATTGTGGTTTATTTTGCATTTCCCTGATGATTAGTGATGTTGAGCATCTTTTCATATGTCTATTGGCCATCCGTATGTCCTTTTGGAGAGGGTCTATTCAGGTCTTTTGCTCATTTTATAAGTGGATTGTTTATTTATTTTTTGGTGTTGTATAAGTTCTTTATAAATTTCAGATATTAATCCATTATCAGATACATCATTGGTGAATATGTTCTCTCATGCAGGGGATTGCCTTTTCATTTTGTTTATGGTTTCCTTTGTTGTATAAAATCTTTTAGTTTGATTATAGTCCCATTTGTTAACTTTTCTTTTGTTTCCCTTTCCTGGGGAGATGTCTCAGAAAATACATTGCTATGAGAAATGTCCAAGATTTTTGCTGTGCTTTCTTCTAGGATTTCTATGATTTTGAGTCTTACATTTAAGTTTTTAGTCCATTTTTACTTTATTCTTGGGTTTGGTGTAAAAAGGTGGTCTAGTTTCATATTTTTGCACATATCTAGAGGGCCTTAATTTCTATGAACACAGCTGCAAGCCACAGCTCCATAATAAATACTTTTAAATATCATTCTCCTACACAATCAGACTTCAAAAGTAGCATTTAGGTGGTAGGTCCTCACACCAGTTTAGTAAAAATACAACATATATCCTTAAAATATATTCTGTTGGGTTTGTCAGAGGGATATCTTGGAGGACTTATGTAGTATATTTACTTTTACTTGAAACCTCACATACAAAGTTTAAAAGACACGTTTTTCTATACCATTTCCAGCTAGAATCTTGTAATATCTTTAATAGTGAAGAGGTATCTGACTGCATCTCCCTTTGTTTTCCTTTGACAAACTCTGGAAGTAGAATCACATGCATGTTTGCCTGTGCTGAAGTAGGCCTGCATGCATGAATTATATTTTCTCTTTCTGCTTTGATTTGTTGGATGACTTCTATCATATATTTTTACCAAAAAACTGTTTATTGAATGCTGACAACCCACCAGAGATTGTGGTGTTTACAACTTAAAACCATGCTTTGCAGGATATGATTTGGCTTCCGGGGGCAAACTGAGAAACCCTGGAAGAGGGGTGTCTGATCAAATTAAATTCAATCACTCTCAAGTGTTTAAGGTTTTATTGTATTTTTATATTTGCTCATAGGATGGGTGGAAGGAGGTGGTCTTGGAATCTCTGTGGAAAAGTGGGAAAGGAAGCAAGGTATGCTGCACAGTCTCAATGGGCCCGGAGGAAGAGTCTGAAACAAAAGTTCACCTGTCAGGTAGATCCCATTGGCACTGTTCTATCCCCACGTGGATCAGCCTGCAAGAAGGATGTACCCTTGAGAGAGATATGCTCTCTGTAGCTGAGAGAATCCCTGCACATTTTCTCATTGAAGGCTGTTTGCTCACAGCTCTCCAGCAACTAGGACAGCATGTCCTTCCTTGGAGGGGGACCTGGATGGCACATTTTGCGTTCAGACTCTACATAAAGGCCACATCCCCAGGGAGTCCTTCTGATTATCCATTAGAAAATAGCATCTTTCTACTTAACCCCCAAATACAACCCCAGCCTTCTTGCCCTCACCATGCTTTTTTTCCACTTGATTTGGTATATATAAGATATATTTTTAATTTATTATATATAAGATATATTTTTAATTGAGGTATAATTGACATGTAATGTTATAGTAGTTTCAGGTGTACAATTTAATTATGTGATCTTTGTATACATTGCAAAATGATCACAATAAATCTAGTTAACATCCATCACAGTCTGTAGGTAAATATATTAATTAACATATATAAATATATTTTTGCAATTGCAAAAATGCAACCTCTGTCAAGTGCTATGATGTGCTCTTCTGAATTTCCCAATTATTTGAGTTACTCGTCCTCTGCGTAGCCCTCGCCTGCCTTTGCCCTTGCCACCTGCATCACTTTCTGCGGTGTCTGTTTCTTCTTAGTCAAACAAAAATGAAACTCTGACTTATGAAATATGTCTGGATATGGTGCTAAAATTTTAATTCAGTATACCAATGCTTCTGCAAACTTACCAGCTTTATTAAAAGTCAAATTATTTTATAAAATATATCCCACGCTCTCTCCACTGCACACAGTTACCAATGAAATGTACTGAGTACAGAACTTCAAAATAAGGAATAGTCACATAATTTCCACCGAATTTGCTCAAAGGCTTGCCTCTTGTCAGATAAAGGGTCTATTTTTCTGTTTGTTTCTTTTTGGTTTGGGTTTGGGTTTTGGGGTTTTTTGTTTGTTTGTTTGTTTGGTTTTGTTTTGCTCTCCCAGAAACTGTCATTGAGAGTGTTTGTTTTATTCTGGGTGCTTTCATACAGCAACTTAATTTTTACACAATCGTATGGAAGTTCTGTCCTGGTTACAGGTTTCCCTGCTTCTCATGGGGCCCGTCTTCACCAAGGCTTCCCCCTGCCCTTGTGATATCACATTTCATTATAAAAGGATCAGTGACAGGAAGACCAGTGACATGACGGCAGAATTTGCTTAAAAGAACTTCTGTGCTAATGGATGAATATAATAAACCTCATCTAACCACAGATACATTTTAAATTGTCCTAACCATAGACTTGTCTCATGTAAGCTGCCCTAGCTTTAGTTTTTAAAGCAAAAAGTTCCTCTTAAATAGAGGTTGATATAGTAGAAAGGATAGACATGTTAGAGCGTCTGACTTGGCTGGGACGTGTTCTTCTACACTATAATTGGGTGATTAGCTCCCTGCGTATCTGTGCATCCATCATGGCCCTGACAGTATGCGGGTGGCACACCACATAGCAGGATAAGGGAAGTCAGGTAGGCAGGGTTAAATTAAACAGCAAGGATTGTGAAGCACACAGGGACTAGTAATACTAAAAAGCCTTTACAACCCCACCCAGGCCTGAAGGGAGAATGGGAAGGCAAGTTCATACTGGGGCCCAGTGAGAGTTGAGCTTTGGAAGAGGAGCTGCACAACAGCAACTGTAGCCTTAGAAAATTCAGGCACTCTTACCCTGCAGGTCAGTGGGGAGTGAGCCAGGGCTATACATATCTCTTTTTCCTTCAATGCTCCACTCTGTTGCCAGTGACTTCTATTGTGTCAACATACCCAGAAGCCAAAGTACAGAGAAGCTGGTTGACAGAGCTCATAGAAATCAGTCTCCCAGAATTAAACAAACAGCATGGCAAGAGGCAGAGAGTAAAACAGTATGAGCAGGCAAATAAAAAAAAATGTGCCTAATAAATCTATTCTATTATCCAAGAAGTAGCAGAAATAATAACACTTTGAGGTGCTTGGCTTACAGGGAAGATTTAAGACTAAAATGATATGTTTAGGATAATAATTTATAAACTCTAAAGCACTTCACCATAATGAAGTATCAAAAAACCTGCCTGTTTAGAAATTCGGGAGGAGGGGAACAAACCAAACCGAATTGGTTTCCTTACTTTAAATCTACCTTAATTTTTTATAATAAAGAGCTTAAAAATCTTTTGAAATATTTTGAAAATCATGGGACTAAAACCTTCCCTGTTATTAGGTATTTGAATTGTTTCTAATTTTCATTTGTGTTAATCAAGCCATAATAAACAGCTTGGCAACTAACTCTTGTTTCTTTGATTTCAATTCCTGGGAATTAGACAGCTTGCTTTTTTTTTTTTTTTTTTTGCAAAGATAGCACCTATTGACATTATTTTATTTAACATAGATCTGGTAAATTGGTATTTGACTGCTTTATTAGACACTGATTTTCTTAGGTATAAGTACACACACATATATACACACATATCATGGGTTCTGTTCACTCAGTAATTAGTGTCTCAAAATTTTGTCATTCTTGACTTTTTAAACCATTGAGCTGCAGTAAGTTTTATCTGCCTCCATTTTATCATATATTTTCCCCACAGTTTTACACAGCAACTTTTCTCTATTAATCTACCTGAAATGTATTTTGGCACAAAGAAAAGGTCTAAGAGAAAAGATATATTATTTTACTAATTAGCTAAATAAGTTTCTCAGTGTCACTATTGAATGTTTTACTTTCTGACAGATTTGCCAGTTATTATATTATCAAAGAATGGATTTGTATTATTTTTATATAGCAGATAAAGAAAGAATACTTTGTTTTGATTCATCTAGCAATCAAATACAATGTGTTGTGATTTTGTTTTGGATTGATTCTATATTTCTTTTTTTATTCAATCCTCATCCAAGGATATGTTTGTTGATGAGAGAGAGAGAGAGAGAGAAACTGATGTGAGAGAGAAACATCTATCAGTTGCCTACTGTACATGCCCTGACCAGGGATTGAACCCACAGCCTAGGTATGTGCCCTGACCAGGGATCAAACCTGAAACCTTTTGGTGTATGGAATAATGCTCCATCTAACCTCCTGGTCAAAGCTGATTTGATATTTCTTGAGTTACTGGATATTCAAGAAAGTCTACAACTTTCATAAATAAAATAAATATTATGATTCTTTTCCGATTAAAATTTACATATTGCTTTAATGCTTTCTAGTGTGATGGTATGAAGTCTGAGACCTACTTGACTTTTGTCCTTAAGTATACCTTTTGTTGGTTTATTGTAGTGAGATGTTTGCAGAGAATAAAGTTAACATATCAGGATTATTCTTCAAAACATTATAAAACTTTTTTTACAGCTCAATTTAATTTCCATCTCTTCCATTGGTTGTGGTTTTGTCTTTGGTGAGCACAAGTGTACAATAAAACATTCTCCTTCATTATATTTTCCACACCACTTTCAGATTTATAATTCCTCTTCTGTTGTCTACATTGCAAAAGGATTAGTTCCTCAATTTCATCCTCTATAGATTCAATTTTCTCCTATGTTATTCCGGTTATAAGCACCCTGATGAAGTTCTTAATCCCACCATTATGTTGTTAGCTTCCGTTCAGTCTTTACTTAATTTTATTCAATATTTTTTTTGTTACTCTCCATATATATTTTACATGATATTAAATCTAGGATCTCTGTATGACATTTTGAAATTTATTCATGGAAGCCAGGAATGCATGTGTGTGTGCATCTGTGTGTGTATGTGAGTCTTCTTAGATTTTTGAATGTTTAAAACATTAATTTCCTAAAACTTTGAGATTTTTCTCATGGATACCAGACTGCTTTCTCTACTTCTCCTATTCACCCTTCCCCAGGGAACAATGAAGTATATCCAGACATATTTGCCAATCTTTGAATCGCCCTTGGAGCCACTGATGTCCAACAGGATGTTGATATGATGCGGTTTTATATCGAAAGCTGGAATGTGGATGGATGCACACATCTCCTCGGCCATTTAGGGTTTCAATCAGAAGTTTATCACCATGATTTAGTGGATCTGAGGAAGAGTTGTCCTGACAGTGCTGTATAAGGCTAGGATAAATGATTTACACAGTGTGCGCCGTGAATCTGTAGGAGTTTCTAGAAATGCTCTGGGTCACCCCAAGGAACAATCAGGGGCTTTGATTAGTGTGGTTCTGGGAATTCTACCTCTGCTTCAACCAGATATGCTCCACTTTTACAGTTTAAGTAGTTGATTTATACATAGGATTTGATGAAAAACACCATCTCACCGAGCAGTGTTGCTCAAAGTCAGTATTGGTCACCTAGTAAGCTTTTTAAATGCAAGTTTTGGTTTGTACACCTGACAGAGGTCTGCATTCTGCATTTCTAACAAGCTCCAAGGCAGTGATGATGGTGAATTTCTATGGACTACACTTTGAATAACTAAGTGGTCTGAGAGTATGAGGCATCTTAGCTCTGCTTTAACTAGTTGTTATATATAAAACAGTATACATACCAGGATGCACTCTCCCCAGGGATCTAGGTATCTTTATTCATAGTATTTTCTGTGAGAAACTACATGTTTTTAGAATGCAACATGTTGATAGTCCTTCTCTTAGAACAGCATGGTGTTCCTTACTAGTATCTGTAATTTGCTTGTTTTTAATTTACTTTTTTTTATGTGCTGACTTGTTACAATGGAAGGTCTCTATCATCTCTTTATTTTTTTAATTTATTTATTTTTAGAGAGAGGGGAAGGGAAGAAGAAAGAGAAGGAAAGAAACATTGATCAATGTGTGGTTGCCAATCTTGCACACCCCCTACTGGGGACCTGGCCCACAACCCAGGCATGTGCCCTGACTGGGAATCCAGCCAGTGACCCTTTGTTTCTTAGGCTGGCATTTAATCCACTGAGCCACACCAGCCAGGGCTCTCTATCATCTCTTAATCAGACCTGCTAAGTTTGGGGTGAAGTTCACCCATCAATTCTATTCTCCAAGATTGAAGCCTATTAATTTGCAGGCTCTTTAAGAAAAGAAAAATAATTAGATATTTTTCCATGTATAAAATTCATGTAAGATGAGTTTGGTCTGCCTGCCACTCCATAATGCCTTTTTCTGAAAATGGGCATTCTGCATTGTTATGGGAAAGAAGTCTAGGGAACATAATAGCTTTCTTTGTTTTGCAATAAAATCATTGGGTACTTCATTTCCAGTTCTAGTCTGCTTTTCTTAAATGGGAAAAAAATATCTGCAAAGTGCTAGAAGAGCAGCAGATTCCAACTCTTTCTATAATAACATTTCTAAAACAACTAAATTCATAATGGCTTTTTATATATAAAATGTATACCATAGTAATTTAATGAGCAAACGAAATCTTACAAATTTATTTTTGTGCTCTGAAAATTAAAGTAGCTTTCAAACAATAAAAGTAGGAAAATTATCTTAAATATATTTGCAGTTATTTTATCTCTAGCCAGAAATCAAAGGAATGGAGAGTATAGGAGAAATATTTCTACAGGAATGGACAATGATCTCCTACAATGAAAAGAAAGAAGAGACTTAGTATTGTCACATTTCACTCAGCTCAGGTCCACTTTCAGTTTTCCTTAAACCATGTATAAGAAAAAGACGTAGAAAAAAATTATAAAGATACCTCTAGTCTTCCTTTTAAATGTAGTAATCAGCCCTGGCTGGTGTGGCTCAGCGGACCGAGCACAGGCCTGCATACCAAAGGGTTGCTAATTTGATTCCCAGTCAGGGTACATGCCTGGGTTGTGGGCTAGATCCTCAGTAGGGCACACATGAGAGGCAACCACACATTGATGTTCCTCTCCCTCTTTTTCTCCCTCCCTCCCCCTCTCTCTAAAAATAAATAAATAAAATATTTTTTAAAAGGTAGTAATCAGTAAAATCTTTTTCCAAATTCCTGCTGCTCTTTTGAACACCTAAGTAAGATACTATTTAGAGCAAAATTCCTATAAAGATTTCACATCTGTGTATGAGAGAATTATGTTCTATTCAAAACTAACACATAATTTAACATTTCTAAAGCAGGGAGAAAAATTACTGGGAAAATATTTAACCAGCTATGTGCACCTGTTAGGGCTATTTTTCACAAAGTAAACTGGGATTTTAAAGTTAGGCAAAGGGTTCACATTCCATGCTATGTTATTTTCCATATCTTTTGAAGAACAATCTATGGTCTAAGGATTCCAGAATTTTTATCATTGCTCTATAAATTATACATTCAAAATAGAAAATTGCATAAGCTATAAAGACAGAAAGCATGATTTCTGTTCTGATATTTGGCTACTCCTTTTGAGACAGAGTTCATGTATATTTCCATATGGTTCCATGTGAAATGCATGGAGACACTGCCTCATCTGTGGCTTCCTTCCATGCATGACTCCATTTAAAGACATTTAGTGCCTACTGAACTGCGTTACATCACTCTTTCCTCTTAAGGTCTCTCTTGGTGTGTATTCTTTGCAGAAGACACACATGAAATTCCATCTTCAGATTAGAGTTGAAAGTCTGTCTAGAAATATTCTCACCTAATTTAAGGAAAAAATACATTTGGGAGAGGGAAATGAGGAACGTGTCTCCACTGAGGTCCCATCTCAGTCCTTAAATAAGTAGAAATGCGTAGAATATCAAATTGTGCTGAAAAAAGCTTTATAGTTCTGTGAACCTGTAAAATAAAGATTTCTTTTCACACAAAAGCAATAAAAATAGGTCTAAAATGTACACATATTTTTTTTCCACAAATAAGAAATCGGTGTCAATATTCTTATGGAATAACAAGCCATTGACTATAAGTACTGTTTACATTTCTTACTAATTTTACCTAATAGGTAAAAAAAAATAAATGGTGATATGGTACATTTAAAGCTTATTTTTCTAAGAATATTTTACTTACTAAAGACCACATATTAGCAATGAATTTATGCTTTTTAATTCAATTTTTAAAAATACCTAAGTAAAATATGTCAAGATGAATAATCAAGTTTTGTTTTTTAACTATTATTCTAAAAATCAATGTAATTTATATATTGTTCACCTAAGTTCTTATTGCATAAATATAAATAAGATCAAATGTAATTTTTCCCAGAAGTCTTTCCTAGTTTCCAAATCTAAATGAGAATCTAGTTGTGCAACAAAAGATTATAAATCCACCAAACAACTAAAGAAGATTGCAAGGTTACATATTTTGAAGGATTTATTCCTGTGCAAAAGAATATGATGATTGTAAGCTCTTAGTATCATGAAAGAGAAAAATAAGTAAAAGGAAACTTGATGAGGGCTATTTAATAGGAGTGTAAATATATTGGGTCCCAGTATCCGGATCTTGATTTCAAATAACTTTCTCCAATAAAAAGGATCAGGATTTGAATAAATCACCTATTTCAGGTATGACCGATGTGGGAAATATTCAAGATAAGCCTGGAAACAAAAAATAAAGCAGTGCTCCCCCTGCCTAAAACACACATGCACAGACAGGAGCCAAGCAAGAGACATTCCCTTAGCCAAAGCTTGAAAATTTGAGCAAAAAAAAAATATATATATATATATATATATTGAATTCTAAACATAAATGTAAAACAAATATCTGCTCTTATATAAACAAGTGAGTAAATAAATAAATGGGGGAGAGTAGACAAAGAGCCTGTGCAGAAGAATCCCTAACGACTTACGTAGATACTTCATTTTCAAGGAGGTGAAGCATAATTCTGCACTCTTGAATTGTGGGCAACTCATAGTGACTTCCTTCCAAAGGGGACAGTATGGAAAAGGGTAAAAAGAGAAACTGTAGAGTGGAGAAGCCTGATGAATATTCCCTCAGCCAGATCTTGATGAAGGGCAACATGACAATGAGAAGTCAGGTGGATGGCACATACCCTTGATATGTGATGAGACCGGCACTTTACCTCTGTTACAATACAAGCAACCCATAACTCCAGCCTTATTGAGAGAAAAGCATCCAACCAATCCCAATTGAGGGGCAGTCCACAAAACACCTGACCAGCGCTCTTCAAAACTGTCAAGATAATCAAAGGTAAGGAAAGTCTGAGAAACTACCATAGCCAAGAGGAGTCTAACAAGACATGACAACTGAATGTAATGTGGCATCCTGTATGGCAGGGGTGTCAAACTCATTTTCACGGGGGGCCACATCAGCCTCACGGTTACCTTCAAAGGGCCAAATGTAACTTTAGGACTGTATAAATGTAACTACTCCTTAACAGTAAAGCGAGAGCTAGGTGCTGCCTCCAGGTAGAAACAAGATGCCGGGCCTGATAAAACAAGGTAGAGGGCTGGATTCAGCCTGTGGGCCTTGTGTTTGCCACCTGTGCTATATGGAATCCTACAACAGAAAAGGGGCAGCTAGGGGAAACAGAAAAATCTGAATAAAGTAAGAACTTCAGTTAGTAATACCGTATCAATATTGGCTCATTATTGGTGGCAAATGCACCATGCCAAAGTAAGATCTTAACAACGTGAAGTGTCCCTCTGTGCTATCTTTGCAGATTTTCTGTAAATCTAAAATTATCCTAAAGTAAAACTTTTATATGAAAATATAATGCCAGGACAGCTCAGAAGAAAGTGCAACCATCTGCCTAGGGAGGGAGGGATCAGGGGAAGGAAAAGCACTTGATTCTTTATTTCTCTCTTTTTCTTTTTGTACACTAGGAAAAGATTTGAAAATTGGTAATGTTTGAGTTTGGCTTCAAAGAGGAATTGGAGCTTCCTAGAGAGAGAAAGCAATTAAAAGCAGAAGGAAAGATGGGTAAGGACATGAAGTATTCAGACAAGGAGGACATATTCAGGGCTACCAGATTTATGGGGCTGCTGTAAGAAAAGTGAAGAAAACTTTGTGAATAGTTTACAAAGGCTTAGAATACAAAAGGCTTTGTATAACATGATAAGCAGTTTGGATTTAACCCTGAAGATGGCAGACTAGACAGAAATATGGAAGCATGGGTACAGCCTGTGTTCGCTTTAAGGGCAATAACCCTGATGGCATTGGTGGAGGTGATGCGAGCAGAAGCTACAGGCAAGAATCCATTTAGGAAGATTCTATTGTTTTGTGAGTGTACAGTACACAGGATGTCAACAACAGGAGTACCAATGGGCTGGACTTGGGAGTCATTTCATGAATTGTAGGAATAAGGTTTAGTGGCAACCTGAATGTTAAACATGACAGAAGAGAAAAGTAAGCTCAGGAGGGTCTTGAATTCCTCACTTTGGTTTGCCAGGTAGAGAGAACTACTTATCTGAGGGAAAGAGAGAAACACTAATATTTTGAGGTTATAACACCAGAAGTAAAGATCACAAAGTCTTAGTGTAATAATCACAATGCTCACTTATTTCATGTGCATATCCAGTTTTTCTCACCCATGTTTCTATGCTTCCGTATAGGATAGCACTCATTTTTATTTAATAAATATATACATTTCTGAACTAATTTCAATAGTTTTATTTTTATTGAGTTTATTGGGGTGACACTGATTAAAAAATATATAGGTTTCAAGTGTACAACTCAACAAAACATCATCTACATACTGCATTATGCGCCTATCACATCAAAGTCTTTTTCCATCCCCATTCATCCCCCCTTAGCCCACTTCCACCTAGCACCCCCTTTCCCTCTGGCAATCACTATACTGTGGCCTGAGTATATGTGTTTTATATATATATTTTTTGTTGTTGTTGTTGCTTAATCCCATCACCATTTTTCACTCAGCCCCCCAACCCCCTCCCTCTGACAGCTGTCAGTCTCCTCCATGTATCCATGCCTCTGCTTCTATTTTCTTTGTTAAATTATTTTGTTCATTAGATTCCACATATAAGTGAGATCATATGGTATTTGTCTTTCCCTGACTGGCTTATTTCACTTAATATAGTATTCTCCAGTTCCATCCATGCTGTTGCAAAACGTAGGATTTTTTTCTTTTTTATGGCCAAGTAGTATTTCATTGTGTCAATAGAAAGTTTTGTTTTTTTATTGTAATTGTTCTTGTACAGTTTTCTGTCTTTTGCTCCCATTCCAGCCTACCGCCCCAGCCCTCCCCACCTCCCTCCCATTTCCATCCCTGCTAGTTTTGTCCATGTGACCTTCATACTTGTTGCTCCAAACTCCTCCCCTTTACCCCTGAAATTCCCTCCCCTCTCCCCTCTGGTGACTATCAACCCCTTCTCAATTTCAGTCTCTTTGGTTATATTGTGCCCGCCCGTTTGTTCTGTTGATTAGGCTCCTGTTAAAGGTGAGATCATATGATATTTGTCCTTCACTGCCTGGCTTACCTCACTTAGCATAATACTCTCCAGCTCCATCCATGCTGTCGCGAAGGGTAGGCGTTCCTTCTTTCTTTCTGCTGCATAGAATTCCATTGTGTAAATGTACCAAAGTTTCTTGATCCATTCATTTACTGATGGGCACCTAGGTTGCTTCCAACACTTGGCTATTGTAAATTGTGCTGCTATGAACATTGGAGTGCATAGATTCTTTTGGATTGGTGTTTCAGGGTTCTTAGGATATAATCCTAGCAGTGGAAT